>CM047426.1:41496306-42096306 GCA_026168455.1 Theocolax elegans | reverse complement strand
TCAGTAAAAACTAGAGAAATACATAATCAATTAAAAAATTAAATGGAAAATAAAAACGATATTCATTCCTTCTAAAAATGTGTAATTTAGCAGACGGAAGAGTAAGAAAAAGTTTAGCTACGTAGTTTGAAAATCCGCAAGTAGGTGGCGATACTAAGCGTTTCCAGCTTATTAAAATACGTTTTATTTCATTCGTGATGGAATAGGCGACGGATTCTATAGGAGGTGCGTGCACGATCGGGCCGTTTGCCGCATGCACATCGTACTTTCAAATACATTGTACTATACCGACACTGAATGTTGGGTGCATTATTTGTTTAATTCCAATTACTTAACATAATGACAGCTACAAAACGGGATAGAGGTATATTTTTAATACAGATTTAAAGTAAATTACAAGTACCAAAGTTGAATTTATGTTTATATATCGTTAAAATTTGAAAAATACGAATTGAAATATAACCTCTCTTTGTCAACAGGCAACAACGATTTAATTTAATTTCGTAAAAACTGGACTGTGTCCTAAGATATGCAGTGCAGATACATAAGTTTACGTTATTGGTAAAAGTTGAAATACAAAAAAACAGACAAAAGTGCACGAGAAAAAATTAAATAGAAAAATACGATGGATACTAAGACGGTAGGAAGTTTGTATCATATATTAGGGATGGAAATAAACGTTTTTCCGTTATGGGTCAGTTCTAAAAAAGAATGCGCTGCCACATTCATAACTTTTATTTGAAATACCGTAGTTTGTTGGTTTTTTTATGTCAATTCAGATAGTTTAATGTTGGCTATATAGTAACTGCAAATTTCAAAATTTAATATCAATAAGGACAAAATGATTATTCGAAAAAAAAATCAATTCCACTCCAGAACTTTGTGCAGCAATTAGTAATAATTTCATAGCTGTTCGACGAATACCTGCCAGGTAAGACAATCTCAACGACGCACCGAGAATGTCTCACCTCGCAGGTTCTTTGCGACAATACTCAATCGCTGCAGTCTTCCGAGAAAAAGTATTTTTTGTGTATATAGTACTAAAAATAATTTTCGGTTTATGTACACAAACACGGCTATAGTAAAAATATAATTTGTTACAATAAATTATGTATTTGCTTTTTAGTTCTCGATGGATATCTGCGAGGCGAGACAATCTGAACGACGCGCCGAAAGTGTCTCACTTCGTAAGATATACGGAAGAATACCATTCGCCGCAGCATTCTGAAATAAGAATATTTTGTGTATATCTTACTAAAAATAATATGGCTGTGGCGATAGATTATTGTTTGTATTTCTACTTTACTACAAATAATTTTTGGTTTACGTACATAGACACTGCTATAGAAAGCATATGAAATTTGTTACAATTAATTATGCATTTAATAAAAAATAAGGCTTTATTGATCTCTACGAACACAAATTTTTATTATTTGCCGACGTTTTGGACGTATTGTAGCCGTCCCTTTTCAAGGCTATATAAAAACAACGAAAAAAAACACTTTTAAAATTCAAATTGCAAATATAATATAATAAAATCGATAATTTAACGCACAATACACTCTTACCAATATAAAAGCGCTGAGATATTAATTTACATATTGGATGAACATAACTTCTCTATCAGTGCGTAGGCGGTTTAGTACCTTGAAATCCGTTGCAAACTCTTTCGCCTGGCTGTCCGCTTGATGTGTTCAGTCACTCGGTATCGAGGCGATATGTGGCGCGCGGAGGTGGCACGTTTTCTGAGCTGCCGGGGGGAATCCCAGTAGGTCTTGACTAACAAGTCGAGTGTGCAGCAGTGTTGCCAGATAGAGGTGTTTTTTCTTTGTTCCACTCACACAGTACGACCTCATTTATATCAGATAATTGAGGACAGAAAAACCCTAAATGGTAACCCTGGTGTGCAGCTTCTTCGCGGCGTATGGTTGTCTGGTATACGGGAGAAATCTCAGCTCGTTTGGCCCCGCAATATGTTCGCTCTTTTCTTAATTTGATACGTTTTCGCGTTTTATGCATGTACTATATGTATATATGTACACGCTTATATATGTATGTGTCGAATATATTGTCGGCGGCTAGACGACGTCGGGATATAGATATTATTTAAGGTACCCAGACGGAAATTTATTTTTCCAGAAAGAGCTAAGAAAAGCTAATAAATTTTATAATCAATGTGAAATATGCAGATTTTGGACTCTGTTAATAGTTAGTAAGAATTTATAACTTTTATTAGCTCTTCTTAGCTGTTGCTAGATTTTATTAGCTTTTAGGTTTTTTTCAAAAGCAAAAGAAATGTGCGAGTTTAAAAAAGCTAATAATTACTAATAACTTTTTTAAATTATTATATACAGTAAATAAGTATTTAGAATTTTTATGAATATTTACCAATAGCAATCTTTTATTAATAGTTTTTGTTTTTTTTGCATACATCACTTAGAAACAGCTAAAAACAGTTAAATATAGGAAAATGCAAGAGTTACTATTAGTGTCATTTTATCGTTTTTCACGATATTTTCGAAATACAAAAATCTAATAAAACCTAATAAAGCTTAGAAATATTTACGAAATTTTAAAAACAACTAATAAAATCTTATAAACATTACCAAATTTTTTAAACTATTACTAGAGTCCAAAATCCGCACTTTATAAAGTGTTATGATAATCTAATAAAAGCTAATAACTTTTATTAAGTATTTATAAACATTATTCGCATATGAATATTTCCGCTAGGGTAGATAGTATGTATTAAGTCTCACTAGTGCACAGGACTCCCTTCGGGGAGGTCCTCGTTTTTGATATGTTAAGTGGAGGGTTTTGTGCGGTGGTAAAAACTTTTTAATTGCTTATGTCTCATTTTTCTTAAGTTTATATTGAGTTTTTAATATCAATTTTAATAGACAGTTGCCTGCAATGTCGATAGAGAAGTTATGTTCATCCAGTATGTAAATTAATATATCTGTGCTTTTATATTGGTAAGAGTGTGTTGTGCGTTAAATTATCGATTTTATTATGTTACATTTGCAATTTGAATTTTAAAAATGTTTTTTTTCGTTGTTTTTGTATAGCCTTGAAAAGGGATGGCTACAATACGTCCGAAACGTTGGCAAATAATAAAAATTTGTGTTCGTAGAGATCAATAAAGCCTTATTTTTTATTAAATGCATAATTAATTGTAACAAATTTCATATTCTTTCTATAGCAGTGTCTATGTACGTAAACCAAAAATTATTTGTAGTAAAGTAGAAATACAAACAATAATCTATCGCCACAGCCATATTATTTTTAGTAAGATATACACAAAAAATTCTTATTTCAGTATGCTGCGGCGAATGGTATTCTCCCGTATATCTTACGAGTGAGACACTCTCGGCGCGTCGTTCAGATTGTCTCGCCTCGCAGATATCCATCGAGAACTAAAAAGCAAATACATAATTTATTGTAACGAATTTCATATTCTTTTTATAGCAGTGTTTGTGGAGGTAAACCGAAATTATTTTTAGTATGATATACACTTTTTAGTTCCCGCTAGATATCTGCGAGGCGAGACAATCTGAACGACGCGCCGAGAGTGTCTCGCTTCGCAGGTTCTACGCGACAATAATCGATCGCCACAGCCTTCTGAAATAAGAATTTTTCGTGTATATCATACTAAAAATAATTTCGGCTGACTTACACAAACACTGCTATAAAAAGTATATAAAAATTGTTAAAATAAATTTGGTATTTGCTTATAAGATCTCGGTGGATATCTGCGAGGCGAGACAATCTCAGCGACGCGCCGAGAATGTCTCGCCTCCCAGGTTCTGCGCTAGTATAATTAACCGCCGAAGTCTTCCGAGAAAAAAACGTTCAATTTTTTAACACACATAGTTGAAGTGACTCTCCTTGTATCCGCACGACCGCGAACACTCACCGTACGATGCGCACGGTACGACGGCGGTCGACGGACGGTTCGACACAAGAAGCTGCATGCGCACGTCGGGCCTGGCCAGCCAAGCAGTGAATGAGCCTACCGAAGCTCGAGAGAGCTGTTCGGTACGCCATCGCGGCAACATTGACGTCGTGTTGACAATTCGATTGCTATCGTCCTTCATGTGTGTGTGTGTGTGTGTGTAGGAGAGCAACATGTCAAGGGTCAACCCTGGATATGCTCCTCTATACCGCCAAGATAGGTGAACGCCTTCGTTGTAGGTGCAGTGCGTTTATTCCTTCTTTTGTAAGTATCCTTCCCATTTCTCCCCCCCCCCTTCTCACCCTTTTTTACTCGCGTAGCAAACCGCCGCAGCTCGTATACAGCCGAGCATTCGTTTTATAAATTCGTCAAATGTATACACGGCTAGTGCCCAAAACCCTTTTTTTACAATTATAATAAATAATTATAATACTATTTTTATCAATCGTCTATTTTGCCTTTGTCGCCATGCCCTAATATCCTGCGTGATCGTTACAAAATGTGTATAGAAAACTATTTTGTATCTATTTTATAATCCACATATGAATTAAACACATTTTCAACTGCATTATTTATAATGTATAAAAGTTAGTATAAATAATGAAACAATCAAAATCTAACATTATATTAAAGTACAAATCTACGTCCGGGCGTCCGTCCGTACGTCCGTCCGTCCGTCTGTCCGGGCAAGTGTTCTCTTCATCTCCAAGGATTACTTTTACGACGTTTTGGGACCGTTAGTATTATATATATTAGCCTTATAATTTTTGGGACTTAATATTTTTGGGACTCAATATTTTGGGCCTTAAAAATTTTAGTCTTAGATTTTGCCGTTAAAACTTTTGGAACTCAACATTTTGGGGCTTAAAAATTTTAGTCTTAGATTTTGCCGTTAAATCTTTTGGGACTTAATATTTTTGGGACTCAATATTTTGGGTCTTAAAAATTTTAGTCTTTGATTTTTCTGCTGAAACTTTTGGGACTTAATATTTTTGGGACTCAACATTTTGGGCCTTAAAAATTTTAGTCCTAGATTTTGCCGTTAAAACTTTTGGGACGGAATATTTTTGGGACTCAACGTTTTGGGTCTAAAAATTTTAAAATTTAAAAAATTTTAGTCTTAGATTTTGCCGTTAAAACTTATGGGACTTAATATTTTTGGAACTCAATATTTTGTGTCTTAAAAATTTTAGTATTTGATTTTTCTGTTGAAACTTTTGGGACTTAATATTTTTGGGACTCAACATTTTGGGCCTTAAAAATTTTAGTCTTAGATTTTGCCGTTAAAACTTTTGGGACGTAATATTTTTGAGACTCAATGTTTTGGGTCTTAAAAATTTTTAAAATTTTAGTCTTAGATTTTGCCGTTAAAATTTTTGGGACTTAATATTTCTGGGAGTCAACATATTGAGCCTCATACATTTACTGTATATTTGTTTATTTAATGTAATACTTCGTACAGAATCCTACAATATGTATTTTATTATATTAAATTGGTACTATAGCAATATTACTATTTGTTTTTCATCGATATACTGAACTACGTTTTAATAGACAGAAATACGGTTCATATTATTTAATACACCACTAATCAAATAATATCAAAAATAAAAAAATAAAAAAATTTTTGAGGTATTCCGGGATAACTCCACTAATTTCGGGATTTCCTAAATAATTTGGTAATTTTTTAGATATGCCGGGAAATCTTCACTAATTTAGGGTTTTGCTGGATGTTTCGGGATTTTCTTTAGTATTCCGGAATAACTCCACCATTTTCGGGATTTCCTGCAAGTCTCGGGTTTTTTGTGGTATTTCGGGATAAATCCACCGATTTCGGGATTTCCTGGATGTTTCGGGATTATCTGACGTATTCCGGGATAACTCCACCACTTTCGGGATTTCCTGGATGTTTCGGGATATTTTGTGACATTTTGGGATACATTCACTAATTGAGGGATTTTTAGGATGATTCGGGATTTTCTGACGTATTCCGGGTAACTCCACCACTTTCGGGATTTCCTAGATGTTTCGGGATATTCTGTGGTATTCCGGAATATATCCACCAAATTATGGATTTCCTGGATATTTCGGGATTTTCTGACGTATTCGGGGATAACTCCATCCATTTCGGGATTTCCTGGATGTTTCGGGATATTCTGTGGTATTCCGGGATAAATCCACCAATTTCGGGAATTGCTGGGTGTTTCGGGATTTTCTGAGGTATTCCGGAATAAATCCACCAATTTCGGAATTTCCTGGATGTTTCGGGATTCTCTGTGACATTTTGGGATACATTCACTAATTGAGGGATTTTCAGGATGATTCGGGTCGATTTTCTGACGTATTCCGGGTAACTCCACCACTTTCGGGATTTCCTAGATGTTTCGGGATATTCTGTGGTATTCCGGAATAGATCCACCAAATTCTGGATTTCCTGGATGCTTCGGAATTTCCTGTGGTATTTCGGGATAGATCCACCAAATTCTGGATTTCCTGGATGCTTCGGAATTTCCTGTGGTATTTCGGGATAAATCGACCGATTTCGGGATTTTCTGGTTATTTCAAGATTTTCTATGGTATTTCGGGATTTTCTGTGGTATTTCGGGAATTTTTTATGTATTCCGGGATAACTCCATCAATTTCGAGATTTTCTTAATATTTCGTTAATTTCTGAGGTATGCCGGGATAAATTTACTAATTTTGGGATATAGTTGATATGTCGGGATAACTTCACTAATTACGTGATTTCCTCGATATTTCGGGAGATTTTGAGGTATTCCGGGATAAATTCACCAATTCCGAGATTTTCTTAATATTTCGGTCATTGTTGAGGTATGCCGGGTTAACTTCACTAATTTTGGGATTTAGTGGATACTTCAGGAGTTTCTGAGGTATTTCGGGATAACTTCACTAATTACGGGATAAAATATTAAAAAAGTGTGTAAGCACTTTTGCCAGTACTCCAATGTTTGTATATTTTTGTACCAAATTAAATTATTATATTAAGAACATACCTATAAGTAATATTATAAGTAATTAATAATAAATAATAGTCACTACATACGTAAATAATGTAAAAATAAAGTAGTCACAGCAATACTAACATAGACTGAAGCAGTACTGTCAGTCTAATAATTTTTAATAACTTAAATAATATATTTTAATCTAATATATATTTGATTTGATGATTCGATCTGTTTTTTTTTATCACAGTTAAATATACGTTTTTATACATTTTTCATCATACTCTATTACAAAGGTGTAAAATGAGTGAGAAAGGTGGTTAAAAAAATTAAAATTTTATTTTTGATTTATCATCTATATATATATATATATCAAAATTCATCCGTTCTCCGGTGTCCGGTATCCCAAAAGTTACAAGAATTAAACGTATCTGTGGAGTGGAAGGGTTAACGCTGAATACGACAACCACACATCACTAATGATAGGTGCAGAAGGAATCATGAGGGGGGGGGGGTAAAATTAGAACATTTTTTAAATATTTTATAGAGGTTATCGGTATATATGAATTAGAATATGACGACCATTCTTTTTTATTCTAAGAAAACTAAGATGAGGTTTTTGGTTACGGTGAATAGCGATATGATAATCACTCTTCATTTATCCTCCATTTATTGCTAGATGGAGGAGGGACAAGAGGGGGAGGGGGGAAATAAAATTAGTAAAATTCCAAAAATAATTTAGGGGTTTCGGTACAGGTGAATAACAATATGACCACCACTCTTTTTTATCCCCTATTTTAAAGATGAAGGAAGGTGAGAGGAAGGGTCAACATTGAATATGACAACCAGTCTTAATTTATCCCCCATGTAATGATTGAGTGGTAGAGGGTAAGAGGGGGGTTTAGTAGAAGAACTCCAAAAATATTTTATAGGGATTTTCGGTAATAAAAAGTGGTCACAGTGATACGAACACTGACAAAAACAGTACTATTAATCTAATAAATTTTGATAACATATATAATATAATATATATAATTTAATGTAATACATATTTTATTTCTAAGATGTAAAATGCGTGATGAAGGTGGTTAAAAAATTTAAAATATTATTTTTCTTTCATTTTTTTAATGTAATACCAAGTGTAATATCAAAATAACTTTTATAATTAATATTCAATTTTTATTATTGTAATTGTATAATATCATTTATATTTTTTGGTTGCAATTACTAATATTCTTTTTTATACAAGATTTTTGAATATAAAACAAAATTAATAAAATGTGAAAATAAATCTTTTAGCCAGAATTTTAATCTGAAAAAAATTTTTATAAATTCAATTATTACGTATAATTATTTGTTTGAAAGAATTTAGTAATCAATAAGAGTTTAGTAATTTTGTGTGAAATTTTAAATTCTTTATCTCCTTTCCGTGAAACATCATGAAAAAGCATGAAATTTATGTATAATGGTCAAAGAATAATTTTATATTGTAATTTTTGTTGTTGAAAATATTATTCTGGTAGAAAAATAACACATTTGTTACTAGATTGATGTAGCTTCTTACAGGAATAGTGTGGAAATATTGTAAGTAATGATATATGTGTTACTACGTATTAAAAATTAAAATTAAAATTCCTTACTCCAGTGTAAGTTTTATCATGTCGATTATTTTTAATTTTTTTTAATTGTTTCAGTATTATGTAGAAATATGTTCAGTATCTATAAACTCTTGTGTAATTGACTAACTAGGGAAGTACATGACCTCCGGGAAAAGGATCTCATCCTAACATTGGTATGTCTCTAATAATATAAAAATATGAAGAAAGCCAAGTTATCTCTTGCCAATGGCCACTTTTACGGACGTTATTCGACATCCAATAATAATAACAGTAAAAATTACTTCCAATTCGATCGCTTATAACTCGGAAACAAATAAAGATAAACAATCGAACCAAAAACCAAAAGAAAGTTGAGTTCAAGTAGATATGGTTTGAAAAAAAAGAAGCTCAAATTGCTTAATTTGAAGCAAAGTTATGAAGAAAATAAAAAATTGAAGAAATTTTAACCAAAATTTAATATGAAAAATTTATTGTTTCTTTTGGCCTAATAATCTTCAATTTCTTATTTTCTTCATAACTTTGCTTCAAATTAAGCAATTTGAGCTTCTTTTTTTTCAAACCATATTTACATGAACTCAACTTTTTTCTGGTTTTTGGTTTGATTGTTTATCTTTATTTGTTTCCGAGTTATAAGCGACCGAATTGGAAGGAATTTTTACTGCTATTATTATTGAATGTCGAATAACTTCCGTAAAAGTGGGCATTGGCAAGAGATAACTTGGCTTTTTTCATATTTTTATATTATAAAAGACATACCAAAGTTAGGATGAGATCCGTTTCCCGGAGGTCATGTACTTCCCTTGTAAGATTAAATAAGTATATGCAATGTTGCAGCTATAATACACTGTTATTTTTATTTTATTGACTAAAAAAAATTTATCGTAACTGAATACTAGGTTACTTAATTAAACATTATATTATATTTTACATTTTTATTCAATTAAATTGTAAAATTATAAATTAAAAAAAAATTAAAAAAATAAGTATATATTTAGTGTAATTTCGACCGAGGGAGCGTTAGCGACCGAGGAATTGTTGCTAGTTGGATATGAAGATAAAATCACATGTGTCCCTCCATCAACGGTCTCCATAGAAGTAGGTTTACTTGTTGTTTACCAATAACTGTTTTGCTCATTGCTTAATTTATTAGTGATTAAAAAATTCATTTAAACATACCAATTAATTGATAAAATTAAGGAGATTATTCAGAAATACTCAGTTTATTAATATTACAAGTTGTAGAACGACACGGTGGCGGAGTGGTGGAGACGCATCTCGGCCGATCACGAAAGTTAAGCAGCACTGAGTGCGGTTGGCACTTGGATGGGTGACACCATTCTTGTGCGGCTTTCGGGATTAGTTAGGTGTTTTTCCACACTTCACAACGTGAGCGGAAGGTGTGGAACATTCGGTTTCGGTGTTTGAGCCTACGCAAGGTGACCTGAACATCTAAACAGAATGTTTAAATACACCGGCCGTCTCGGGGAAGGTTTTCCTACAAGATTTTCCCTTCTCACGGGCATAACCCCGGGCGAATTCGAGACGGTGGGGACCGGGATGGGAAAAAATTGGAATGTTTTCACCTCCGCACATAGGTGGTAGGGATGTCCCTGTAAAAACCCGTTTAATGGGTATACGGGGTGATGAGCAAAGAGAATATTACAAGTTGTAGAAAATTTAAATATATTTAAAAAGCAGACGCTACCGTTCAGAAAGTTTATTATTTTAAAAACTTATTAAATTAAAGTAATGGTAGATATTTTTTTATCAGGAATGAAGGGTACTAAAACTATACAATAGTATATGGGGTGGTAATGAAAATTGAACTGAATTAAAAATTTAACTATACAATGATAGATCATTTTTTAATTTCATTGAAAATCATAATGTACGTAACACTAATAAGAAAATTGTAATTTTAGTAGATGGATATGCGTTACTTTTGTTGCAGTTAAGTATAAATCAAAATTTACAATTAAGTGTACGTGCAGTACACGTTAGCAAAAAGTGCACGTTCAGTACACGTTATCATAAAGTGTATGTATACTACACGTTATCATAAATTGTACGTACAGTTACCATAAAATACAAATACATAAAAGTGCAGAGCTATTACATACATGGTATTACTATAATTTTTTGTATCACACATGTATAATCTAAGAATAATTTGCAAACATAAGTTGCCATTACTCCAGATAATCGGATAAACCAATTAGATACGTTTATAAGTTTTCAATCAATTTTTTAATTACCTATACTAGCGTTGTGTTCTATATCTTATATTACGTTAACGCTTGTTAGCGCCATCTGTAACTAAATATGTATTAGTATATAATACAGAAGGCGCCACAGATGATTTCTGTTAAGGTAATTTTATATAGGGTATCGATAAAACAGAAAGCGCGAACCTGCACAACAATATTTTGCCGGGTACGACATCTCCTCAATATTATTTATAAAAAAATCAACTTTGTGATAATTGAAAATTACAAGACCTTCTTAAAAAGTTATTATAAAGATAAAGTCTGCTTCGACAATTGTTGCGGAATTAATGCTTTAAATCGCGCGCGCATAAGCCACGTCGATCCCGCTCGATTGATGTCGCTCATCTCGGCCGCGAAGCGTCGTGCGCATGCATGACGCGGCCGACGCGATGCTCTCTCTCGCACATTCGCCATTTTGAACGCCGTCTAGCAGGATCGCCTCTGTCGACAGCTCGCCTTTTCGCTCGCTTTTTCGACACCAAGTTGCAGCTCATCTTCTCGACCAGCTCATTTAATAGCGGCCCTCAGATCTTCAGCCTGCTCTCATCACCCAAAGGAAAGTTCCTGGTAAACAGGTAACAAGATCGGCCTCTCGCGAGCACGCCGAGGATACCGCGTGCTCGCTTTAATTATACAAGCGAAACTGTTTAGCACTTACGTTGTAATTTAATAAACAATACTTTAAAGTGACTTTGTGTAGTGTTTTTCCCCCTATCCTTTCCGGCAATAACTCGCACAATCAAACATTGGTCCTTCGATCCGGATAGGGGGCACCTACACCGTCACCTACAACGTGTAGTAGTATTGGTTTTATATTTACAAGCCTTCTTGCTCAACAGCGTACTAATCTCGTCATTCGCTCACCAACTGGCCTTTCCTGCTACGCTAAGCTCTACGGTGATCTTCTCAACGACTGCTCTGCTCAACACTTGATTGCTCTTGTCCTCGCCCAGCTCAACAGCGCTATCACTTGCAGTCTCTGCTTCGGCTTCGCTCACCACATAGCAGCTCCTGTCAACGCTCAGCTCAGCTGACCCTGCTTGGGCTGCGAGCAGCTCAGCGACAACATGGCAAGCTCCAGCGAACCAGGCAAGGTGGATCTGGATAACATCGATGAGGAAGCTCCCTCCGCAGCCTCATCGTTCACGTCTACAAAACTGCAAGTGCCGCTCAAACCATCCTCAAAGGTCAGCTCAAGGAACCCCTCACCCACTGGATCCAATACCGAGCTCCTTGACAGCCTGCCCGTGAAGATCCAATTGAGAATAGCCGCTCAACTGTCTCATATCGAATTGCTCAAGGACACCGTAGCTCAGTTGGAGGGAGCTCCTCAGCTGTCTGCGAGGGAACTATCGGTCATCCAAGCTGACACCGAAGAGCTGAATAGAGGGTTCCTGAAGGAGAATGAACTCCTAGTTCTGAACTGCTCAGCGAACGCTCGCAGACACTCTTACTTCAAGGGTAATGCCCTGCTGCAAATGCAGCGTCTCTCTTCCATAGTTCGGCGCACCATTGCCCGTGCCCAGTCACAGCTACCAGCTCAAGCCAGCTCACTGCCCGCTCACCAACCATCGGTGTCCACGAAGCTGCCCGACATCCATCTGTCCACCTTCAAAGGGGACTTCGCACAATGGCCGTTCTTTTGGGACATGTTCCACAGCCTAATTGTCGACAATCAACAATTGACGCCGGTGGTCAAGTTGCACTACCTCAAGGGCTGCACACAAGGGGAAGCGTTACGGATCATTGAAAACATGCCGTCAACGGATGCTTCATTTGAGCCAGCCATCGCCGCCCTACGAGAACGCTATGGTAATCCGCGTCTTGTCCTCAACGACCAGCTGGATCTATTCGTCAATTTGGCCCCACTCACGCCTCGCTCACCAACCAGCATTAATCACTAGCTGACTACCTTTAACGACACGCGGAAGGCCATAGAGACGGCCCAACTCACCGATCGCATCGGCGACGTGCTGTTTGTGCACCATGCTCGTCGGCTCATGGACCGCTCTACCCGCGAGGCTTGGGAGACAGCCTTGGGAAACTCCACTGACTACCCCACCTATGAACAGCTGCGATCTTTTCTCCGCACCCGAGCCAACGCTTTCGAAGAAGCCGACGTGGAGTCGATCAAGGTAACGAAGCCTCCATCCAACGCAAGCCGTCAGCTCACCACCAAAAGGCTTGCTCACTCTGCCAGCGCTCACACCACCACCGCTCAACCTCCAGCGCTGTCAAAGACCGACGCGTTCAGTCGCAGCAGCACTGCTCACGGATGCGATTATTGTGTGGGCTTCCACTTCATTGTGGCTTGCCCTGCCTTTCGCGAGCTCACGGTCGAGGAACGTCGCGCCTATATGGAAAAGGATCGCCTTTGTTATAATTGTCTGGGCCGACACCAAGCGAGGGTATGTCGCAGCACGAAGACCTGTCGGGAATGCGGCGGAAAACATCATACGATGCTGCACGACTCGACCAACAGTGCCACGACGAAAGTGTCTACGACGTCAGCGACTGGTGACAACTCAAAACCTGCTCAATCCCGCTCTTCAGATTCTTCTCAGCCCGGCTCAACTCATTGCTAGGAAACTGGTACAGTCGTCGATGCTCAACCTCTAGCTCACCCAAGCGCAACACTTCTCGGCACCGCTCAAGCTCTGGCGCTCACCCACGTAGCCGCTCACAAGGTACGCCTGCTCATCGACTCTGGGTCGCAATTATCGTTCATCACCGAACATCTGGTAAATCAGTTGCACCTCGTCCGTTACGCTCATGCCCTGACCATCAAGGGCATCGGCGGCACCAAGGCCACGCAGACCCATGGAGTTACTCAGCTCACCCTGCGCTCAGCTCACTCCATCAAGACAATAACCATTGAAGCTCACATCCTACCCGCCGTGTCGACCACACTACCATCTGTTCCAATCTTTCGTGGGAATTGGCCGCATTTAAAGGGATTGGTTTTAGCCGATCCGAGTTATTGTTTACCGCAGCCGGTTGACATCATCGTGGGTGCCGATTTCTACGGAAGCGTCATCGAACCGGGTATTATAAAGGCTCATCCATCAATGCCGGTGGCTCAATCTTCCATCTTCGGTTGGGTATTACTAGGAAAGGCTCACTCTGCAAAGCCTCACAAGATCATCGCTCATCATGCTGTCGCTCAGAAGTACTACAATCTCCAAGAATTGCTCACGAAGTTTTGGATCCAAGAGGAACCACCACTCGAATCAAACATTGGTCTAACTCCAGACGAACAAGCATGTGAAGACCATTTTGTCGCCACCCATTACAGAGACTCTTCAGGAAAATACGTCGTGCGTCTGTCGCTCAAATTACCATCGGAGAGACTAGGTTTATCCCGCAAGACAGCATCAAATTGCCTAAAGCGCATCACGAGACGATGCAAGCTCCAACCATCTTACGGTCAGCTCTACAAGGAATTTCTTGATGAATACGAGAAGCTCGGTCATATGCATCGAATCTCGAAGGACGAAGCCGCTCAAATTGTTCATCCTCACTTCTATCTACCTCATCATGGAGTTCTCAAGCTAAGCAGCATGACCACCAAGCTGCGCGTAGTATTTAATGGATCCAGCCCTACCTCATCAGGCAAGTCATTAAACGACATTCTCCACACTGGTGCAAATCTGCTACCGAACATCGTCGATGTACTCACCTGGATTCGGATTCCTCGCCATCTCTTCGCCACCGATATTGTAAAGATGTACCGCCAAGTGAAGGTACACCCCGATGATTGGCCTCTACATCAAATTCTCTGAAACGGGGATGGCAACGAGGAAGTAACCTTTCAATTAACAACGCTCACTTATGGAACCAAACCAGCTGGGTTTCTAGCCACGAGAACTTTACTGCAATTAGCTCAGGACGAAGGCTACAAGTTCCCGCTCGCATTACCTTCAATCACTCAAGGACGCTACGTCGATGACATCTTCGGCGGAGCCGACACAATCGAAACTCTCATCGACACCGCTCACCAGCTAATCGCGCTCTGCGAGGCGGGCGGCTTCCCGCTTTCCAAGTGGAGCGCTACTCACCCGGAACTTCTCAAAGCTGTCACTCAAAATCTTCCCAATAATTCAATCAACTTCGACGACTGTGAAACCAAACTACTCGGACTAACATGGACTCCTCAAGAGGACAAGTTCACCTTTTGCTCAACGTTCAAGGATCCTGCTCCAGTGTTCACCAAGCGCGCATTGCTCTCGGAGATCGCCCGGATATTCGACCCGCTCGGATTCGCCTCTCCTGTTACGATACGTACTAAGGTGTGAATCCAAGATCTGTGGTCCGTCAAACTTGGATTCGACGACCCTCTCCCCGCTCACCTTACTCTCAAATGGATATCAAACAGAGACAACCTCAAAGCTCTCAATCAACTAACCGTTCCTCGGTGGTTTAACACCTGGAGTTACTCATCAATAGAACTGCACGGATTCGCGGATGCATCCCAACTCGCCATGGCTGCAGTTGTCTATCTCGTTGTCAGCTCACCGTCCACAGGCTCTAGGACGTCCTTCATTTGCGCCAAAACCAAGGTGGCGCCTCTCAAGAAGCTCACAATACCTCGATTAGAGCTCACAGCAGCGCTGCTACTTGCAAAACTTGCATCTTCTATACGAACTTCGCTCAAGCTCAAGGTAGATGCTATTCATCTGTGGACGGACTCACGTGTGACCTTAGCCTGGGTCAATTCTCACGCAAATCGCTGGAAGGACTATGTACGGAATCGCGTCACTCAGATTCAAGAGTTGTGCGCAGACTCAACCTGGCGACACGTTCCCGGCAGCATGTATCTGCGGATTGCGGCTCACGAGGCGTCTCGACCGACCAGCTCATCGACCATCATCTCTGGTAGACAGGACCCCAATGGATCGCCCAACCCAAGGAAACTTGGCCCGCTCAACCAGAAATCACGCTTGACGATACCAACACGGAAGCGCGACCCGGAATCACTCTAATCGCATCAACTGATCAACCAGCTTACCATTGGGACCTGATAAACAAGTACTCATCACTCACCAAATTATTGAATGTTACCACGTGGGTATTCAAATCAATCGCTCCGCTCACTCATCGGCTACTAGGAAGACCATTGAAGTTTAGCAGTCGGCTACCCGGCTCCCCGGAACTATCATCTCGACAAGCAATGTTGTTTTGGGTAAAGGCCACCCAAGCCATTTACTTCCCTTACGAGCTTCGATCAATCTTAAACAACGTTCAATTATCATCCTCTAATCCATTCACTCGCCTAACGGCCTTTGTGGATCAAAACAGAATCATAAGAGTGGGAGGACGACTACAAAACTCATCTCTCTCTACAGAAGCCGTACATCCTGTCATCTTGCCTCGACACTGCCGGCTCACTGATTTGCTCATCGATCACGCTCATCGAGTCACTCTACACGGAGGGACTCAGCTCACGCTCGCACAAATTCATCAAACTTGCTGGATCATCGGAGGTCGCTCATCAGTTAAAGCTCACGTGCTCAAATGCGTTACATGCGCTCGTCAGCGTGGAGTACGCGCTCAACAGCTGATGTCCCCACTGCCTCTTCCACGTGTTACGCCTTTTCGGGCATTTCTTCATACCGGCGTGGATTATGCCGGACCGATCTCTATAAAAAATTGGAAGGGACGCGGCAGTAAAGTCAACAAAGGCTGGATTTGCGCCTTCGTTTGCCAGAGATTGTAAGCGACTACTCATCCGAGGCGTTCATCGCCGCTCTTCGTCGACTGGTATCTCACCGCGGATTAGTCAGCGACCTTTACTCTGACTGCGGAACAACGTTCGTCGGAGCCGACAAGGAAATTAAGAAACTGTTTTCAGCCAGCTCTCCTGAAAATCAAATAATCCGCTCAACTGCTCAAGGAGAAGGGCTCAAGTGGCATTTTAATCCTCCTGCCTCACCTCACATGGGCGGTAAATGGGAAGCCCTCATCAAGTCTATGAAATTCCATCTGCGACGGACTGTTGGGGACGCCCTGCTCACGTTCGAAGAATATTACACTCTTCTCACTCAGATTGAATCAGTGCTCAACTCGCGCCCTCTCGAACCGCTTAGTGATGATCCAGATGATCTCGAACCGCTCACTCCAGGACTCTTCCTCATCGGAGCCCCTCTCAATTTTCTACCGGAACCGTCGCTCATCGAATCATCGTCTTCCAGATTGAACCATTGGCAACTCATACAACAACGACTACAATGCTTCTGGAAGAACTGGTCCGCTCATTACTTGCACCGGCTTCAGATTATATCGAAGTCGCACCACGCTCACAATGAATTGTCGATTGGCAAACTAGTACTGCTCACTGACGAACGGACGCCGCCCGGAAAGTGGCCCATGGCTCGAATCATCGCCCTCCATCCCAGCAAGGACGGGCTTACAAGAGTACTTACCATTAAAACTGCAACCACAACGCTCACTCGACCCATAGCGAAGCTCGCTCCCCTACCGGTACCGGCTTTTGCTCAACAATTATAATTATCGCCAATTACTTGCCGATGGCGGGCGGTAATGTTGCGGAATTATGCTTTAAATCGCGCGCGCATAAGCCACGTCGATCCCGCTCGATTGATGTCGCTCATCTCGGCCGCGAGGCGTCGCGCGCATGCATGACGCGGCCGACGCGGTGCTCTCTCTCGCACATTCGCCATTTTGGACGCCGTCTAGCAGGATCGCGTCTGTCGACAGCTCGCCTTTTCGCTCGCTTTTTCGACACCAAGTTGCAGCTCATTTTCTCGACCAGCTCATTTAATAGCGGCTCTCAGATCTTCAGCTTGCTCTCATCACCCAAAGGAAAGTTCCTGGTAAACAGGTAACGAGATCGGCCTCTCGCGAGCACGCCGCGGATACCGCGTGCTCGCTTTAATTATACAAGCGAAACTGTTTAGCACTTACGTTGTAATTTAATAAACAATACTTTAAAGTGACTTTGTGTAGTGTTTTTCCCCCTATCCTTTCCGGCAATACCTCGCACAATCAAACATTTCATCAATCAACATTTCATCGATGAATTTTTTGTATCACACATGTATAATCTAAGAATAATTTGCAAACATAAGTTGCCATTACTCCAGATAATCGGATAAACCAATTAGATACGTTTATAAGTTTTTAATCAATTTTTTAATTACCTTTACTAGCGTTGTGTTCTATATCTTATATTACGTTAACGCTTGTTAGCGCCATCTGTAGGCATGTAACTAAATATGTATTAGTATATAATACAGAAGGCGCCACAGATGATTTCTGTTAAGTTAATTTTATATAGGGTATCGATAAAACAGAAAGCGTGAACCTACACAACAATCTTTTGCCGGGTACGACATCCCCTCAATATTTTTTATAAAAAAATCAACTTTGTGATAATTGAAAATTACAAGACCTTCTTAAAAAGTTATTATAAAGATAAAGTCTGCTTCGACAATAAAGAATTTTTACCTTAATGTCGATAATTAATAAAATTTTCTATATAGTTCATCAAATATAAAATATAAAATATAAAAAATATAAAATATAAAATATAAAAAAATCTCTTTTTAAACCAAATGCTTGGAAGGTATTTTTTTTATTTTATTACATTAATTTGGGGCATAATTACTTCCAAAAGATTTAACTGTAATAAGAATGAAAAATAATCTAATGTTTAGAATAATTAAGTTTCTATTTAAATTTTTGTTAAAAATAGATATTATTGATAAGTTAGTTAATATATTATTACATTTATTAATAGTTACGAAATGTTTGACAAAACATAGAACGGCAAACTTGTATTTTTTTTCTATGTACTGACGGGAGTGTATACTGACGGGAGACTGTCTTCACTGATTTTTTATTGTCCTCAACCTCAACTCTTCTCTCCTTAGGTTTGGAATATACAATCAGTCAGTCTAAATAATTCCATTGCAAACTGTGGTTTCCAAGTTTCCAAAAGTCATAAAAATTACTCAAGTGTTCTAGTAAAATTTACTGAAGTAACTCGATATTAAAATTTTTTGGTCTAGAACTTTAATAATATTGACTTAAGTACGTATATGATTTATATACATAATTTTGCCTCATATTTATATAATATTTATAAAGTAACATTTCGAAATAGCATCAATATATTCAATTCTTTTACACTGATATATATATATATATATATATATATATATATATATATATATATATATATATATATGGGTGGTTCTCTGTGACTTCGAAGATGAAAAAAATAAATATTGCTATAACTGTGGGAATATGTTTTAGAGGTATCCAGTAGTTCTCCTCAATTTTTTCAGATTTTTTCTGGGCCATTATTTTAAGTTACAGAGAGTCAAAGTTGACATTTTAGCACTTTTTTGCATTATATGCCCATTTTCATGAATTTTTAGCTCCCAGGGGATGCATTTTTCACTAAAAACATAAGTATGACTTTTTTTGTAAAATTTTCCGAACTTTTCATTAAAAATACTTTCAAAGACATAAATGTATGTTGTCATTTAAACCTTAAATAGTGAAAATCAGCAATTCTGCTCCGGACTCTGGTAACCTAATACTGTCTAAAAGATGTCTTTTTATAGTCAGAAACTGCCTAAAAATTTCCAGAGTGGGTCTAAATCATTAAGATCACTTATGGTCAAAATATCCGGGAAAAGTGCCCGAAATATTAATAGAAATGTATATTTGTTGCCTTATAACGATGAATCTATTAGCATGATCATTGCAAAAAAATTTGTGCACTTACCTTGGAGTGGTAGAAAAGTATCTTCACTTGTTTCAGTATCCATCTAATCCCCTGTAAGCTGCTAAAAATACAAATATTATTATACAAATGTAAAAAAATAATTTTGAAACATTTATAATGCTGAATTTTTAGTTTTACATCCCTTACAAGAATTATAATACTAATCTGAAGGATTACTATAAATATATAAACATCATTATTACAATAACTGAATATACGTATTTAATACAAAAGATATATAAATAAATCGGATATATAATTATAATGAATAATATGATAACGTGACAGTGACAAGTTTGTGAAATCTAAACAATGTATTGTTGAATAATGATAATTATAATGTTGATACTTTAATAATTATTATTATTATATAAATTTTTTATAATTTTATAATAATATTTGTATTTTTAGCAGCTTACAGGGGATTAGATGGATACTGAAACAAGTGGAGATACTTTTCTACCATTCCAAGGTAAGTGCATAAATTTTTTTGCAATGATCATGCTACTAGATTCATCGTTATAAGGCAACAAATATACATTTCTATTAATATTTCGGGCACTTTTCCCGGATATTTTGACCATAAGTGATCTTAATGATTTAGACCCACTCTGGAAATTTTTAGGCAGTTTCTGACTATAAAAAGACATCTTTTAGACAGTATTAGGTTACCAGAGTCCGGAGCAGAATTGCTGATTTTCACTATTTAAGGTTTAAATGGCTTACAAGAGTGTGACAACATACATTTATGTCTTTGAAAGTATTTTTAATGAAAAGTTCGGAAAATTTTACAAAAAAAGTCATACTTATGTTTTTAGTGAAAAATGCATCCCCTGGGAGCTAAAAATTCATGAAAATGGGCATATAATGCAAAAAAGTGCTAAAATGTCAACTTTGACTCTCTGTAACTTAAAATAATGGCCCAGAAAAAATCTGAAAAAATTGAGGAGAACTACTGGATACCTCTAAAACATATTCCCACAGTTATAGCAATATTTATTTTTTTCATCTTCGAAGTCACAGAGAACCACCCATATATATATATATATGTGTCCGAATACACTATTTTCATGCTATATCTAAACTATTACTTGAGTAATAATAATGTAAATATCAGCCAAAATTATACATATAAATCTTTTATGTACTTAAATAAGTATTACTAAAATTTTAGTCCAAAAAATGTTACTATAGAGTTACTTCTATAGTAAAAATTCTTGTCGCTCGTTTGGATACAGCGTCTTT
Source organism: Theocolax elegans (assembly GCA_026168455.1). NCBI lineage: Eukaryota > Metazoa > Arthropoda > Insecta > Hymenoptera > Cerocephalidae > Theocolax > Theocolax elegans. The sequence continues at coordinate 42,075,502 of CM047426.1, read as the reverse complement.
CCATTCATTTGGAATACATTTACGCTTTCTAGTTTTAATCGGTTGTTGCTTAATAATTATGCTATTATTAATATCATTATTTTCCTGAACAGAATTTGAAAAATCTAAAATGAGATAATTTATAGATAAAATAGCGTATAAATGTACCTTGACATTTTTGACAACTTTAAATGAAAACTATTTTTCTATGATATAATAAACGTTAAAAACTATAATTTGATTCTTTGTTTTTTTAAATCAAAACTTAGGTTTGTTTTTCATATCAAATGGTACAAGTTATTATTTATAAATTATGTACGAGATTTTTACCTATACTCTGCTTACTTTCTGGTAAATCAATAGTTAGTCTATCAGTGCTGGTTTCACTATTATTTGTAGATGTGTCTTAAAAAAGAAAATATTAACATGAAAAATTAATAATTGTAGTTAATTAAAATGGTTTAATAGACGTATTTATTGTTACTACTAGCCCACCGATAATCTGGTAACTGTCATCGAATAAACTACAGTTTTCTTGGGAGAAGACAAAAGATGATTTCGATGAACACTGAGAGAAATCATCAAAATAATTCGCTTCTCTACTGCCTCTAGCAGCTGACTTATCGTCATTCTACCAGTACGTTTGTTCTATAAATTAAAATGAAGCTAATATTATGCAAAATCATGAATGAAAAATGTAATATTTTTATTTTGTTAATCGGATAAAAATCATTCTTCCAAAATATATGTAATCTAATGTAATTTGACCTTTAAGCTTCCATAGGCAAATAAGGTATAGCCATTTTTATGTTTCAATAGTACTTTACCAGTGGTCCTGCTAATTTGATTAAATACTAACGTTGAATGTTTTCTGTTGAAAAAGCTCTAAATATTTATTAATCTAATTTCAGTAGTATGAAATAATGCAGCATCACAATGATGATCGTACGTTATATATACAAAATTTTTGTCAATTACCTATATTGACATATATTGACTTGCTGATTTAACTAGAGAATTTCACGATTGCTAGTTATATTTTTATATTGATCACCTATTTTTGCATCATGTTTTATACTTATAAATATTTAAAAGCTTCAATTTATAAGAAAGGATAACGTAATTAAAATATTCTCACTAATAATAATGTTAATAATTTAAAGTGTATTTTTGTATGTTTGGCTTCGCATAAATAACTTTTGCCCACTTTTTTAAATATGTTTAGTATATTTAACAAGTTACTAATATTTAAAAATAATATTATTTCAAACTAATATCTTAAAAAACAATAAATAGACTAAAAGTACTTGCCAAATGAACATTTTGCTTCCGATTGTGTACTTTCAATATCCATGGAAAAAGCAGAGCTGGTATAAGTATCGGAGACTGGTAAGTGGTGTTGAGAATTTTCGTCAACTTTTTAAATAAATAAAAGTTTAAAATAGATTTACAAATAGTATTTAAAAAAGAAAGAAAAACATAGAAGAAAAGAAATAAGCATAGACCGAAAGTGATTTCTAAATTGAGTATGATTTATTAACAAAACTGAAGAAGAATTATATTTGTGAATAAAATCTAAATTGAATAAATAAAATTTATTCAGATTAGTTCTTTTTAGTTTATAATCGATTAAAACGTAGAGACACAAAAAAATTCAATTCTTCAGCGCGAAATAAGAAGAATCCCAACGATACACATGATGCTGCCCTCTAGAGTTGGCGTAGATTACCGATTCCATTAAAAAGTAGGCTAAAAAATGAAACAATTAAAAAAAATAGTTTTGGTTTCCGGTGGCGGAAACGTAAAAAAGTATTTTAAAGTTTTCACTCCCTAAATAAAAAAACTGTAATATTTCAAGAAAATGAACATTTTGTAGAACTTTTGAGAACGTTTTCGAATTACTGTGTAAAGGACAATGTATTTAAGGCATTTTTATGTTATATCTATATCAGCGCCAAATGTCAAATCATAACTTGTAACGGGGTATGGATTGAATATAAGGAATAAAAAATCAACAAAGGTGTCGGGGCGCCAACCCACGATCCCGGGAGCGCGAGGCAGAAGCCTCACCACCGCGCTACCATCCGCAATTATCCCGGCTAATCGACTTGGTCCTATCGACGATCATCGCCGATAATCCAGAGACCTAACCTGCGCCGACACTCGAAATCCGTACCCGTTATAAACTATATACATCTAAATATATCGAAATATATCATAATAAACCAAATTGTATAAAAAAGCTGTGTCGTGCACTTACACTTCCTGAATAGTTAAATATATCAAATCATAATGATATATGTCAAAATATATCAAAATGTGTCACAATGAATCAAATTATAAAGATGTACATTAAAATCTAAGTAAATATATAAAATATGTCAAATCATCTCAATATATATCTTAATATATATTTTATCGAAATATATAAGAGCGAATCAATGCTTGATCTATCAATTTTTTATATTAGGAAATGGCTAAAAATTAATATTTAGGAATTAAAACTTGTAACAGTTTGGTTGCCGCGCGGATGTTTATTTTAATATCGCGGCTGCTCAGCGGTACGGTTAAACTTACCGTATTTAAATAAACATATTTTTCCCGCGATGCGGCGACGGTTACCTGTCCGTTCTACCAAATCTGTTAAATGTTAGTCTGAAACCGAGTTACTGTTTCAGATAACAACCAGGTAAAATTCAAATCTGAAATTGACCGCGAAACAGGGATATCGCGTCGAGCACTTGTCAACCAGAAATATACGAGCTCTTAGGATTACGGAAGGAATCGTACGTGGGTTAAATTCAATTAATCGAACACCGGATTGAATTTTAATAATAATATGAATTTATTGAAATAAATATAAAGAAAGATAACAAATAAAATATCTGATTGTCGCCGAGGTCTACGCTTTGAATTACAAGTCGGTAAACGGCCGACTTGTAGAGAGAGGGAAATAAAATATCGCGAACTAAAATAATATATCCAGTCAACGGGACTGGTATAAAGCAACACGATTAAGTGCGAATAAAAACACGATCGCGTAAAGTGGTACCACTTACTTTGTACGCTGCTGTAGTCGTTGGTAAACAACGACCAGCCGATCGGTTGCTTTCTCTCTCTCTCACTCTCGCTGCGGTGTCGGACGGATTGTCCGCTCGCCCGTGCACCGGGGTTGTGTGGCTGCAGGTAGATGCACGGTGTAGCACCACTCACTGCAAATGCAGGATCGGCCTGCAGTCGAAACACACACACAAAACTCACGGTAAATCACAGCACGGCGAAGCTAAACACGGGACGCGGGGGGATCACACCTGTCACGTAAGAAGGTGGTTATTACTCTCTACAGTGCGCGCGAATCTCCCCCTTACCTCTATATCAGGTGCGTGCGCGAATCTTTCGCGCGCGAAGTCGATCCTGCCCGTGTAGCTACGACGAACCGAGCCGAGCCGAATCTCGCCGGTTCGAATCGATGCGAACATTATGATACTGTTCGCTCGTGTTGCTCGAATTCGTCAAACGGTGAGGTAAACAGTACCTTACCGTTACACCTTCTCCTTCCTATCGATTTTACTACGTGAGCAATCTACGTTTTTAAAATAAAAATAGATTAAACATAAATAATATATGGCTGTTATTTAAAAAAAAATTATTAAACGGTAATGATAATGCAAAAAAGTAGTAATTGAAGATCATTCATAATTAGTTTAGACAATAAGATCACCACTACATTCATGAAATGTTGTTGTTTATAAAGAATTCGAAGAACTGTACAATTTTGTAAAGCTCGACAGTTCCTTGAATTTCTTACAAATACCAGCATCAATTCATGAATGCATCGGCGATCTTATTGACTAAGCTAAAAATGAATGATCTAAAAATTTACTAGTTTTCATTGCAGCACCTTGAGCGTTAAATAAACTTGTTAAATAGTCATATATAATTTATGTTTATATACATTATTTAAATTGCTCCTGTAGTAAAATCGAAATAAAGAAAAAGTTATAATTCTTGATTATTAATTTTTATTTGTATTAAAATCAATTTGCAAGTATAGTTTTATTAATTATCAAATTAACAAATTATTTCAAAATTTAATTTACTGTTAATTAAAAAATCCCTGTGATTTTTTAACTCTTTATAATAAATTTAGCAATATTCTAAATATAATTTAATTAGTAATTAATTCTAAATGTCAATTTATTTTTTGATAAAAATTTCTTTTTGTTACCAGAAAAATTAATAAATTTTATTTGTAAAAACTTACTATTTACATTTTCATCTGAAGTATGTGAATTCACTGGATTGTTCAATCGATGAACTAAGTGAATGATTGATGTGAAAAAGAAGTAGTACATGTATTAAAAACTTTAAATGGATTCTATTCATTAAATATCATGTAATATTTGTATTATACTTACATTCCATCGTAGATAATTACCAAACTATTTAAAAAATGTTGATCAAAACAATCACTTCACCGTGGTCGTGATTACGTCGAATGAGACCAGCAGTTTCAATGTACAGCTTCTCGCGCGCTACACTAGCTACGCAGTACGCAAGCTGAGAAAAGCCTCAATATTGTTTGTTTACATTTTATATTTTATGTAAACGTGTAATGCATCGAAAGCTCAACCAAAATATTTAGATTCTAACCAGTTATTTTGAAACAATATTACTACTGTAAGCTTAGCATCAAACTTTACTATACTATAGAAACATTGTAATACTTAAATGAAAGCTCTGTTTAAATTGATCAATTAATTTAGTTGATACACGCTTACTCATATGTTATATATTATATATACATATATTTTAGTTATGTTTGACTCAGTGTAAATTTTGTCTACTAAATAAATTTCCAAATAAATCCAGATCTAGTTTCTGTATCGGGATTCTAAGTATCAAAATCGCGATTTTGTAAAGCATTTTTTTAATTTCAAATTTCCTACTTTTTCAAATCATTACCAAATTTTTAATTATTAATATTTTGTAAAGTAACTACCTCACGTTGATTCTCATTCAAAATCCTTTCTTTTCTTTTTCGTTTCCTAAAAAGCTTAATTAGGTGTTAAGTAAAATTGTCATAAAATATAACAGAACAATTAATTTTTTTATTTCTATATACTTATGCCGTTACACATTAATTGTAAATGTAACAAAAATATAGAAATCAATAACTTCGCATCTATAATCAACCTGGTTTAACTATCAAAAAATGTAAAATGTGTTTGTAATACTTTTCACCTAATTATCAAAAGGCGCAATAGCTCCTGTCGCAAGTATAATGCGAGAACCATTATAGACAGCTAATTTAACCCCTCAGATTTTTGATGTCTTTTTTTTACTATTACATTATATCCAATATGTAATCAATCAAACCTTCGTATTCTCTATTTATTTATCTTCACTTTACATCCAATTCTATGTAAATTCATTGAAGCATATTGAAGAAAAATCATACAAATGAAATTGCTTGCTGATTTCCTTTACAAAAATTATTTTCTCTTCCCCTTTTTTCGTCTCCCCTCATATATATTCCCTCATATATGCCTAATTGCTTTCCAGCCCGTCAGAGAGTGCGGACAGAAGTTGAAACCTCCGGACAGACTCTGACAAATTCCTTGAGAGGGAGCTACGGCTACACTCTTTTTCAACACAGTTGTCAAGTATTATTATATATAATTTTTTTGGTTATTCTTATTATTATTCTATTCTACCTACTACTCCTACTAGATATAATATATATAGTTTTTACTATATTTTTTTTATAATATACATTATTATTAACTTGCTTGTTCCCTTTATATTACATTACACGTATATAAATATGACGTTAGAAAGCACGTCACTTAAGCATGCTATCGAATCCTTCTCTGTTGTAGGTAGCTTTTTTTCTTCCCTCGCAGCAGTTACCACAACTGTTAAAAAAAGAAGTTTTTCTAATACTTCATTATTACCTAATAATTTATATTTTACACTAAAATAATGGAGTAAGTATCGCTTACTTTACGCTTACTTTCCATAAGTTTATAAAACTGTAAGGGCTGCAGTTGATCCTTTGGATTTTCTTTATACCTCCATCTCCTTGTTGCTGCGTATTCCATTGCAAGCTCCTTCGTCATAAAGAATTTTAGCATACGCAAAAATGATTTAGAGATGACGACTATTTAAATACTTATTAACGTTACCCGCGTAAAAATATAAACTATTGCCACTATATTGCCAAGCAATGGGCAATAGTTATTGCAAACATATTGCCAATATGTTGCCGCAACAATTGGCAATGTATTGCCAACATATCGCCAAACGAACAACCGCCCATATCTTTGCCAAATATTGGTAATAGTTACTATCTTACCTTTTGTAAACTATTACCTATATGTTGGCCATAGTTCATAAATTTAAAAAAAAATAAAGAAAAAGTATTAACCAGCCGCGGGATTTGAACCTTCAATCTTCAGATCGGAACGCTGGTTCTTTACCACTGAGCCATTTTGCTATTCTGTTATTAAGAGTTAATTTTAGGCTATAAAGAACAGTTGAACGTGTGGTTAAAAAATGTCTAAGTCCACAATTTTATGAATTCAACTTTATAATTTTAATATATAAAATATTAATATATAGTAATATATATTTTTTTTATATATTTTTTAATTTTATGAATTTCTGCACCGAAAATTACGATTATCTCTGATTTTTCGGTGCAGAAATTTTTTAGGGTGTCTTTATCGTATTGACCTGGAACTTTGTAGAATTACTTATTATTTTATTACCTAGTGCTTCTGTATATGCGTTTTGCATTAAATTACATATTTTTTTAAATAAATGCAATAATTGCCTTTTTTTTCTCAGTCGGTAACCCACCGGGTATGCCACCACCTTAAACTCAATATTAGAAATATTCTCATACTTTGAATTTGAATCGATGATTTTATCCGACATGTGTATTGATACTATTTGTGAGTTTACTTTATTTAATTACTTTAATTAATGAAGTTTTTAACTTTTTTTTTAATAATTAATTTTGATAAAATCTTTCTTTTCCCTCCTCTTTTCGTTTCTTTGCAATCGATATTTTGTTGTACAGATTCTCCCATGTTCATTGAGCCTAGTGTTAGACTATTTTTTTCTAGTATGCCAAACTCTCCTTATATATTTATACCTGCGCGTCCTGTAAGAAGGTATGACTAATTAACAGAATTACCAGAGTCAAGGTGAGTTCAGTTGTAATTATTTATATAGACTTACATTTTGAATGATATGTAGGAAGGATAAGTGACGGTGTTGCTGGACTATTTACCGCAACGAGGAGGAAAGGGTGCAACTAAGCACTCCTTAGGAAGGATGAGTGACGGTGTTGCTGGACTATTTACCGGAACGAGGAGGAAAGGGTGCAAATAGGCACTCCTTAGGAAGGATAAGATATAGGTTTTAGGTTTAGTGATGTGTTAGACTCCAATGATTCTATTTTATTGTAAATCATTTTTTTTTATCTAAAATATTTTTTTTTATTGCAATTAAATTTTAAATTTGACCAACCTCAACTGACATCGAAAAATTTAAACTTTTTCCTTTCTTTCCTTTGTATAATGACGTCAATGTTATTTTAAGCGAGAAGAGCAAGAGAAAAAAAACCTTATTTTTTATTTACCTTATTCGTTTCCAATTTAATAATCACGTATTTATTTAATTTAAATAATTATTTGCTTTTATTGTAATGATCTTTCTGCATAATAAAAAATATTATTTCCTTGTAGTTTATTTCCGCCATAAATTTATATATATATATATATAAATAAAATATATATGTATATATATATATATATATATATCGTTTATTTTTGTATAAAAGTCAGATAGATTGAAATAATTTTGCTTTAAGTAGAATGTATGCCAATTGTAATTAAAAGATAATAAATATTATTCTACTGACAACCTTTTAGTATTGTAAAATATATATATATGTGTGTGTGTACAAACTCATAAGCACATTGGGGCTGTTATATACATATGTTTAGGCACTACAAAGGCTCCATATATGAATATCTTAACCTATTAACATGCACTATTTTCGTTTTAGTATGAGCTAGCTCTATTTTTACATTTCCCTTTTTATTAACTATTTCTAAAATTCAATATGGTCCAGTATATTGATCGCCTAGTTTGTATTTCTTCCCTCCTTTTAATAACCGGACATTATCCCCTGCCTGAAATTCTTGATGATTGGCTTTCCTGTCGTAATAGAATTTTGACCTATGTTTAGAGGCTATCAATTTTTCTCGTGCGATTCCCTGTATTTCATTTAAACGTTGTCGTAAATTTTGTGACGTGGTATTCGCGTACCCGGAATGATTAATTATTTTTAATAATTAAATTGACCGTTGGGCCGTGTTGCCCAAATACCGCGCACACAATTATTTAATTTATCGCGAACTGCGGGCTGTCGCCAGGAACACGAGTTCGCTGGGACGATCGGTGTGGAGGATTCGGGCAATCCTCCTTGCCTCGACACGATTTATAAAAAATTAAAGGATGTCGGCGGGAGCGGGGAAAACAATGAATACTCAAAATTAAGATAAAAATAAATAAAACATTTATTTTAATTTAATTAACAATTGGCCATCCAGGCCGTGTGCCGCGACAAAGGTTGTTTCGCGCGGGCGGAAGTATCGGGAGTCAACCAGATCGAGATCCTCGCCTGCGGTTGACTCAGCCCCGATCTCCGCTATTCGGGTACCGGTGTACCCGAATACACTCCCGAGCTCACACACTCAAACACTCGGGAAGGGGGGAACGCGCGGTAGTATAAAATACACTTACCGGGGTGCGCCCCGTAATGGCCCAGCCGATGCGTGTCCCTTTTGTCCTCCTGGGCAACGGAGGACGACGTCGGCTGCGGTGGTGGAAGGCGGCCCTGTGCCGCGGCGAGTGCCTCGCGAACCGCGTCCGCACTCACTCAAACACTTCCCGTCCTTATCACACACCAGGTCACTCGCGGCTCACTCACGAGGACGTTCCGGCTGATGACCGATGGCTCTGCGCCTCACGCGCCTTATTAGCCGTAAATACTATACTCGGCCCGGATAGATTTTTGTCCGCCTCGAGCGGCGGATCGGGACGTACTGAATAGGTATCTTCTAATTTTCTAAAAAGGGATGAGAGTGGGAAACACACACACACTTGCGCTCTCATCCCTACGTACCATTGCGCGCGTAATTGTACACTTGATCGACGTAAACAAATGTCGTCGGTTGGCCTTGACATACCAAAGGCTCCGACGACTTACATTTAACATGAGTTTAAATGCTTTGTTCGCCGCGAAAAGATTGTGTGACGATTTCCGTCACAATTTATAATGTAATCATCATACGTTGGAACTCGTTCTCGTGGGTCTAAAGGTTCGTTTAATGGTAGGAAGGGTGTGTAGAGATGACCTTCAGGTCGTTGCCGCGGTCGCGTCTTGTATGGCTATTGCCATATAGTATTTCGAAAGATCACATTAAACGGTTAATATATTATTGTTTTCATTTCGAGATCTGGGGAATGGTCCCACAAGATCGACCGATATGGATTCCATAGCCGAGTACGGAGTATCTGTTATTATCATACGTTGTTCAGTTTTAACACGAACCAATTTTTTATTTGGCAAGTTAACAATGTCTAATGTAGTTTTGCACGTCTTTCTTAATATCTGGTCAATAGAAACGTTGTTTTATACGTTTATAGGTTTTTGTTACCCCTTTATGCCCTGCACAAGCAGACTCGTGTATTTCGCGAATAATATTTTCCCTATTACTCTCTTCCACACATTTTATGAATCCTAAGCAAATAATTATTTTTACATTAATTTTTCGTAGAGTTATACTTATTTGTTTCAAAAGTTCATTCCATGAAACGTTTTCAATAAATTCGCTCCTCGCGATACTTATTGAACGTAATTTTTCTTTTAATATAATATTTTTTAAATTTAATAGATTCGTTTTTAGATTATTAATAATTTCTGAAATACTCAGTCGCTCTTCGTCACGTAAGACCATAGCAAAATGCATTTTTTCGTTTTTGTTATTGACTCTAATTTCTCCTGGATTTAAATTTGAAAAATGAGGTAATAATAATTTTGAAGCCAAATTTCTGGATCCTTCATCTAAAGACATTCCGATTGTAGTTATGAAATAAACGTAATTATCTTTTCTCATAAAGAGTTGTTCTTTAACTTCAATGAATTTCTTTTCATCGTTTGGTACTTCGTAAATATCCTTTTCTTCCCAGGACTCGTTAAATTTGTTGTTAAAATTATCTTTCTCCATGAGTTGTAATCTTTTATCTGAATTGACTATCGTTTCAATTTCCTCGGGGGCTTCTTGTATGATAGGAAGGTTTTTGACTGGTTCTTTTGATATATTTGACTTGTTGGGTCGTTTTGCTCTCTTTTCATTGTAGTTTGGCCGTGTTATTTTTCCTGCGCGACTGCGTGTTTCCATAGAATGATTTTTAATAACATAAACGGGTACTTCTATTGGATTTCTTGATAACGCGTCAGCATTAACGTTACTTTTACCGGCTTTGTATACAATGTCAAAGTCGTATGCATTCAGTTTTATTCTCCATTTACTAACTCTGGATGTCGGATCTACTGAGTTTTTAAACCAAACAAGTGGTATATGATATGTTATAATGAGGAAACGACGTCCTCTTAGATAGCAATCGAACTGAGTAACAGCATACAGTATGGCTAATGCTTCCCTTGAGTAAGTATCATATTTTTGCTCGGCTTTGTTTAATACTCGCGAAACATAAGCAACTGGTAGGTCGGTTCCCACCTCTCCTCGTGATAATATTGCTCCTAGTGCTATACCGCTAGCATCACAAGACACTATAAATGGTTTATTAAAATCTGCGATTTGTAGTATTGGTTGTTTACACAATTTTTCTCTTAAATCATCGTATGCTTTTTGAACCTCGCTGGACCATAGGAAAGGTGCGCCTTTCTTTAATAAATTACTTAATGGTCTAGCAATACCCGAAAAATTCGCAATGAATCGTCTATAATAACCTGCTAATCCTAAAAATTGACGTATATTTTTCACTGATTTTGGAATTGGAAATTTTTTTACTGCTTCTAATTTTTTTGGATCCGGCAAAACACCTTCTGGTGATAATACGTGTCCCAGATATACTACTTTTTTCTTTAAAAATTCACATTTGTCTGGCTATAATTTCAGGTTTGCGGCGCGTACTCTTTGCAAAAAATGTTCAAACTTTTGGTTATGCTCTTGAATATTTTTAGCCTATATAACTGCATCGTCAAGGAATAAAAATACTTCTTTGCCTTGCATGCCCTCAAAAACACGATCAATCATTCTTTGAAAAGTGGCTGGAGAATTGCATAATCCCATAGGCATTGTTTTAAATTGAAATAAACCGAATGAAGAGGCGAAAGCTGTTTTATGTTGATCTTCTTGAGCTAACGGAACTTGTAAATATCCTTGACATAAATCCAAGACGGTGAATACACGATTTTCTGGTCCGATTTGATCGATAATATCTAGTATATCAGGTAATGGGTATCGATCTATTACGGTTTTATGGTTTAATTGTCGAAAATCGACAACTAGTCGGTATCGTTTATTACCCTGACTATTAGGCTTCTTTGTTACTAGGAAAACAGGTGATGTATAATTGGAGTTTTATGATTCAATTATGTTTCCTTCAATCATTTCTTTTAATTGTTTATCAGGTTCGCTTTTGAGAGCATGAGGAAATCTATATGGCTTAGCTGTGATTAGTATGTCGTCGACAGTCGGTATCTTATCTTCTATAGCATTTGTCACGCCTAATATTTCTCCTTTTAGACAGAAACAATCCGAATATTTATCAATTAAATTTTCTATAGACTGTCTTTGTTTCTCGTCCATTTTATTAAAAGGCAAGGCTTCTTTTAACCATTCATTACGATTAAGTGTACTTGTATCCTCCGTTATGTTAAGTATCCTTGCTTCAGTTCGATTGTCAGAAATGTCGTATGTGTCGACCTCTTCACTTTCATAACTATAGAAATTATTAATATAAGGTTTATTTGAATAAACCAAATAACTGTTATTCATTTCGTTTTCGTGTATGGCTTCAACAAATTGACTTCGTAAATTTTCGTTTATAACTCATTCATTCAGTAAAAAATCGCTAGGGTCCTCATCCTGTCCATTTTTTCCTGTAGGTTTATTAAATTCTCATTATTTATCTCATTTTCAGTTTCTTCAGTTTCTTGTTTGTTTATCCATAATATTTCGGTTCTCGGGATAGTATCTAACTTTACCTCCGACTTAACCAATTCTATGTTATTCAATTTACAAACATAACTAACATTCTTATCTCGAGGTCCGCATTTATCGCCCTCGTTTTCATTATCCATTCGTACTTGACAATTCATCTTTTTGTCAACAAAATTTTCCTTATTTTCACGAGGTCCGCATTTATCGCCCTCGTTTTCATAATCCATTCGTACTTGACAATTCATCTTTTTGTCAACAAAATTTTCCTTATTTTCACGAGGTCCGCATTTATCGCCCTCCTCGATTTCATAATCCTATTGTACTTGACACTTATTAACTGTCTTATCCAATAAATTTTCTTCATTTTTTATTTCATTTTCAATATCATACTTCAGGTCAACTTTGTTTTCATAATTAGTACAGGATGGACTCTCAGCTATCCTATCGGACAATGGTGCTTCCATAATACCATAATTTTCAGCAATTTCATGAAATTTTTCTTTAATATATGGCTTAGTCACATCACATACCCGTAGCTGCGCTTTTTCATTATTTACTTGTAATTGTACTTCCTTCATTAATCCATAACAAATTGCACTTGTTTTACTTATATAACTCTTTAGATCCGACTCTTGTTCTTTTTCACTCTGATTCTATAGGTCTTTGTCGTTGCCATTTTGATTTCTTTCATTTGTTTATTCTTGCTCGTAGATTTCATACGATTCGTTTATGTCAAATTTTATAAGCGTTTCATCATTTCCATGCAATTTAAAATCACTTAACGTTTCTGAGTCACTATCGGTATAATTATAAAATCTTGAATTTTTCATGTTCGTATAATCATTGTTTTCCCTTGGTTTTGTCATATATCGTATTGATTTTCGATCATTATTTTCGATTTCCTCCATTATATAAATCGATTCATCCGTTTGCGTATTATTTACATTTTCAAAGGGGAGGATTAATCCGTTACATTCTAAATATTGCTCCAAATAATTGATTTTTGCATCGTTTCTACAGAAAAAATCGGTGCCTAGGATTCTGTCTTGTTCTATTTCAGTTCTTTCAATTGCAGAAATTTTTATATGAAATTTTCGTAATATTTAAAAAAATGTTTAATTAAAATTCAAAGAAGTAGATAAAATAAGGGAGTTAGAATTAAAATTATTTATTTATCAGATAACAATGTCAGATTGAATTGCAGAATTTATTTATCAGATAACAATTTTCAAAGTTTGATTAAAATAACACAATACTTGCGGGTTTTGACACCTTTTTGGAAGGTGTTTTTGATTTCAGTACTTTCAGTTGCAGAAAACTATTATGGAATATAAATCACATATAAAGAAGGTGTTAACATTATTATTATTCTATAAAATTGTTTATTATATTCTATTGATGTAAAGCACGGGAAGGATAGACATTATTTATTTAAAGAGAATAAAAGAAGAAGTTTCCTGTTTATTATTTGTTTACTAGCAAATAACGAAAAAAAAATTCTGCCAGATGTAAATCAATTTATTTTAGTTCTATTTGAAATATTAAATTTTACCACTTGCCTAAATTTTGAAAAACTGAAGATTTGATTAGAAGAATACGTTATATGTTACGTATTGTAAAATACTAATTTTGTAGATAAGTAAATGACAAAATTTACATTTGAAAGACCATAGGAATACAAAGTGATATAGATCATTACTTTAATTAAAGATTATTAATATTTCGATTTTTGGAAATTTAAAAAAAAAGGGGTTTATCTAGATCATTTGAATATAATTAAATGTCACAATTAATTTTATACAATATCTTAAATTGCCTGCAAATAAAATGTAAATAAAAATTTCTCATCAACGATAACCTTTGTATCTTTGTAGTTGCGGAAGCCTGTACCAATCCCTTTACCAATCTCATAATCAAATTTGTTCATTAGAAAATTATTGACCATTTGCTGAAAAATCATTGACAGTGGTTACTTAAACCTGTGAAAAAAAATTTTGCTCGCAACATGGTACATTCTTGAATCCGAAATCGAGATGACACCTTTTCAAAACAAACTCCGAGATGGTACCTTTTTGAATTGGAATAACGACATGGCACCTTTTTGAAGTGATTTCTGAGATGGCACGTTTTTGAAACGGAATTCGAGATGGCTTGTTTTGAAAAGAATTCTGAGGTGGCACGTTTTCAAAGCGAAAGCCGAGATGGCATGTTATTCGTGTGACCCGACGAAACGACGTTCCAAAGAAAAGGTCCCAGGACCGAACCTTGTGGCACGCCTCCGGTGATGTTATAGGAGTGCGCGCCATCTCGGTGTCATAGAGGAGGATCCGTTCTGTGAAGTAGCTCGAGATGACTTTGCGTAGGTAGAGCGGTACCTTCAATTGTTCCAAGGATAAAATAATGCTTTTCCATCGAGCCGAGTTCAAGACATGCGTATATCCAGTGCGATGATAGCACACATGCACCTAGAATTCCTAGTACCACCGATGGCATTGGTGGCCAGCTTAACCACTCGTCTTATAGCATCAATAGTTGAGCGCCCTTTCCGAAAGCCGAACTGATTGTCGGACAGATCGCCTGCCTATGCAATGGCTGCTTGTAGCCTGGTACAAATGACCTGCTCGAAAAGCTTTCCATCTATATCCAACAGAGTGGACGGTACGAGGCACCCTAGTCATTTCTGACAGATGCTTCAATCCTAGGCGCGTCTATGTTCTTATCCGCCGCGCAATCCACTGCTTTGTGGCCCTCTTGGCCGCACCGGAAACACTGCGATGATAGGTCGACTGCGCTTTTGCCATCCTTTGCGAAATGACCGACCTCGTGGCATCGGTAACAGCGCGAGACCGCCTCGCAAGGCCGAACCCTGCAGTTGACCCAACCTATCCGAAGCTTCCCATTCTGTAGCAGCTTTTTTGCTGCAGACGCGGGAAGAAGGACGCTGGTCATCTGAGTGCCTCCATAAGCTTTATATTCCCAGAAAGCACTATATTTGACTCGAACATCGCAGATATTGCCTCCGCCACTTCTTCCGCCGTCGCGTCGTGGCCTCGTCCACGTCCTTTATAGTAATGGCCTCTTTGTGGGTCAGCATCTAGACCTCTGCCAACCCACGTAGTGTGGACGAGACCGCTGTCTCGAGATCTGGAGTTCCTATGCCAGGTCTTCCAAGCTCAGTGAGCAGATCTTCTCTTCTGGTACGCCGGATACGGGACACCTTAGGTGGCCCTCTGACATCCTTGGCCCCTTCAGCTGCGTATTCCGCTGAGCCTCTTTCTTTTTGCCCTTGCGCACTACTGTAGCCCAGTCAGGTACCTTTGATGGGTTTCCACCAGTCTCAGGAATGGATGACAAACCATCTGTTGGCCCACTTTTGTTAGTGTGCTACTTCGACCCCTTCTTCCTTTTCCCCGGAGGATGCTGAGGTGATAAGGGCCTTTCCTCTCCACCGGCCTCTTTGACGCTCGTTAGCGCGGAAGATGGGTGACGTTTGGCACATTGCATCTTTACGCGCATCTGCCATTATAATTTTCGGCGCTGTCGAGCACAGAGCACTGCTCCCCCGCGCGTATTCATTAAGGGCCCTGCTTGTTGCTCTCGCCATACTCTTTTCTACCAACCTCCGCAACACTTACTATTTTAACGATGTGACTTTGCCCCCCCCCCCCCCAAAATCGGTGGGACCAGCTCTGACCATTGGGGCTTTCACCCGATCAGAATCAGTGGCGGGATTTGACAAAACTGCCGTGCCCACATGGGGTAGTGTTGTTTTAACCGCACTATCCATAATTAGTTTAATTTCGGTTGCCTTCCCCTATCTGGTTTTGATTTACCCCGAATATTTGATTTTTTCGGTACTATCCATAACTGGAAAGCATTCCCCTATTCAGCACCTGGGGAGGCGCCACGATGCGAGACCAGCAAACCCGGCACGGTGTGTGTGTATGTATGTGTGTGTGTGTGTGTGTGTGTGTGTCCATGACTGGAGCCATGCGAGACTCCCCGTGTGTGGGACTCTCCTACCGAATGATGTCGATAGGCATACCCACTAAAACAAAGAATAAAAGATTGGAAATGATATTTTACCATTTTTTATTTTATAGAGAGCATGAGCGTTGCATAAAGCTAAATCGATCAAATGTAAAAATAATTTTTTATACCGTTTCATAGATTTCCTCACTGTTTCAGTCAAAGACAATTGCTTATCGATAAGATCTATGCCACCCATATGTTTATTGTAGTCAATGACAAAATTTTGTTTTTGTCAATGACAAAAATGGACAAAACAACTAAATTTTATATTTTTGTTGACCTAGCTTGTCTTAGTTTTTTTTCAAACACTCATCCTGTGAGGTTTATTAAGTGGCTGGTATTAATACAGTCCGCCTTACTTGAGATGTTAAGAATATTTCTTTGGCTTGTAAAGATCGATAAATTCATATATCTTAAAACTTAAAGTGTAAGAAAGCAATAAATTCACGAATTTTTCTAATAGTTGGAAAATTCAAATTTTAAAATTATATGGCATTGGATCACGAATATGCCTTATGTAACAATAGTCTGAAGATTAAGACATTAGTTCTATGTAAGTGCGTTAGGGGGCTACCTGTTAATATGTGGCACTTATTAAAGTTTGCTATCGGTAGGGCATATATACCCCATGTCTTCCTCGTCAGAATACAGCTGGTTTTCAAATAATTTTTATATCTGTCATTTATATCTAGAGACGAGATGCCTGGACTCTACTGATGAGCCCACCAGGCATACTCAGGGCGAAATATAATTTTTTCTTTTTTTTTTTCCGTCTTATTAAGGTTTTATTAATTTCATACTACAAACAACTAAATTTTATATTTTTGTTGACCTAGCTTGTCTTAGTTTTTTTTCAAACACTCATCCTGTGAGGTTTATTAAGTGGCTGGTATTAATACAGTCCGCCTTACTTGAGATGTTAAGAATATTTCTTTGGCTTGTAAAGATCGATAAATTCATATATCTTAAAACTTAAAGTGTAAGAAAGCAATAAATTCACGAATTTTTCTAATAGTTGGAAAATTCAAATTTTAAAATTATATGGCATTGGATCACGAATATGCCTTATGTAACAATAGTCTGACGATTAAGACATTAGTTCTATGTAAGTGCGTTAGGGGGCTACCTGTTAATATGTGGCACTTATTAAAGTTTGCTATCGGTAGGGCATATATACCCCATGTCTTCCTCGTCAGAATACAGCTGGTTTTCAAATAATTTTTATATCTGTCATTTATATCTAGAGACGAGATGCCTGGACTCTACTGATGAGCCCACCAGGCATACTCAGGGCGAAATATAATTTTTTCTTTTTTTTCCGTCTTATTAAGGTTTTATTAATTTCATACTACAAACAACTAAATTTTATATTTTTGTTGACCTAGCTTGTCTTAGTTTTTTTTCAAACACTCATCCTGTGAGGTTTATTAAGTGGCTGGTATTAATACAGTCCGCCTTACTTGAGATGTTAAGAATATTTCTTTGGCTTGTAAAGATCGATAAATTCATATATCTTAAAACTTAAAATTTGGTTTGATTTTTTCATCCCCTATCAGATAATGTCTTTTACCTCTTGAAGCAAATTCAAGCTCATGGATACTTGTGATTATGTGAACATCCTTTTTATCTTTCCACTTTATCGCAAGCCAGGTCTCAGTATGGGCAACTTGTACTTCATTTTTTTCTAACTTTTCGTTTAGAACAGGCATTCCTTTTCTATTTGACTTTACTGTACCACATACTCCTGAATCACGATCGTGCAAAAATTCAGCTAACTGAGGAGATGAATACCAATTATCTATCCACATAACGTAACCTTTGAAAAAGAAGGGTTGCAAAAAATGAGCAACAATATCTCCTGTTGTACCCAAGCCAAACTTATCATAATCCGTATCTACTCCAGTATAAGTAACAAAATCTGTGATATATCCAGATTGACAGTTAACTATTTTAAACAGTTTTATACCGGAACGGTGCCTTTTCATCGGTAAATGTTGTTTGAATTTGAGTCTTCCTTTCCACAGCATCAAATTCTCATCAATGCACAAATTTTTTCCAGTTTTCAAACTTTTTCTAAACTTATCTTTCAGATAATCTGCAATAGGTTTGATTTTTTTTAGACAGTGATTTACTACTACTGAATTATCTTGAAAATGTAAAAATCGTAATATCAGCTGACATCTATTACGAGACATTGTTTGATTGAAAATTGGAGTATAAAGCAGAGTATCAGTGCTTCAATAATCATTTAGTTGACCTTTTCGAACATGTCCCATTAGAATTGACAGACCCAAAAATTTTTTAAACTGTTTAACCGTAAGATCTATCCAGGCTTTCATTTTAGACCTATTTGGATTTTCTGGATTTTGAGATTGAAAAAGATTTGTTTCCTTCACAATCGTTTCGAAGATATTCAAATCGATGAAATTTAATGAATGAAATAATTTATTGGTTTATTGCCTTCCAAATCAACATTTTCATTTATGCCTCCTACACCAGTAAAATCTTTTATTGATGGATAAAAATCAGTATCATAAATAATTTCCCCTAATGATGTAAAGTCAGGATCCTCCAAATCTACATCCGAAATATTAAAATTATCGTCATTAGCTATATCTGGTTCAGATTCATCACTACTCCATGGATCAGGATCAGCCATTTTAGTATTTTCTTCTGCCTACCTCAAAAGATTTTATGATAAAAGTATCATTTAGTAAAACGATGACTTTTTCTTATACCTTTTGAAACGCAAATTGCTTGCAGATAGAGTTTTAGCAAGATCCCTCTAGCGGATGATGCGTGAAATGCGAGCATACTAAAAGGTATACTTCACCTAATTTCAGGATACATTTTACAGATATTACAGCGTATTTCCGAAAAAAATCATGTAAAAAGTTAATAACCACCTAATAACGAATTTTTGAAAATTTCACCCCCTTGCTAGTAGTAGAGTGGTAGTTTCGGCATTTCAATCAAATGCGAAAAATTTAGGGCATATTTTACGCATTTTTCAGCGTGTTTACGGAGAAACCGTGTAAAAAGTGAATACCCAAATAATAACGAAATATTGTAAATTTCTATCCCATGCTAGGGGTAGTTTTGGCATCTCAATTGATCCCGGAAAAATTTAGGACATATTTCACAAATTTTACAGGTTACTTACTAACAAAATTTCAGTAAAAAGTTCAATAACGATGACAAGTTCAATAACGAGTTTTTAAATATTTCACCCCCACGCTACGGGTTGTTTGAATACCTCGTTCTGAAAATAGTTTCAGCTGTATACTTTAGAGATCAGAGAGCCAAAAAATATATATGTAAGATAATACTAGTAAAAGAATACCGTACCTTAGTCTAACTTCTAGGTGATAAGTCCTGGGTTATCCCATGATGCTGTCCCTACGAGTCCTATCCTTGGAGGCGATAAGTCCTGGACGGTCCTCGGGTGTTGTCCATGAAGTCCCATCCCCTTGAAACGATGAGTCCTGGGTGATCCTCGTTGGTCCTAGGTCCGCTTCTTGGTAGTATTGAGTACCTGAAAAGATAGTAATAAGTATATTCAAAGTATTTAAGGATAGGATAGAATGTTAGTAAAGGGATAAGATATTGTAGTAGTAGATTAGTTATGTATAGGATGAGGGAGTAGAGGTTAGGAAAAGGGTAAATACCGGCTACGAATCCTTGCCCGAGCCATTCTCGTCACCGATATTTAAGTAAGTAAGAAGGAAGAGAATTAATTGGGATTTTAATGATTTGTTGAGGGAATTGGAGAATTGGTGTATGGAAGAAGTAAATAAACGGAAGAAGAACGATACCACCATACCGCTACCGTTACCCAACCATATTTCCCACGTGGATCCTACACCATCTCCCGACGACCTGGTGATGAGGGACGAAGGCAGCAACGACGACGATGACTCCGGAACCGATGCATTCACCACACACAAAAGGAAAACCCGTTCGCGACCATGTAAATAAACGTCGCCCGACTCGCGTGCAATATACTCGGCCGTCTGCTTGTTTACTAGAGTCTGCGCGGCAGAGTGAGGGGAGGGGGCGGCGCTCGCTGCTCTCGCGTATGCACGCCGCGGCGCATGATGGCGGACCAAGGAGGGGAACAGTGGAATAAGCGGGAAATGGCCGCACACAACGTGTGTGTGTGAGAGAGAAGGAAGACTCATCTGTTGCATTGGTGGAGGCGCAAGTCGGTTCCTCAGCGGAATACGGGTTTTTTCGCTATCCCGTCACTGAATAAATGGAGAATTGTATGGGAATAGATGGCGCGGACAGCGGTAATATTTATCTACCTCATTAATCCAAAGGATGTTATTTGTGGAAGAAATAAGGAAGAAGACGACAATTAGCGCCGCGCTACGACGAACTACGAAGACGAGCGAGATGCTACGAGTCCCGATCGTCATTCGTATATAGTAGTCAAGCCGTTTATTTCAAGGAGAATATTGTACATTGCGGTAAGGGGCTAATTTAGTAGAAACGTGTGGAAAGCCGGGGATTTCTTGCGCACCGCGTAAAGACCTCCTGCGAGTCCGTGTCGTCATTTTAACCCGTGCCGCGAATTATGTATGGAATTAAGTATTCGTCTTAATTAGTGGGGTTTATTTATTGATCTGCAGTGTTAATCTTCAAAGTCGCGAAATCGGGTTAAGTAATAATACGATATTATCGGTAACCGGAAGATCGGGTCAGCTCCGCTAAATCTTTTAATTGTAAAAATAATCAGGGAAAGAAGAGGGATCTCGTTTCATTGAATTTGCAACGGTGATCACCCGTAGTGACCAAAAATTGGAAATTTAAATATCGTTGAGGATATACATTTCATCTTTCACTTAATCTAACCAAATTGTCGAGTGATTTATTAATAAACCTCGAATCTCCTTAGAATTTCTTGTTACGTTTATCTGAGGGAAACAGATTTCGCCGTTGGTCTCGCCACCTCCGTATTGGCGTTGGAGCCACGTCCTGGAAATCGGACCGGGAAATATATTTGTTATTAGGTAAGACCTGGCGCCCAGGAAATTATAAATACGGTTCTTACCGAATTGGATTGGTTATATATTATTGATAAAATTAATTAAAGAGGAGTCGAGTAGCGTGGTATGCGGACCGCGTAAGTGAGGACCACGTTACAAATAAATGAAGACTTTATTGATCTCTACGAACACAATTTTTTATTTTGCCGACGTATCGGACGTTTTTTATGCCGTCCCTTTTCAAGGCTAAAAACAAATCATATCGAAAAAGAAAACTCCTTAACACTAAAAAATATACATTTAAAGCCAAATTAAAATCTACGGCACGCACACAATCATACCAACAAA
This sequence comes from Theocolax elegans, assembly GCA_026168455.1. NCBI lineage: Eukaryota > Metazoa > Arthropoda > Insecta > Hymenoptera > Cerocephalidae > Theocolax > Theocolax elegans. The sequence continues at coordinate 42,053,883 of CM047426.1, read as the reverse complement.
ACAACGTAGAGATAACTATTTCATCTTAACGTTGCAATCGCAATGCTACATCCAAACGCAGAAACACTGTAGAAAAAACCATTTTCTTTAAAATTAAGAAAATCAATTACTATAAATCATGTTCTTTATAACTAAAAATCATTTAATATAAACAAATTATAAAAATAAAACACCAGCATAAGGAAACACACACCCTACGCGCAGTTGAAAAACCTTCACGCAACATATCTTGAAGGACCTCCCCGAAGGGAGTCCTCTACAACAATTAAAGTAATTGTCCCGACACTAACAATACATATATATAATACATGTATGTGTATACATATATAAAGCACAAACAATATAGAAATCGAGAAAGCGATAATATTACGAGACGAAACGAGTCGAAACTTCTCCCGTGTATCAGGAAACCCTGCGCCGTGAAGAGGCGGCAAACCCTACCCGCTATGCCAAGACCTGATAGAATTCGCCGGCAGCTTGGAAGCAACCAGATCGAAGCGCACAACCTCCGCGCACCACATAGTCCCCCGATACCGAGACAGAATTGCCAGATGGCGATTTTTTCTCTTTGTTGCTGTTGCTTAATAAACATCAATATACGTAAGAGAGAAAAGGAAAAAAAATCGCCATCTGGTCACGCTGTACCGAGAGACCGATTACATCAAGCAAACGACCGAGTACAAGATTTGCCTCGGGTATCAATGCAATGGTCCATCTACCTACTCAAAATTAATTTATATCTTCGATACAGTTTAATGTGTCGCTGTACACGTATATATTATTATATTATTTACATGTATTTAACAAATTTTTCTGGACGAACGATAATCTCTCCTACCATCTCAAATTACAGTAACTATTTCTTTTAAACTTCATTTCATTATTTCCAAAGTTAGGGAACAATTTGAATTTATTTAGCATTAGTATCAACTTAAACCTTTTTCAAAGTATTTGGACTCACGTAATAAATTTATTAGAATTTTTATAAAAATATATATCATAATATATCAAAATATTTCAGGGATTTGAACGAAAGCCAATCTGTTTTTTTTTATTATTATCATAATTAAGTACAGTACTCTCGAAATAAATTTCTAAATGTGACCTGCTACCTCATTCATAATAAGATCAATTTTAATATTGTTAAGCTTGATTTATCAATAATTAAAAGAAAGTTTTCTTATTTAAATATGCTTGTTGTTATTGTTAATTTTTCAAAACATATAATTTTTCAGCATTGCAAGACTGTGTTGAACTGCGTAGGAATCTTTCGAGTAGTCAAAAACTATATGCTATCTAATCACTTTCTTATGTTCATAAGTACTTGTCAGTAATATGCAATTTATTTTTTGGTATCATAGCCGCATAAACGCATTTTTCGTTCCTATATGAAGGCTGCATAAGCAAATTTTGCAACTAATGTTCCAAAAAATAACGTTTGTCACTCAGCCGCACGATTTTGGCCTCGTGCGATCGCTCTAATGCAGCTTTGTTGGTTCTCGTATTAGGCTATCACGACTCGGTCCACACAAACACATTTTATGATCTTGGAACAGAAACGACTATTACACATTTATAATTTTCAATATACAAAATACAATTTTAATTCATTTATATAATTGAATAACACACTTACAACCTCTAATCCATCTAATACTTAAATGATTTACCAGATGTAAATAACTTTATTAATGTGATTTTCAGTAAAAGTGGATGTTCACTTTAATAACGATAGCATTCCGCTGAACAGTGGAAGTGGCGAGACTTCACTAAGGTCTGAGGTAGTCAAAGATAACAGTAGCGAACATGCCTACGAGCAGATTTATTTCAGACATGAAAGTCAAGGAAGCTGTAAAGATGCTATTTCGAACATGAAACTTGCTGACAATGTTTTACATGACAGGTATATCAGTTAAAAACTTTAACTACAAGCATTATCAATTTTTAATTGGATATTATTATTTAAAATATCTCTTTAAATGTCTACTAAACATCATTATTATAATTCAACATTGTTATATTTTTTTATAATATTTCTGTTTCTGTTTTTTATAATAGTTCCGTTTATAATGTTCGTGTACAGAATGCTAGTAAACTTTAAAATCGTTAGAATTTTTAGTAAAGTTGCCACATTTTGTTAACATTACTATGTACAATTCAATTCCCTAATAGGCCACTTTATCAAATAGGCTGAAATTTTAACAATAACTTTTAAATATGATTTTAATCCACTTAAGTGGAACTGAATTTCAATAAAAGTCTAAATATTTATTCACAAAAATTATTTAACTGTTTTTACACAATTTTTCAAGTTTTTAAAATAATTTGATAGGAATAAATTTTTAATTACGATGCTAACAGTCTGTTCCACTTAAGCGAATTAAAATCATATTTAAATGTTTCTGTTATAATTTCAGCCTATTCGATGAAGTAGTTCCTGAGATATCCTGCGGTAAGTCTATTATCGAAAAAATCAGAGTACGGATCACTCATATTTAATTAAAATAGTTATGTAACTCATTAATTTGCCCAAAAATTTTTAAATAAATAAATAAATATATATATATATATATATATATATGGGCTATTTCACGTCAAGTGGTACGATGAAAATTTTAAATCGCTCCAAAATTTGAGAACAGGCTGGAAATTTCTTCAAGAAGATAGAAAAAAAATTTTAGGTGTTAAAAATAATTTGCCTAAGAGTTATTCCACCATGAAAAATGGAAATTTTTCAATTTTTTAGAAAATTTTCTATTTTCAAAGCCATTTATCTCAAAATCTATTAATTTTTTTGAAAAAACATTACAAACAACTTTTGTTCAAAATAATCTTTAGAACTTATCTACCTTAGCTACAATTCTTAATTTTAAAATCTCGAAGAGATAGAACGCCCGGAAATATTGAATATCAAAAAAAGGCGACCACGCCACAATCGATTTTGATCTAACACCGCTCAAAAGATCACATTTTTTGAGAGCTTTCGAATGGCGGTGGTTAGATTATTGGCCAAGACCGCTGTTGTAGGTTATGCCCTAAAATACATGAAAATTAGTGATTTTATGAGGTTTATGAGGCATAACTTACACCAGCGGTCTTGGCCAATAATCTAACCGCCGCCATTCGAAAGCTCTCGAAAAATGTGATCTTTTGAGCAGTGTTAGATCAAAATCGATTGTGGCGTGGTCGCCTTTTTTTGATACTCAATATTTCCAAGTGCCCTATCTCTTCGAGATTTTAAAATTAAGAATTGTAACCCAGGTAGATAAGTTCTAAAGATTATTTTGAACAAAAGTTGTTTGTAATGTTTTTTCAAAAAAATTAATAGATTTTGAGATAAATGGCTTTGAAAATAGAAAATTTTCTAAAAAATTGAAAAATTTCCATTTTTCATGGTGGAATAACTCTTAGGCAAATTATTTTTAACACCTAAAATTTTTTTTCTATCTTCTTGAAGAAATTTCCAGCCTGTTCTCAAATTTTGGAGCGATTTAAAATTTTCATCGTACCACTTGACGTGAAATAGCCCATATATATATATATATTGTGACGTACACATTTCTTACATCACGGACCTGAACTTTAGAAGTGTTGGAGAACCTAAAGAGACGAACCTTGCTCTCTTTAGGGCACCTTAATATGTCAGTTTTCTTATTATTAATATTGGTTGTGTTATGTGTGATACGAAACAAAATACTAAGATGCGCGCCTTGCCATCTTAGTAGCAGTTCGTAATATATTTGTGTGTAGGTAAGTGTAGGGTTTCGACTCTTATCCTAACAAAGAAAGAAAAGAAATAAAGTTTTAGAAGATAGAATTTATTCTAATGTACTTTCTTTCGCGCTCCCATCCCTACGTATAGTCGCGCGCGTAATTGTACACTCGTAGGAAAGTAAACAAGTGTCGTCGGTTGGCCTTGACATACGAAAGGCTCCGACGACTTACGATTCGCGAATTTAAGTACTCTATTCGTCGTGAATAGATTGTGTGACGATTTCCGTCACAAAGCCCCCCCCCCCCCTAGACTCCACTTCCCTCGGGAAGGCCGAGTCGAAAGAAAGGCACAACCTATCCACGACTGCGCGCTGTACGCTTCTCTTCTTAAGGTCGGGAAGGAATACGATCCCTAAGGATCCGGACCACCTCCTGCCCTATCTCTCGTGCAATGTCGGAAGGGAGGTTGGCGGCGGTCTCCAGCAACAGACGACATTCCCTGAGAATGTTCGTCTCGTTTCTGGATTGGTCAGCCGTCGCCGGTGACCCAGCCGATGAAGCCCGTACTTCTGGGACAGTACGGTGTTCAAACCCAACCCCCCGTTTCTGTGTCGGCTTGCGAGGTGGTTTAACCACGCTCGTAGAGGCGTCAACGTCCATCGGGTTGGGTCGTCGCAAGCCACTAGGCCCAGCCTTCGGCGACTGCTTCTTACGAGGTTTTGGGGACGGGATGTCCATACCTTCCTTCCCGACTGGTGGTTGGGCAGGGACTGGCTGAGCACCGCTATCTTCTCGTCCCTGCCGTGATGATTCGGCTGTTGACTGGTTGGCTGAGGGAGTAGTTTGATTCTCTTGGTACTCCCTCAACTTCTGGTCTGCCTTAGCTTGGACGACAGCACTGAGGGCAACCTCCACCTGTTCGAAGGGCCCCGTGCTGTCTAAGCCGAAGGCAGCAGCCTGGCGGCGAGTCGCCTCTTCTACTCTGTTACCCACCACCACTTCCGCATAGGTGGGTTTGGGCCCAGAAAGCTTCACAAACGAGCCCTTCTTGGGTCCCTCCCTGCGGGTGGGCGTCTCCATCCGCCGCTTTTAGGACTCGTTCTGACTATCCCGTTGCTTCGACCGCTTCGGTCTCTGCTGAGGTGCAGGGACCTTGGCAACCAAAATCTGGGAAGCAACCGTCGAGAACGGCGAGTATCCCCGCTCTTGGATCCAGATGGCATAGGATCGAAATCATCTTGGACACTCACTCACTGCCACCCCTCGGCGGCCGCAATTGAAACAGTATATCGATTGCGGTGCCGCGCACTCCCGATGGCTGTGGTCCATCGCCCAGCAGTTAAAACAAGCCATTTTAGGCGGATCTACCGACCGATCGAAAGGTAGAGGAACCAATCGACGGAGGACGATCCCCCTAGTAATGACTGGGCCGGATGACGGTGGCCCAGCCTTGGCTTGTTCCGTCAGGGTCTCGACCCCAACATCGAGTTTCCCTGCGGTTGATGGGACTATAACGGACACAGCTTCCGCCCTCAAGCACGGGCTCTCCGTCACTGGGACTCCTGACTCATAGTCATCCATCGTCAACTGCCGTCTGCCGCTGCTCTTCTTCTTCTTGCGGCGTGGGCGATTATCGGCGGCGGCTTTTTGCCGCTCCCGTTCTGCCTCGCGTAGATCTTCTACGTAGTCGGCGGGGTAGATATTGGTGGACGATCCCAGTGCTAACACCGCAGGTACGTCCACCTCCATCTGCTCCACCTGGGTCGTATCACCCGATGACGGGATATCAATCGTAGAGGTTCGGAATGTTCCTTCCATCTCGATGAGTACTTCGTCGATTTCCCGCACGGACTGGTCACATCCAGCGAGTGGGTCATCAACCGGCACCTCGAGACAGTCGGAGGCCACTCCGGCGACCTCTTCGGCAACACCCGACGTCGGAGTGTCTTCCCCCAGCAGAATGATCGGAGGCGACGATGGATCAACACCGTCTCCTGCCTCCAGGTCTCTGTTCTGGTCCATCGGGGAGCTGAAAGAAAACAAAAGGTTAATTAGTCATTATTAAAGGTAAATTACGAATAAGGGAGGATTGCCCATTCACTCACACACAAGTATTCTCAACCACAACACTCTCAATGCATGGCATACAGTTACCAGGCCCAACCTTCGATAACTGTTCTCATGCGAACCGATACGCAACCTTTACTACTTTACTTGACAACCCGAGGTGGTACATATCTTTTTACATCAGATATATGTACCTCGGTCCATTTCCGACCAGACTCTTCTAGTCTCAGAATTACTGGAAATAGTACTTCTTTAACTTCGAAGGGTCCGTCATACTTTGGTGCCAGTTTAGCAGATATGCCCTTCGCACCTTGGGAAAGCGTTCGGCACTTCCTCATGACTAGATCTCCTACCTGAAATGAGGCAATACGTCTGTTTCTGTTGTAGGTCTTTTCTTGACGTCTTTGCTCCTCGTCAATGTATTTCTTGACCAAGTCGCGTAGAGCATCAAGTCTTTTAAGACCATCTAGCCATACTTTGGGATTGTCTAGGATCTTAAGTTCCTGTTTTTCCACTTCCCTGCGGAGACTCTTCACAGGTTGTGGATGACGCCCGAAGTTTAAGAACGCGGGTGAGACTTTTGTACTAGACTGCATTGCCGTGTTTATTGCATGGCGAAATTCGTGCAAGTGTGTGTCCCACCCACGATGATCCGAATCCACAAACGTCGCACTCATCGTTTTTAACGTTCTATTTGTTCTCTCCACCGGGTTGGCTTGTGGTCGGTAAGGAGAGGTTCTGACATGTTTTATACCATACTCCTCCAGCATTCGCGACATGATGCCGTTGACGAACTCAGTTCCATTATCCGTTATTAGGAAATCTGGCTTTTACCAACGGAAGACTACGAGTTCCTCGAATACTTTCGACACCGACTTACCGGTCGCCGTACGTAATGGTTTGAGTTCTATCCACCTTGTAAACAAGTCTTGAAATACTATGATTTATTTGTATTGACTTTTACTACGTGGAAGCTCCATTACGTCTGCTGCCACAACAGCCCAGGGTCTCTCAATGTTACGTTTACCCATCAAGCCTTGAGGACCTGCTTGAGACGTCTTATAGCTCTGACAGATCAGACACTGTAAAATAAATTGGCGGGTATCGTGGTAGATACCTGGCCAATAATAATCTCTTGCAACACGGTGGAAATGGGAAGCTACTAAGACTCGGTTCCTCTGCTCTAAGGGTAGAACAAGGCGCCAGCCTTCTTCTCGTTCTGTTACAGAGTCCAAGAGTTTATCACTTGTAAAACGATATAGCATATCATCCTCAATTTTCCACTCCGGAAATTTCTGAGGGCATGAGCGTACATCGTTTAATCTAGCAATATACCATGGGTCTGTAATTACTTCGAACGAGGCAATCTCTTCTTCGTCGGGGTCTAGGTTGACGGCACGAGAAAGCGCGTCCGGGACATAGTGCAAGGCTCCTTTCTTATGCACTATTTCAAAGTCCCATTGCTGCATTTCAAGTATCCATCGTGCCAACCTACCCGACGGCTCTCTGAGATTTTTGAGCCATTTGAGAGCACTATGGTCGGTCACAGCCGTGAATCGATAGGCCTCAATGTATCATCTCAATCTCTTAATAGCCCATATGAGAGCCAAGCATTCTTTTTCCGTTATCATGTAATTTTGTTCAGCGCGATTCTATAATCAGCTGACGTAGACAATCGGATGCTCGAAACCCTCGTCGTCCAGTTACGTCAACATCGCACCTATTGCTAAGTGACTTTGGACGGTAAATGGCTTAGAAAAGTCTGGACGGGCTAGTACAGGCGCTTCAGCTAACGCAACTCTAAGCTGACAGAACGCCTCCTCCTGCTCCTCGCCCCAATCCCAAGCCTGGTCTTTACGCAGCAACTTGGTAAGGGGAGCTTTAATGTCAGCTTCTCGATTAATGAATAGAGAGTACCAGCCTACCATCCCGAGAAAGGATCTCAGCTGTTTGACATTACGAGGAGTAGGGTAATTAAGGACTGGAGCGACTCGTTCCTCGTCAGGCCTCAAGCCGTCCGCGTCCAATTTGTACCCAAGGAACGTTACGCTGGAACAACAAAACTCACACTTATCTCGATTCACCTCGAGTCCAGCGTCATTCAACGTTTAGATGGTCCTCAAAAGTTTCGGTAATGACGATCAAGTCGTCTAGATAACCAAACACATGAGGTTCCACCTTAGGCCCGAAAATTGCATCTATAAGCCGTGCAAAGGTCATAGGAGCATTCATGAGGCCAAAAGACATTCTCGTGAACTGCCACAGCCCCGACCCTGGTACAGCAAATGCAGTATAATGCCGGCTCGCCTCGGCCATTAATATTTATAAGTACGCTTTCTTAAGATCGATTTTTGATATGTACCTTGCATTATGCAGCTTATCCAATATGGTATCCATATTAGGAATTGGAGAAGAATCACGTTTTGTGACTGCATTAAGGTCTCGGAAAAATCGATACAGAAGCGATAACTTCCTTCGCCCTTGCGGACGATGACCGGAGCAGCTGACCAATCACTCGCACGCGGTTCAATAATGCCCTTGTCAAAACATCTTTTGACCTCACCCTGGGCAAATTCCGAGGACCTTGGGAGACATGACGTCTTGGCTTATGACGAACCGGTCTTGCACCAGGCTCAACCTCTATGTGGTGCTGGCTGACACACTCACACTTATCTCGATTCACCTCGAGTCCAGCGTCATTCAACGTTTAGATGGTCCTCAAAAGTTTTCGGTAATGACGATCAAGTCGTCTAGATAACCAAAACACATAGGTTCCACCTTAGGCCCGAAAATGCAATCTATAAGCCGTGCAAAGGTCATAGGAGCAATTCATGAGGCCAAAAGCATTCTCGTTGAACTGCCACAGCCCGACCCTGGTACAGCAAATGCAGTTAATGCCGGCTCGCCTCGGCCATTATATTTATAAGTACGCTTTCTTAAGATCGATTTTTGATATGTACCTTGCATTATGCAGCTTATCCAATATGGTATCCATATTAGGAATTGGAGAAGAATCACGTTTTGTGACTGCATTAAGGTCTCGAAAATCGATACAGAAGCGATAACTTCCTTCGCCCTTGCGGACGATGACCGGAGCAGCTGACCAATCACTCGCACGCGGTTCAATAATGCCCTTGTCAAACATCTTTTTGACCTCACCCTGGGCAAATTCGAGGACCTTGGGAGACATACGTCTTGGCTTATGACGAACCGGTCTTGCACCAGGCTCAACCTCTATGTGGTGCTCCGTTAACGTCGTAAAGCCGTGGACGTCTCCCGAGGGCAAGAGTAGGTTTTCAACAAACTCTTTGACTTGTTTCCGCTGGTCGTCCTGTATCTCAATTATACCAGCACATTCAGCGGAAATCCTCGAATCGATGTCGTGAACTGTATCTCTGACGAAGTGTCTCCAATCACTCTCGCCAATACGCCAGATAGCTTCGCCAAATATGACTTCCATATTCCAATGTTGTAGAAAATCCATACCGAGAATGATGGAATGCTCAATATTCTCTACAATTCTCAGATAAATATTGCCATCAAGGCCTTCTACACAGAATAGAATGTCGAAAGCCATGGACTTTAAGTGCTGGTCCAGCCACACATTTCACGATAACCTTGACAGGTCTCCATTTAAACTTGTACTGTTCGACAACATCTGATCGTAGAAGAGAGACTATGGCGCCAGGATCGAAAAGTGCTTTAAAGTCCTTTCCACCGAGTCGTACCAAAAAGAATAGCCGGTTATCCGATTGGATTCCAGCAATTATCTGATCGGTTTGACTATCGTCGTTAGGAGTCGATGCCGTGTGCATCATTTTAGACGTACTTGGTACGGCATCTGCCCCCCCCCCCCTGAACTGTACTTCTCGGCAACGAGTTTGTACGGTTCATGTTATGCACACCATCGACAACTACCTTCTCCACCAAGGGCTCGTTGTTGAGGACAATTTCCTTCTCCACCAAGGGCTTCTTGTCCTCTTTACTAGGTGTGTCACAACGGGGTGACGATGAGCGACAACCAAGGTCGTTCACTCCAATGGTGCTAAGCGGCTGAGATAACCATCTCTTTACGCCTTCTTCACCAATTATATCTCTGCTACCAGAGTATGTTTGCCTTTAGAGTTCCTTTGACCAATTATTAGCCTCACGATTTTGTTGGTTTAATAAGGTTCCTTGTTCTGTTTTACCTTGCAAAGCTCGGGTGGGATTGACAGGTTGTGTTCTAAGAACTTTTCCATCTGTCGAATCCCCAGAACGTTTAGGATCCTTACACTCAGACTTACTTTCAACACCAACTTCGGTCTGAGAGGGAATTTGATCTCCGCTAAGGACTTTAGAGAAGTCAGCAAATGATTTGCTAGACTTCTTAAAGAGTTAAGAGGGTTCTCCAACCTTAAACTCTTGCCCTTGTAAACCATGCGGTTTACTTACTGCAGTGCAGGGCGCCCGGGGCAGCTCGGGTGCCCTGCGTTCAGGTTTCTCACGTTTTGGAAGAATCTGACGCAGTTAGGACATGTCTGGAGTGTAACGCCACTAGTTTCACACAGCTGGCACTCCTTTGCTACCAATTCGGTAGAGCACTGCTCAGCGGAGTGCCCAATGTTTCCGCATTGGTAGCATGTTCGGCTCGGGCACTCCGACGACCTATGACCGACTTTTTGACATGTGAAACACACGCCGACAAAGTTGGTGCTCAGGTTCGTTGGGTTACTGCCGTCGCCTGTGGTTGCACATACCTCACCAAGTTTTGTGCCATTTGTGGGACAAAAACATTTTGCTGGGGCAGTTGAGAATTCGTCGAAGCACGTCTTTCTCTTTTGCCCGAGCTCTGTTTTTGTTACCCAGGTGACTGTTGAGAAACAGGCACGTACGATACGGATTTCGAATTGGGGGCACTCAATCCATTATTCGACTTGCCGTATCGTTTCTGAAAACTATTAGCGACGTTGGAAGTACCGTACACAGCGGCTGCTTCGTATTCGCTCGAGGAAGAGTTTGGCGAGTTTTTCGCACTTTTCTTGCTCTTCTTCTTAATAGTTTTTTTCGACGACTGTTTATCCGAATGAGAAGACTCATCCTTACTCTTTTCGGTAACAGTCGTCACTTTACCCGAAACTCGTGCTCCACCACTCTGTTTCGGAAAAGCTTCTGGTACGAGCTTCTCGCGCTTAACGTTGGAACTGGAGAATTTCGTGTCCCATGTTAAATGCTGCTCGTACTCTTTACCGTAGCTTGTCAAATCAGATAAATTCCTGATTTGTCGTACTGGTATGTACCTACGGTAATCTGGCCTCATCTGCGAGTAGGCCATCTTTACTTGTTGTTCTAATGAGGGAGGGCATTTAAACTTATTTACGATCGCTCTGAAACAATTCAAGAACGTCGTAGCCTTTTCTCCCTCATTTTGTGTTCTTGATCGAAGTTCCATGAGTAAATCTTCGTCATTTATTATACGGCCATACTTATTTAGAAACTCGATCTCAAAATCACGCCAATCTCGAAGAGATGGCTGAACTGTTCTATACCAGAACAGTGCTGATTTTGAGAACACATTGGGCAGGGCACTGAACATCCTGCGATCTGAGAACTCGTTGTCACTTCTGAAGTCGTGCAAACGGTTCAGAAACTCTTCCGCGTCCTTTTTGGTCTCACCATCAAAGGACATGTTCCAGATACGCAGCTCTCGTGCGCACCCTGTCCGATCGTGCGTTCGGTTATCGTCTTCACGATACCTGGGCCTGGCCTCGTAGGACTCTCTTTCCCGACGGTCATCTCTATTATCCGTCCGGGAACTCCTACGCCTACTGGTAGAAGGATTCCTATTCTCTTGTCGGCCTTCAGCCGACCTACGAGAATCGGATCTCCTACGAGTACCACTACGTCGTAACCGTCGACGTAGTGGTTGTGCACAAGCTTGCAGCCACCGAAACAGGAACATAGGGGATTGCAGTCGTGGTCATGTTTGCTCCCAGTACCTCACCAAACCGTTTAGGTATAGCACCTGTTGATGCCAACTTCGGGCTTTGTGCAGTACTCATTGGCGAGTTTCTAGACTGACCACTTGATGACAGAGCTCCATCTTCTTCAAGAATGGGTGCTCTGTCACTAGCATCCCTTTCGCGATCCGATATTTCGGACTCGCAGGAAATTTCCGTTCCTGATGGGACCACACTTCCTTTCCTGGAACGAGGTTTCCTAATTTCCCATAGTTTCTGACATACTAGAGGTTTATGTGCAGGCTCTGCCCTTACATTCTCATCGTATTCAGGGAACCATGGTATTTCCAGATTAATGTCTACACATCTTATCCGGTGACGCAAAAGGCGTTCGCGGCACTTCGCTATTTGCGTTTAAACTTAGATGCTCCGATTGGGTATACACTGCCTCAATCGGAAGCTTCTTCGTTTCCCGACGAATATCCCTAGCTATGCGTGATTCACGCATAAGCTGGGCCATTCGGGCTTCATAGCTGCTGGCCATTATTTTTTTGACCAGCAGCAGCCGACGTGTTACTTCGGGAGAAGTACTCTCAACCGGGATTTCAGATGATATATTCAAATACTTCGGAAGTATCCAATTTTAATTTGGAAATTATTTTATTGGACTCACCACAATAAAATAATTATTACTCCCAACGAGTAAAAAAATTTCGGTGTCGGCTTAATTACAATAAATTGTAAAAATGCACCGACTAGTGTACCAACAAAATTAATTCACTTAATCAAAATCCAAAAGATTTTCCATAAACGAATATTTATTTCGTCCTTAGAAGGACAAAATAATTAAATTTTGTTGGTTAAAGTTGTTGAAAATCACACACTTAACACTTGCACCAAATTAAAATTAATTATTTAACTTGCTCACAAGTCTAAATAATTAACGTTTGTAATAGTTTCTTATACAATTGTTTCTGCAAGCAAAAATAATTATTAACAAAAAAAAAATCTTTAAATCATTTCAATATCGTCGGTAATTTACAAGTAATGGTAAATTTGACGATTTCCCAAAATCTCTCTCGCCAGTTATAATCCAAAAGATTCCTCACTGGCGAAAAGAATTTATTTTGTTATGGAAATTGAAATAATTAAAGTTTCAATCTATTAATAAATACAGAACAGCAAATTATAAAGGAAGAAAAGAAAAGAAAAAATTAAATTATTTATCTCGCTAACGAGCCTAAATAATTAATTTTAAAATAAGTATAAAAATAATACAATGTCTTGTGATTCACACACACCAAGACACCATTTATTATTTTTGCTTTTCCAAGCCCACAACAAAAAAAAATTTCCTTTATAATTTACACTACAGCACAAACACAAATTTAATTAAATTACTTCAACAGTAGGGGTATTTACAAAATGTTGTAAATCCCGTATGGTTTGCAACAAAAAAAATAATTATTTCACTAATTGTCGTCCCAAACGACAATTTTTCAGCGAAATATATTTATTTTATCCTAAAAAGGACTAAATAAATAATTTATGTTGCTACCAAGTTGAAATAATTTATATTTCGTTTTTTAAATAAATTGAACGAAAAGGTAATGATAATTTAATTATTTAACTTGCTAACAAGTCTAAACAATTAAATTTATACACCGAATTATTTTACTCAAACACACAAAAAAATTATAACCAATTATTTAACTAACAAACAAGTCCAAATAATTGGTAAAAATGTGTGGAGATATAATTTAAACACACAAAAAAAAAGAAAGTTTTTACATATATTAAAATTTCACAGCAAATAACGAATACAAAATATTAGGTTAGATGCCGATCATTAAAATACATGCAAAAAAAAAATTCAATTATTTAACTCACTCTCGAGTCTAAATAATTATATATTATAACTCTCGTATCTTTGCGGAACAATCACACAAAGATACTTAACATTAATTGTTTAACTTGCAAAAAGTCTAAACAATTAACACGAGTGACAAAAAAAAAATTTTCTCACACTCAAAAATTTACAAAAATATATTACAAGTATCGTGAACAGTAATACTCAATAAATACAAAATATTAAATTAAGTAATTACTCTCAGATAATTGCAATAAAAATAATTTTAATTATTGTACTCACACACGAGTTTAAATAATTAATATTACAACCATTGTAACTTTGCGGCTGATTCACACAAAGTTACTTAATGTTAATTATTTAACTTGCAAACAGTCTAAATAATTAACAACAGTTGCAAAATATATTTTAACACACAAATAAAATTATACATATATAATATAAATAAATAGTAATAAATAGTATACAAATATTAAATTAAATTACTATATTATAATATATGCGTGGATCAGGGAGGGGAGAAAGCAAAGAAATTTCTCTCTCGAACTCAAAAAAAAACAGGTGGGGCAGCTACCTCTCCCGATAGAATCTAATTTAAACACTCTCACACCGAATATAAAATAGATCCCGCGCGGGAACGAATTTATTTTACTATAATTGAATAAAATAATTCACCGCAGTGGTTTCTCTCGGCGAAACCAGCTGCGAAGACTTTATACACGCAAAGGGGCTAGGCGATCGCGCTATCTCTCTCACTCGCACACCTATAGCCCGCCTAGCACCTAACTCCGATTCCCCGCGACTAGGGATTCTCTTTCACTCCCACTCGCGGGCGCAATCGGAGAGAGCCGATGATGATCGGCTCTCGCGAAGTCTTTCCTTTGCGCTATTCGGGGGGAATTCTCGCTGCCCGCGATTCGCGGCGCAAGCTACTCTCTCCCTACTTTGCTGCTCCTATACAAACTAGCAAAGATCTCCCGTCGAGCTTACGATCGGGAGAGACCGATCTCGGTGAGATCGGGCGCTTCCGGCTGAACACGGTCGCGCGCGAACTCTCTCCCGATATACCGGTGTATACCTCTCCTCGGATACCCGAGCAAGTGGGGGAATACTCCGGTATACAGACGCGTCTCACACGCCGTCTCTCTCTCTCTCTCTCTCTCTCTCTCTCTCTCTATCTCACATCTCAACCCGCTCACGTTTCGTGTAATTTGTGACGTGGTATTCACGTACCCGGACTGATTAATTATTTTTTAATAATTAAATTAACCGTTGGGCCGCATTGCCCAATACCGCGTACACAATTAATTTATTTATCCGAACTGCGGCTGACGCCAGGAACGCGAGTTCGCTGAGACGATCGGTGTGGAGAATTTGGGCAATCCTCCTTGCCTCGACACGATTTATAAAAAATTAAAGGATGTCGGCGGGAGCGGAGAGAACGAAATAAACACACAATGATTAGAATAAAAAAATAAAAGAAATATTTATTTAATTAAAATAATTAACAAAATGGCCACTCAGGCCGTGTGCTCGAACACACTCCCGAGGTACACACACACACACAAGGGAGGGGGAAGGTCACGATAGCAAATTTTCACTTACCGGTGACGCTCCTCGGGGATGGCCCAGCCGATCCTCGGCGACTGGTCGACCTCCTTGACAAGGGGACGACCGGTGGTTGAGGTGGTGAAGGCGGCCCTTTCCGCGGCGAGTGAGTCGCGATCCGCAGTATCACCCGCGCACGACCCCGTCCTTGATACACACACACACACAAGCACACACAAAACTATACGGACACGCGTGTATCCACCCGGGTCTCCGCACTTAGCTCTGCTCCGGAACAACCGTTCACGGAACTTATTACAGAGATGGGTGGTATGTACTCTCGGCAATTCACGAGCAGTACAGAACGTATAGACTAGATAATAATCCGTCCCGATCGACGGATCATTACACACTGATTAGGCGAACGCCTAATTTCTCGAAAAAGGGATGGGAGTGGGGAAACTCGCACACACTTTCGCGCTCCCATCCCTACGTATAGTCGCGCGCGTAATTGTACACTCGTAGGAAAGTAAACAAGTGTCGTCGGTTGGCCTTGACATACGAAAGGCTCCGACGACTTACAATTCGCGAATTTAAGTACTCTATTCGTCGTGAATAGATTGTGTGACGATTTCCGTCACAATATATATTAGGTAGTCACAATATATATATATCTAAATTCCTCATCTATAGCTGAAACACTCAAAAATAAAGTTATTCAAAGACCTTGCTTTACCTATTTGACCTCTTATTAGTAGTAACTTAAGAATCGTAATCTCTAATTTACACCCGTGCATTCCCAACAATATTCGAAGCATAAAAAATTAAAAGCATCTATGTAAACTCCTAAATTTCTTCAATACGTGCAAGCTCTAGTAAAACGCATATAATGTTATTTAAAAGACAATTTTAAATAAAGGAGAACTATGAATAAAATCTTTCAGAATCATTACCGATAATTCACCTAAATATTACATATTGGACATACCTAACTGCGGATTCGGTTACTTGCTTTCTACGTAAATAAGCCGGTCACTTCTAGAAATTATGCCCAAACGTAAACATAATTACCAACGATAACTATGAAAATTCTAATCTCAAGAGCCAAGATAATTTTCCAAATATCGCTCAAACAAAGTCTCATATTGACCTTAACCACGAAACCTCTCTCAACGATAGAAAAACTGGAATTAAAAGTCATATCTTCTCCTCGAACAGCGGATTCTCAAATACGATTCACATGCCAAGTACGGTAAACACCTCGTCTCTCGAAAATCAAAATCAAAACCCAGGCGGAAATAAGAAAAAATATAAAAAATTATTAACTTTTAATAATAATATATAATGTCTAGATTTGAGACAATTGATAACATTTAGAAACTCTTATTAATTTTTATTACTTTTTATTAATTTTTAGTACTTTTTTCTTGAATCATGAGTATATCAGTCTGACAACAAAATTTAATTAATTAATAACTATTATTAATTTTTTCGGTTCATTATTGTAGTTTTATAATAAATTGAAGATTTTATTTTTCTTTATAATTTTTTCTTACTTTTATCCTTTTTGTGAAATCGTCACTTTTTACCCTAATTTATAATAATTTACTATTAATTTAATTTACTTTTACACACATACACTCATACATTTGTTTACAATGCTGTTTTAAATTATAAAAAATTATTAACTATTAACAACAATTTTTATGAAAATTGATAAAAATGAATAACTATTTTTACTTGTCTCAAATCTAGACATTAATAATTTTTATTAATTTTTTTTAATTTTTTTAAACAGTTATTAATTTTTATTATTTTCTTCTAATTGGTTTAATTGGTCACATACACTCATACATTTGTTTACAATGCTGTTTTAAATTATAAAAAATTATTAACTATTAACAACAATTTTTATGAAAATTGATAAAAATGAATAACTATTTTTACTTGTCTCAAATCTAGACATTAATAATTTTTTTTAATTTTTTTTAATTTTTTTAAACAGTTATTAATTTTTATTATTTTCTTCTAATTGGTTTAATTTCTGCCTGGGAATATAAATCTAAATGATTTTCCCTTAATTGCCACAAGTTCTGAAGATTCTGAAACTATTGTAAATTAAACTTTCGAAAAAAAACAAAAAAATGCCAAAGTGCATAAAAGTTGAATACAAGCAAAATGACGCCAAATAATTGATCGTTAGAAAAATAAAAAATCTGCTGACACAATTTTTTAAGATCACAGTACCTCTATTCCACTAGTCTCTCAAGTTTTTTGAATTTATATCAAATAGCCTAACCAATCAAGATTTCTTTAAAAATACAATGATCGATCCAAACGAGAAATCAAGCATAATAAACACGCTGGATATATTGTACTCTCACATTACGGACAAAAAAATTAGAACCAAATTCACCTAAATAAAAAAAATCAAAGAAATTTTAAATAATACTCAAGAAACCTCAGAATCTTCTATCGAATTATAACAAACGCAAACCGATTATGAATCGGATTGTCAACAAGTTTAAAGTCATCGAAAAAGCATATATATTTAAAATAAAAGAAAACGTTACAAAATAATGGATTCAATTGAACTCAAAATACTCTTTTGGAACGCCCGAAATCTAAACCAACGAAAAGAAGAACTTACCAAACTTTTAACTGCAATCGACATAGTCATTGATTCAAACAACCACACCATCGTCATGGGAAACTTCAATGCCCACCACCCACATGGAACTGCAACACTGAGACACCCACGGTGAAAGATTTTTAAATGCCATCGATAGTAGCATAAACTCACACTATAATATTAATTTTTCAACTCCAAACCATATTATATGATAACTGAATTTATTGATCTTTACAAGCCAAAGAAACATTCCTCACAACTCAAGTAAGGCGGACTGTATTAATACCAGCCACTTTAAAAACCTCACAGGATGAGTGTTTGAAAAAAGACTAAGCCAAGCTAGGTCAACAAATATATAAAATTTAATTGATTGTAGTATAAAATTAATAAAAACTTAATAAGACGGAAAAAAAATTGTATTTCGCCCTGAGTATGCCTGGTGGGCTCATCAGTAGAGTCCAGGCGTCTCGTCTCTAGATACAAATGACAGATATAAAAATGTTTGAAAACCAGCTGTATTCTGACGAGGAAAACATGGGGTATATATGCCCTACCGATAGCAAAATTTAATAAGTGCCACATATTAACAGGTAGCCCCCTAACGCACTTACATAGAACTAATGTCTTAATCGTCAGAATATTGTTACATAAGGCATATTCGTGATCCAATGCCATATAATTTTAAAGTTTGAATTTTCCAACTATTAGAAAAATTCGTGAATTTATTGCTTTCTTACACTATAAGTTATATGATAACTGAATTTATTGATCTTTACAAGCCAATATGTCGAATGAGCGAACGCGGGAGCGTGCCTCGTAGTGTTCTGGTTGGGAATTTCGACTAAATTGGCAATTGCAAACGGTCTAAAAATTGTTAACAATGCTAGAAAGTAAATTTTGAATAGCTAAGACAAGAATATATCTCCTCTCGCTCATTTTAGTGGCTTAAAATATTTATTTTTTACTGTAGAAAATATAATCGATACCGCGCAGCACGCTCCCGCGAATGAGCACACGCGGGAGCGTGCCTCCTAGTGTTCTGGTTGGGAATTTCGATTAAATCAGCAATTGCAAACGGTCTAAAAATTGTTAAAAATGCTAGAAAGTAAATTTTGAATAGTTAAGACAGGAATATATGTCCTCTCGCTCATTTTAGTGGCTCAAAATATTTATTTTTTACAGTAGAAAATATAATCGACACCGCGCGGCACGCTCCCGCGAATGAGCAAACGCGGGCGCGTGCCTCGTAATGTTCTGGTTGGGAATTTCGACTGAATCGGCAATTGCAAACGGTTAAAAATTGTTTAAACTGCTAGGAAGTAAAACTTGAATAGTTAAGACAAGAATATATCTCCTCTCGCCCATTTTAGTGACTCAAAAAATTTATTTTTTACCGTAGAAAATATAATCGACACCGCGCGGCACGCTTCCGCGAATAAGCAAACGTGGGAGCGTGCCTCGTAGTGTTTTGAGCGTCGATTTCACCTGAATCGAAATTATAAAATATTAAAAAATTATTTCTTGGCTTGGATGTAACATGTGACTAATGCCATCATATATGTATGTTTATTTGCCCATTTTATATACTTGATGTATTTTAATTTTCCCGTAGAAAATATATTCGACACCGCGCGGCACGCTTCCGCGAATAAGCAACGTGGGAGCGTGCCTCGTAGTGTTCTGAGCGTCGATTTCACCTTAATCGGAATTATAAAATATTAAAAAATTATTTCTTGGCTTGGATGTATCATGTGACTAATGCCATCATATACTTATGTTTATTTGCCCATTTTATACACTAAATGCATTTTAATTTTACCGCAGAAAATATATTCGACACCGCGCGGCACGCTCCCGCGAATAAGCAAACGTGGGAGCGTGCCTTGTAGTATTTTGTTTGCTGTTTTCTGCTGTATTGGAATTATAAACGATTAAAATTCTCGTTTTTCGAAGTAACATTTGAGTAGTGGCATCGTACACATATGTTTATTTGCCCTTTTTTTTAATATGTATTTCTTTTATATCATAGAAAATTCGAATATGAATTAAACTCCCTATATACAATAACGCGTATATTATATTACAATACTCACGTGTTCCCCCACTACTCGCGGTCCGAATTCCCTTTACTCGATATGCGCAATCTTCGTGCCGATACGAGCGCGGATTGCGTGTATTCAGTGTGCGCGCGCTTGTATCTAGTTAGATTTAAGATGGTGGCAGCTGAGCGCGGGTCAGCACGTAAACAATGTACTTTCAGTAAGTTTCACCATGTGCTCGGGATTCTTACCGTCTGGGACATTGGCCGGGCACTGACGTGGAGTGGTGCGCGAATGTATTCGCATACGCAAGTAGACGGCCCCCCAGGTGACGCAGTCCACTACGTTCAAAGGACTTCGACGCGGTCAACAACGCAGCCGATCCCGGTGAAATTTTAAATGTTTATCATTTATAAAGTATGCACTATCTTAGTGCACTTGTAAGTATACTTTAATTTTGCGACTCGCTGAAAACATGTTATAAATATTATTATTTATTTTTTTTTAAATATTTATCCCCCAAATAGTTTTTTTTAAAGACAATTTTCGTTTTTGTATAATTAATTTATGGGTTGACTATTTATATTTATTAGTGTTTTTGTTATTTAGAAAAAAAAAGATTTTTTTTAATTATTTAGTTTTTTGGAAATTAATTAGTTAAATGAGCTAACAATATTTATGATGAACGAACCTTATAAAAGTCATAAAATATAAAAATTTCAAGTAATTATATCCATTAGTTTTGATTTGAAAAATTAAAATGTGAAAATTTGGGTTTTTATGTCGAACGTTTTCGTGAAAATAGTAAATATTAATAGCATTATGCTGTAAACATTACAAAATCTTTCATGGATTAGTTTTTCAGAAAACATTATAATCTAAAATGTAATTTATATTAAAATATGTTTACTTTTAAAGTAGTTTAATCTGGAACTAACCATATTTTTGGAAGAAAATATTTATAGAAAATCGAAAGAAATGCAAATAAAGATTATTTTTTATATTTTTAATTGATCCATCTAAAGCGTTCTATGTCAGTCTCTATTTAGTCAATAACTTATACATATGCAAATATGAATAATTTGTTTTTATGTAAATCATATTTGAATATTGAACAAAATTATAGGAATATTCTTTATGTTTGTGAAAAAATGTAATGTTTTTAAAAAAAACTGGCTAATACAGAAGAATTCGTTTAACCTTTTTAATATACTTTTTAAACAAATATAAATAATTTTAGATATATCGTAAAATATTATTTATTTATAAGAAAAGGAAATATTTTTAGATATTATAATATTATAACATTTTTTTTATATAATTAAATAATACTATATTTGAGTAATGTATTACATATACGATCGACATTTTAATTTGAGGAAGTTACATGTCAATTAATTGGCAGCTGTATTTCATTCCGTTGATAACTCCCGTTTGAATTTCATAGATTGAATATCCACTCTTCGATTACTTCTTCCAAAACGTCTGTTCACTTGTACATTATTTTCCTTTTATATTCTATATTATATATTCTATTTACTTCCTACCTATTACATATATGTTCCTACCAACCAATAAATAATTTCTATTATGCAATATTAACATATTTCTTATTTCAGATGCAGCGTGCCAAGGAGTAGCTAACAACGATAAACCCGTTCTGGACGTTCACGTCATCACCTTGTAAATACAGATAAGTATATTTACATGATGTTACCTCTTAGTATTGAATACTTATTGAGTAATATATATATTTTTTATTTTCAGGTATCGCCTAGTGATGTGACTACATCACAGATGAAAGTGTGATTAAATCTAGATTTTAAATTCGCTTGTCATATATTTATATTTTCTGTTTTAAAGATACTTATGTTTCAAGAGATCAGCGTAGACGTATATCTGTGTTTAACCAAAGATATTTTCCACAATTTCAATATTAATCTCAAGAGAACCTACCACATATTATACGCATATGGACTTACTTCAAGGTTGGAACGTACAACCTGTCTAGGCACTCTTGAAAATTATTTATTTCATCTACTGCTTGATGATCCATCTATGTTAACACCTTACGTATCTGCAAGCGTTTCCGCGATTCAGATATATACACACCAGGTCAGTAAAGTTGAAAGTATGATTTATGCTAGATTTTGAAATACTGTTGTCCTATATTTATTTTTCTTGTTTATATACTTATGGACTTAATTGGATCTATATATTAAATAGAAAAATTCAGAAATATCGGTTTCCAGATGATCTAACACAAAAATTAAGAGATTAATACTATTCACTACACATGTTCAAAGGTTGAAGCAAAACGAATACGACGAGTTCTTGCATAGCGAAATGCAAGGAATGTATTCAGTAAAGGTAAAAGGTTGAAGCAAAACGAATACGATGAGTACTTGCATAACGAAATGCAAGGAATGTATTCAGTAAAGGTAAAAAAGGTTGAAGCAAAATGAATACGGCGAGTACTTACATAGCGAAATGCAAGGAATGTATTCAGTAAAGGTAAGAGGTTGAAACAAAACGAATACGACGAGTACTTGCATAGCGAAATGCAAGGAATGTATTCAGTAAAGGTAAAAAAGTTTGAAGCAAAATGAATACGACGAGTACTTACATAGCGAAATGTAAGAGATGTATTCAGTAAAGGTAAAAGGCTCTAGTTGCGTTTTAGATGGTATAATCCGCTGCATAGAGAAATGCAGAAATAAGTGTACTTACAGTATTATTCACTGCAGTGTAGTAAATAAGTATAGTAAACGGTACAAATCACTACATTGCATAATACAAAAGTAATATTTTAAATGTGACGCAATCTGCTGCGCGAAAAGCAGACGTTCGCGAAAAGGAAACGTCGTACTCAGAAAAGGGTCACTTTTTATTTTTTTCGTTTTCGTTTGGGTTGAAAATGTATGCCTTTTTGGACTAATACCTACCGACTACAAATTGTTTCATCAATTATTAAAAAAATCGAAAAATCGAAAAGTTAAGATATTTCTAGTGTTTTAAGCAATCCGCTTTAAATTTTTCAGATATTTAATTTATTATTATAAATATCATTTTTATTTTGAAAAATGGAGATTCTTATAATTTGGGTCTGATATCCCGTCAAATAAATAAAATATACTAGTATTATCATCTATTTTGAGGTTATATTATATTACCGATACCATTATTGATAATTGTTGAGGATGCAACGATGGTTTTTGTAAAATAATGCAATGCACAAAAAGTTATTGGTAAATGAATATGGTAGCTGGAATGTACGATTAGCGCCATATACTGTAAGATTATATCGTAATATAATGTTACAACGGATGATGGCGCTGCTAGTACATTACAGCTTACTACGCTTTGTCGATAGTTTTTCGCTATGGCACCCCCTTAAGTAGACCTACAACAAAAAAGAAAGGAAAGCAACATAAACACAACAACCCTATTATATGGTGGGACGCAGACTGCGAATGAGAAATACGATTACGCAAAGCTTGTTTTAAAAAATGGGCATTCTCCAAAAAAATTCGAAGATTACATTGCCCTTAAAAAACAAGTAGCAATTACAAAAAAATTCTTAAGAAAAGAAAGAGAGATAGCTTTAAAAACTTTGCGAGCTTAATCAATTTTTCTACATATAATTCTTACGTTTGAAATACAATAGGAGTGCTAAAAAATAGGTGGACATATCTCACTATAAACAAATTTACTGACCTGACAAAGTACCTGAATATAGCTATAAACACAACAGCACCCATGTGGGTCTCCTCTAACTCTGATTTATTCCCAAACTGCCAAAAAAATAAATTTTTAAGTGTCCCCTTTCAATTTAATGAATTTAACGCTGCTGTCGCATAAAAAAACTCCTCTCCAGGGTTAGATGGCACAGGTTACTATATAATAAAATTTCTTCCCCTCAATTATAAACTAGTGACGGAAACATCGCTTGCTAACGCTTGCTCAGTAGTATTTTAAATGTGACTGCATGAAATATGTTTCTATAAAATATATAAACGTAGATTATACAATTATTAAAATTTGAAATTTTCATTTATCATAATTCAATACATTTAAAAAATTGTTCTCCTAAATAATCACGCTTCATGGAATTTATTAGCAGTTTATCAACTTAGTTATCAACTTGACCCTTTTCCTTGAAAATTTTTGTATGATTAGTTTATAATGAAGTAAATTGATGGATTTAGCAATTTCTATTAAACTTTTTTTGTATGAATATCAAATAACGATGACTTCAGTGGGTAATAAAAATAGTAAATATTTTAAAAACTAATTCTATTAGCCCACATTGATTCTCTTGAACTAATTCGTGAAAAAAATCATGAACTTATTCTTGAAAAATTTTTTATGATTAGTTTAATGCGGTATATCGATAATTTTAGCCATTTCCATTAATTTTTTTGTATGAATATCAAATTGTTGGTTGTGATGGGAGATGGTATCTCTATTTAGCATGTATTACACAAATAATATTATACATATTTATGCTAGTTTGAATATTAAATACCATCCGATTGTGGTGTTTTTGCAATAGCATTTTTATGCAAATTTATGAAACTAATAGAATTAGTATGTTTCTTATTTTTCTTATCAATTCTCGTAAAAGAACAGATGTTAATTTTTCTGTAATAGGTCCACGAAAAAATTCTATACCACAGATTTAATTTTAATATTTTAAAATTAAGTATGAATCTATTTTAGAAAAAAATATAAAAAAGGAATTACTTATGTAATTATGACAGTACTATGAAGTAGATAATGACATCACATATCTTTATGAGAACATAAGGGATAAAAATGACACAATGTATACACCAAACACTTTTACTAAAAAAATAGATCAAAAAATTACATTAACTGAAGAAAGTAGAGTAGAGGAAAGGGTCAAAAAAATTAATTGACGTTAGAGAACAATAATGAACCAAAAGTAGAAGAAATAATAATAATGAATACGATGAATTAGAAATAGAAGTACAAAAATTAACGCCATGCAGAAAAGAAGTTTATATAAACAAAAAAGTAAGGAAATTGATGACAAAGAATAAAAAGATAAAGAAAAGAGAACAAAGATTAAACAAACAAAAAATAAAATATGAATGAAAATGAATTAAATCATGAAATGGAAAAAAGCGTTGCGGAAAAGAATAGCTTATATGAAAAACCAAAATAATGAATTGTATGAAAAATAAAACATAAAATAAATAGTAAAGACTTTACAAAAGCACAAGAAAGAGAAGAAGTAAGTAACAAATAACTATACCGAGAAAACAATATTAATAATAATAATGTTTTCCAGCAAATATTATTATCAAAATCAAAATCAAAATCAAAAATAACTGTGAGAAGAAGTGTGTAAAAAGAGAACTGTGGTAGAAACGCCTAATTTTTTAAAATTTTCAATGTTCAATTTTTAATTTTTCGAAAGGCTGCTTTCTGGGAAATTCCATCAACCATAGTGGACGAGGAGAGAAAAATGCCTAATTTTTTTTAAATGGTTTGATAAGCCCGTGATAAAATTTTTATTTATAAATTTAAAGTAAGTTTTTTTCATTATTATTTTCTATTAAATAAAATAAAATTTAATAAAATTTAAATCAGATATCTGTAAAAAATTAAGATTAACCTTTTAGAAACAAAATGAAATTAAATTAAATTCAACAACCTGGCTGCTACATTTAATTACCACACTAAAGAATCAAATGTTCTTTGAAAAAATATGACTCTTTAAAATACACCTTATTAGCACCTCCTCGACGTAAGTTACACGTATATTTAGTATACATATGCCTTAATTAAATTGTACTCTCTCTCTGCGCAGTAAGTAGTGCTAGCCCCGTTATTTTTAGGCTCTGCTTTTATATGCTTCATACTGCCGCCTCCTACCTTCGGGCGTTTTTGTTATAGATCCTTCCATGCGCCTTTATATAAGCTTCGCACTAGGCAGAAATTCATTGCTTTTCATGATGCTCGTGATAAATATCAACTGATTTTCTGCAGTGCTGGGAAAATTTGAGGTTAGTCTCGCCATTTACTATCTTTCTCTATTCCCTGCCGATGAACACACCGTGCAAAATCGTGTCGATGCAGAAATTTTCGCAGCAGACCACCAGATGGCACCTAAAGCTGCCTCAAATCAAAGCGCAGATTTATTAGCGGCAAATTTAAATTCAAATTGAAATTTAAATGCAAGTAATCAACAAATTTGTTTTATTTGTAAGGAAGCCTCGCGCACTAGGACGGGGCTGCTTTCTTGCGCAGACTACAACCGACTTTTTCATATCATTTGTGACAAAAAATATCAAATAATGAAACAAAACATAAACCTAATTTAAATATAAACGGGAAAAATAATAATTTAGAAAATAGAAACAAAAATAAAAATTCAAATTTAAAAAATTCACAAATCTGTCATAGTTGCAGAGATAAAAATAAACGGGACACATCTTCGCTTGTAAGATCTCCGCCCTCCCCTCGTCGCTGCTTTCCTCAATACCGGGTAATAAATCAAGTAAAGTAGAAAGGGCATTACCGTTTGCGGATCTACAGGCGGGGGACTCCCTCCATGTAAAGGTTGCAGCATCGCAGGCTCCCAGTACATCGATTGCGACAGAGAATATGAAAGATTTAGTTTTAAATCTCGACGAACCTGTAGGTGACTATTCAACGAATAAACGTGGCGCTACCCTCGCAACACAGGCGACTACTGATTCATTCATCCGAATTTGATTCAATTATGGAATCTTTAAATCAAATATTTTGGGTGATGTTGTAGATAAAATGCATAGTCAGGATTTGCTGCTGGCTGAATATCGTTCTGCGTTTACTATCCGAAAACCGACAAATTAAGCTATCTTTTACTTAATTTCAAAAGCAATTATTAGATTCTCAAAGGATACTTCAAGACGATATTCTGACTGAAATTAGTGGTAAATGTTGAATTCTTTTTAATAGGTTGGATAATGATCTTGAAGTAATTAATAATAATATTGAAACATTAAACTCCGGTGTTGCTACGGTGGCGAATACTGTCTCCGATCTCACTTTACTTGAAACACAAACACAGAAACATGCCCAATCTAATATACAATATGCTAAACCATGTGAAGAACTGCGTACTGCGCAGAAGTTAGTAATTTCTTATCGTACTGGAGGGGTTCCTCCCTCAATTACTTCTGAGCATTTTGTAAATGCTGTTCTTGGCACGCTCGTACCCTCTATATAACTTGAAAATATTGTATCTACTCGTGCACTTTCGCGTGGTCAAATCGGAGATGGTCCGAAAGGTGTCTCCGCTCTGTTGGTTGAACTTTCTGATGGTGACTCCTATGAGGGAATTTTCAGAGCGAAAAGTCGGCAAATAGCGTTTTGTACTTCGAATCTTGACAGCTCACTTTTTCCATGGGCTACTACCCTTCCCCGTTCTTCTATATGTATATTAACCTCTAGACTGCCGGAATTACGTCATAAGGCGCGTAATTTTTGTATCAATATAAGTTTTGAGCAATAACAAAATCGATGAAAACACTATTCTAGGGGTTTTTGATATCGCTGTTCACGAATCTGAGGTCAGATATTGAAAATTCACTCCCCAGGGTCGGATATGACCCCTCCCATCACCCCAATTTTTTTGAAACTCAAAAATACATCGAAATTTAGCAAAACTTGATGCAGGGGGTTTGCGAGGTCGCTGATCACAAATCTGAGGTCAAAATTTCTTTTTGAGGTTTTTGAAAATTCACCCCCCAGGGACGGATATGCCTCTCCGAATCACCCCAATTTTTCGAAAATTCAACAATACATCGTTATATATACAGCGTGATCCAGAAACATAGGTAACATCTATATATATATATATATATATATATATATATATATATCTATATATATACCGGTTCAGTAAATTAATTCGAGTATAACCTAGTCGGAATTTTTATAAAATATTAATTAGGTGAGGCTTAATTAATTTTTTTAATGGGCCAATCAGAGGTCGGATTAGAGAAGAAAGTTGTACGATATTGTGACAGTTGTGCGAGACTAATGCAACAGGTGAACGAGCGAAGCGACCGAGGCACCTGAACATGGCCAATGCGTATAGCAGAAGCGAAGATCGTGAAAGCGAATGAATCGCAAAATATATTTTACGTGATTGATTGTATGAATAAAATGTACAATCAAGGAAATGATTTTTATTTAAGTTTGAATTAGACCGCAGACTAATAAATTAATTACTATAGTATACTATTATTAATTTATTTACTAAATCTATGATATGCGTGCGTTATAAATATGAGATTATTACAGTTTTTAATCTCATCGTATTTACATTAATTTATTGAAACCTTTATGACGAATTTTAAGACAATAAAATTTTGAATTGAATTAAGTTTTGGGTTCAATATAGCCAATAAATACGTTTACCATATGTATGTTGTCAATAATATTGCTAGTGAAATAATTCCTAGTCCGTGTAAAATTAAATTTAGCTCAAGCCTCAATTCTCCGCTTAAAAAACATAATGCCACCGAGAGCGCTCTCCGATGTTCGCGCTTATCAAATTTTGTATTCGCGGAGTAAGCCCGCCGCGGGCGCTCTCCGACGTTCGCGCTTATCAAATTTTGTACTCGCGGAGTAAGCCCGCCGCGGACGCTCTCCGACGTCCGCACTGCAAGAGCAAACGTGCTCGAAAATAATTTTTTTGTTAAAATTACAATTCATCAAGTTTAAGACTTAATAAATATTTTGGAAAACTCATTCCAAATGTTTAAGATAATAATTGCCATAGTCTGGCTGTTGAATTGATTCGAGTGTTCAATGTACAAAATGCCAATGAATAATTACCATAAATTCGCAATATATACGTAATATATATTGCTAGTAAGTTAATTCCGAGTCTGTGTAAAATAAAATCTAACTGAACCCTCGATGAAGTTTTATAATAGTCTGGGAATCATCTAGCTATAGTATATCTATAATGTGTTTACGTTTACTAAATATTTTTAAACTGATTTTTTATAATATATTAGTTTTTGCTGAACAAAGCGATATGATTAAAATTAATTGGGTCATATCTTTACTAAAAATCGGTATTATGAGAAATCGTGGATTTATGTCATGCATCTTAATAATTATTCGGATGACCAAAGAAAGACGTTCATTCGCGTTTTCATCCACTTGAGGTAATAAAAGATCATCGATTCGTCGGTAGTATTGACAATTTGGTAAATGTTACGAAGTTATGGAAGACACGAAACTTATTATGTAAATTGAACATTATAACACACAAGTTGCGATTAATAATTATTCTTAACTGTTCTGGAGGTCTCCATGTACCCAGATGGCTGCTCTGCCTGTGGCATCACTCACCCAATTTGGTTAACTGAGATTTCTATTCTCTTTAGTCTTCTTGCTTATCTAGTGATTCTTGCTTTAGTTTTAGTCAACGGTGATTAAACGCAATTTACGCCCAGTATGGTGAAAAATCGCTTGACTCGTGCGAACAACCTCGAGAAAGGTAGATAACCATCTCCCACAACAGTGTCATAATATACTACAATATTTGTGTTAATACCAAATTGAAGGTAATATAGTGAACCTGCACCTGTAACAATTTGAAAATAAAATTAACTCTTAGAATACCATCATGACGTACATATGCGTCATGCTCCGACTCGCAAACATTTAATTTCATAGGAATGATTGTGTCTTGTTTAAATTTTCCAAAATAGTTTATATTTTATAACATTTTAACCTCAAAATCCCACTTTCATTTCAGATTTTGAGGTTCTAATGTTATAAAATATCGTATGAAACTACTGTGGAAGATGTTTTTTTTATCTTTCTCAATGTTTTCACTCGCTTCGCTCGTGCAAACAACCTCGAGGGAGGTAGAAAACCATCTCCCACAACAGGGTCATAAATATACTATTTAACCTTTAGAGGACGGGATGGCCTCTATACGGACCATGCCCATGATCGACCCTTCACATGTGTTAGTTTTGAGATGTAAGACATCACAAAAACTCGATTTCTATAGAAAAATGAGAGAAAATAGTAAATACAAATCCCCGTCCTCTAAAGGTTAAAAGTGATCCGATGTTTTTAGACATTAATTTTATTGAAAAAAGAAGCTTTTTTGAACCCGAAAATTCCCGTCCTCTGAAGGTTAATACTAATGTTCCAGAAAAGTTTTACACCATAAAAATGAAAAACAAAATATATTTTTTTGACCTGACTCTATCCTTATAGCATCTCAAAAAAAATTTTCATAGTAAATTCTATTTGAAAAAATTCACTTTTTGAGGTTAAAATAACTTTTGAACAAATTGTTATATCAGTACCTAAATTTTGATCCGACCATTTGACTTGATATAGCGTATTATATACTGCTTCCTACTAATCTACTCGACTGTTACCGACCACTGCAAAATAGGTTGTTTATATTACATTTAATTAACAAAATCTACCATATTTTATAGATAAATTCAACCGACGCGGTGGCGGAGTGGTGGAAGCGCACCTCGGCCGATCGCGAAAGTTAAGCAGCGCTGAGCGCGGTTAGTACTTGGATGGGAGACCATTCTCGTGCGGCTTTCGTGATCGGTTAGGTGTTTTTCACATTCCACAACGTGAGCGGGAGGTGTGAAAGATTCGGTTTCGGTGTCAAGGCCTACGCAATGTGACTTTGACACCCAAAAAGAATGTTTCGAATACACCGGCCATCTCGGGTGAGGTTTTCCCTGCTTCACAGGTTTCCCTCATCCACGGGCATAACCCCGGGCGAATGCGAGATGGTGGGGTTTTTAAGGGAGGGATAAAGTACCCACACATAGGTGGTAGGTGGACACCGTTAAAGTCCCCCAGGGGATAAACGGTAGGAAGTGCCAGGAAAAAAGAGGGCACAAAATCAAGAATAAAAAAAAAATATATAGATAAATTCAGCGTATGATATAATGATTCTAGCTACTTTAAAGCAATTTTTTATTATTTTCTATATAAACCCAACATATGTGTTTGATTCATTGGCAAGTGGGAAAATCAGTTAGTAATTTTGTAACTTTTGCAACTTTTATATTGGTAACTTTATAATTCTCCATCTGTATTAAAGTTACTAAATAACCATATTTATTTTCTATAAAGGCAATATATGTCTTTGATTCTTTGACAACTGTATAATATTTAATAATTATATGAACTGTAATGGGTATAGGATTTTTTTATTTCAAGGTTAGGTGAAATGAATGTTTTATATTTATACATTTACTATCATAATTTATAAAAACCATGTTTATTATGTTGGTAAGTTAATGTTCTCTATACTTATACTTATTGAATACCTCCTTTAACTTTTCAATAAAACCAATGTGTCAGTTCTTTGGCAAAAGTATAGGTTATTTAGAAATTTTGTAAATTTGATATGTACAGAAGTATTTTTATTTCAACGCTGAGTAAGATAAATATTTGATAGTCACTATGTTCAAAATAATTTAAAATAAAACACAATGTTATATTTAAGTGGATCTGTATCGTTTTCCATTCTTATTATAGCTGCTAAACCTATTTTTTACTATAAAGCCAATATATATGAGTTCGATTCTTTAGTAAGTATATAATATCAAAATGGAATCGACAAGTATTTCTGTAGAAAAATAACACATTTATTTCAGAAAAGTATATGTCCTGTAATTATTTGGCTTACTATATTTGTTCTTTTTTCGAACAAAACTTATCTAATACATAATCCAAACGCTAAATATCGAAAAACACCTTCTGCGAAAGTGTAAACATTCGCAAGTATGGTTTAATTTCTATCACACATTGGCAATTGATATTAAATGCTTAAAACAATAACATTTTAACTTTTTCGATTCCTACAAAATTTTCACAATAGTAAGTACTGAAATCAAAATAGAGTCGACAAGTATCTGTTGATTTTAAAATTTTATTGTTTACACCTTCGCAGAAGGTGTTTTTCGATATTTAACGTTTGGATTATGTATTAGATAAGTTTTGTTCGAATAAAAAAAAAACAAACTCTTTGGTTTCAGACTAATTGAATGAATAAAAATCGACTAGTGATGTCAGAATTTTGATACATGCAATATTTAAAAATATAAAAAAATAATTTTTTGAGAAAATATCTTTTTTGCAAAATATTTGGTATCTTATCATTTAGTAGATCAAACTAAGTTTATCTGGACCACTACCGTATAGATTTAATAATTAACAATTAAGTAATTAACGATTTTAAATAATGAGAAAACGTAAATTTCTCACGCGCATTGAAATATTTATCTAGATAATCGAGTAAACAAGATGATTCATGTTACCATCGACCCGAGGTTATAAACAATCATCGTTTCGTTAGTAATATTGACAATTTCGTGAATGTTATGAACGGCGAATAATGCGAATTGAATAATATGGAATATAAATTACAACTAAACATAATACTAAATTTCATATACCTATATATATATCTTCAATTTTTTATTTAGTAGCAGGGAATCTACTTAAAAAGATAATTTTACAGATTAAAATTTGTACATTTTTAGTTGTACAACGTTTTTGCCAATAGAATGGCTTAATAAACACTAAATTTATAAGAAAAATTCAATAAATTTAACCAATCCGAATTTTATTGTATTTCACACTCGTGAGTTGTATTTTTTGGTAGAATTAACGATTGCTTTAACGAGTCAATTTGATTGTCTAATTGCACAACGTTTCGGAGACATATTTGTCTCCATCTTCAAGTGCTAAACTTTATTAATAATAATTAGTAATATTGAATACATAAAGGTCAACAACAAAAAGATTTTTACCTTAACATTACACAATGCGTTTATCAACTTGTCATTAATTCACCCTGTCATTTTGTATCTATGATTAATTACAATAAATTATTAATTATTTATTATAGCGACAAGAATGAATAATTAATTAACTAAACACTCACAGAAGTTGGAAAGCAATAAGAGTCACATTTTTTCTTCCTTTTCATTTTAATTACAATTAATACTCAATTAAAACTCGAAAATTAAATAAATTAAGAAAAATTAAATAATTTAAATAAATTAAACTAGTAAACAAACAATTCCAAATATCACAACAGAAAACAATATAAATTATACACGGAACGAAACATTCACTGTGAAAGCTGTATACGACTGAAAACAATTTAAATTCAAACATAAATATGACTAGAAAAATGATCGATAATATAGAAACCTATATAGTTAACTAAGTAAATGGAAATCGGTAATCCAGAAAATTATAAAACGCGCAATATTTGAAACCAATTAAAACTATTTATGTCAGAAGAAAAATTTTATATAAAGTAAATATGAGTTAAAAATGTGACTCCATCAACCCATCGTATTTTATTTCTTATTTTTAAACTTATGTATAAGAGTTGTATATGCTGCCTGTAGTTTACTAACATCTTCTTTTTTATTAATAGGCTCTTTTTGTAAATTAATATGTAGGGTTTCTGAAACCATTCTTTTTCTCCAATTAATCTCCCTATCAAGAATACTAACATTATCAAAATCAAATTTGTGCCCTAAATCATTAATGTGATCATTAATCACACATTGTTTATCCTGTTTCAAGTTATTATTGTAGTGTTCATTTATTCTTGTTATTAATTTTCTCTTAGTTTCTCCAACATAGGAGGCCTCGCAGTTATTACAATTGATCTTATAAACTGCACCAGACTGCTCAGTTTTTTTTGGTTCTGTCTTTTCCTCTCCTTATAATTTTACCAAATGAGTTAACAATTCTCGGAATTGTGGTAATATTAAATTTTTTAACTTTCTTCGAAACATCCTCAAACAACTTTGGTATGTAAGGTAAAGATAAAGATACTCCTCTCTTTTTGTTTGTATTATTAACATTCTGAATGTTTGTACAATTTTTATTTATATTATGTTTAATTTGAATTCGTTTGTGTATATTATTGTTTATAAATTTGGGAGGATAATTATTTGTGAGTAATATAGTTTTCACCATTTCTAGGTTTTTTTTATGAAATTTTTTATCAGGGAGAAGAATAACTTTATCAACCAATGAATAAACCATAGCTTTTTTCTGCGAAATTGGATGTTTAGATAAATAATTCAACACTCTACCAGAGAAGGTTGGTTTATGGTACCAATCTATTACAATATTATTTTTCTCTTTAATTATTTTAATTTCAAGAAAATTAATTGAATTATTTTTTTCTCTTTCACATGTAAATTGTAGCTTCTTATGGTAAGAGTTAAAAACATGTATCATCTCATCCAACTTATTTTTAGGAACTATTGTTAAAATGTCATCTACATATCTATAGTATATTAATGGTTCAAAACTCAATTTTTTAATACATTCTTCTTCCAGATCTTCCATCACCATGTCAGAAAAAATGGGAGAGCAAGGACTACCCATCGATGTACCATGCACCTGTTGGAAATATTTATTATTAAATTGAAAAAAAGTATTATTTATCAAAAAATCAGTAGCATCTAAAAGATCATGTAGCGGAATATTGAATTTATTAAAAACTAAGCTATGTCTCTTTTCAATACTATTTTTTATTAATTCATACGAGGTGTTCGTAAACAAAGACACTACATCTAAACTAATCATTATATGGTCATTCGGTATAACTAAATTTCTTATCTTTTTCGACAACTCAATACTATTTAAAATATGAGATTTAGGTGTTTTTAAGCTGTTTTTTAATACAAAATTAATTCTCTTTGTTATTCTCTTACTTAGTTTTTAATAAATTCAATATTCCGCTACATGATCTTTTAGATGCTACTGATTTTTTGATAAATAATACTTTTTTTCAATTTAATAATAAATATTTCCAACAGGTGCATGGTACACCGATGGGTAGTCCTTGCTCTCCCATTTTTTCTGACATGGTGATGGAAGATTTGGAAGAAGAATGTATTAAAAAATTGAGTTTTGAACCATTAATATACTATAGATATGTAGATGACATTTTAACAATAGTTCCTAAAAATAAGTTGGATGAGATGATACATGTTTTTAACTCATACCATAAGAAGCTACAATTTACATGTGAAAGAGAAAAAAATAATTCAATTAATTTTCTTGAAATTAAAATAATTAAAGAGAAAAATAATATTGTAATAGATTGGTACCATAAACCAACCTTCTCTGGTAGAGTGTTGAATTATTTATCTAAACATCCAATTTCGCAGAAAAAAGCTATGGTTTATTCATTGGTTGATAAAGTTATTCTTCTCTCTGATAAAAAATTTCATAAAAAAAACCTAGAAATGGTGAAAACTATATTACTCGCAAATAATTATCCTCCCAAATTTATAAACAATAATATACACAAACGAATTCAAATTAAACATAATATAAATAAAAATTGTACAAACATTCAGAATGTTAATAATACAAACAAAAAGAGAGGAGTATCTTTATCTTTACCTTACATACCAAAGTTGTTTGAGGATGTTTCGAAGAAAGTTAAAAAATTTAATATTACCACAATTCCGAGAATTGTTAACTCATTTGGTAAAATTATAAGGAGAGGAAAAGACAGAACTAAAAAAACTGAGCAGTCTGGTGTAGTTTATAAGATCAATTGTAATAACTGCGAGGCCTCCTATGTTGGAGAAACTAAGAGAAAATTAATAACAAGAATAAATGAACACTACAATAATAGTTTGAAACAGGATAAACAATGTGTGATTAATGATCGCATTAATGATTTAGGGCACAAATTTGATTTTGATAATGTTAGTATTCTTGATAGGGAGATTAATTGGAGAAAAAGAATGGTTTCAGAAACCCTACATATTAATTTACAAAAAGAGCCTATTAATAAAAAAGAAGATGTCAGTAAACTACAGGCAACATATACAACTCTTATACATAAGTTTAAAAATAAGAAATAAAATACGATGGGTTGATGGAGTCACATTTTTAACTCATATTTACTTTATATAAAATT
Source organism: Theocolax elegans (assembly GCA_026168455.1). Taxonomy (NCBI): domain Eukaryota; kingdom Metazoa; phylum Arthropoda; class Insecta; order Hymenoptera; family Cerocephalidae; genus Theocolax; species Theocolax elegans. The sequence continues at coordinate 42,018,074 of CM047426.1, read as the reverse complement.
TTTCTTCTGACATAAATAATTTTAATTGGTTTCAAATATTGCGCGTTTTATAATTTTCTGGATTACCGATTTCCATTTACTTAGTTAACTATATAGGTTTCTATATTATCGATCATTTTTCTAGTCATATTTATGTTTGAATTTAAATTGTTTTCAGTCGTATACAGCTTTCACAGTGAATGTTTCGTTCCGTGTATAATTTATATTGTTTTCTGTTGTGATATTTGGAATTGTTTGTTTACTAGTTTAATTTATTTAAATTATTTAATTTTACTTAATTTATTTAATTTTCGAGTTTTAATTGAGTATTAATTGTAATTAAAATGAAAAGGAAGAAAAAATGTGACTCTTATTGCTTTCCAACTTCTGTGAGTGTTTAGTTAATTAATTATTCATTCTTGTTGCTATAATAAATAATTAATAATTTATTGTAATTATTCATAGATACAAAATGACAGGCTGAATTAATGACAAGTTGATAAACGCATTGTGTAATGTTAAGGTAAAAATCTTTTTGTTGTTGACCATTATGTATTCAATATTAGTAATTATTATTAATAAAGTTTAGCACCTGAAGATGGAGACAAATATGTCTCCGAAACGTTGTGCAATTAGACAATCAAATTGACTCGTTAAAGCAATCGTTAATTCTACCAAAAAACAATCCGAATTTTTTTTAAATAAGGCTTTTAATTGATATTTTAAAAGCACAGTAATTTTCGCATCAATTCATGCTAATTCGTCATTCCTTATAGTTAACCCAAACCATCGTTTTTATTCTTATAGCCCGTTTTTATTAATGTACTAGTATAGTTTGTAACGGTAAGGTATTGTTTACCTTACCGTTTGACGAATTCGAGCAACACGAGCGAACAGTATCGTAATGCTCGTATCGGTTTGGGCCGGCGAGATTCGGCTCGGCTCGGTTCGTCGTGGCTACGCGAGCGAGATCGACTTTGCGCGCGAAAGATACGCGCACGCACCTTATTAGATACGTGAGGGGGAGATTCGCGCGCGCTGCAGAAGAGATATAGCCGCCTTGTTACGCGACAGGTGTGATCCCCCCACGTCTCGTGTTCAGCTTCGCCGTGCTGTGTTTTTCCGTGCGTTACATGTGTGCGTTTTGACTGCAGGCCGATCCTGCATTTGCAGTGAGTGGTGCAACACCGTGAACCGACCTGCAGCCACAAAACCTCGGTGTACGGGTGAACGGACAACCCGTCCTACACCGCAGCAAGATTAGATTAGATTAGATTAGATTATTTATTGGATATTTTGGGGTGAGACTCCGTATACACATATGAAATACAAATATAAAAAACGTTGTTGATAGACATTATAAAATAAATTAATAAAATATTACTTATGTCGACTGTAGTATAACTAAATTAATTAATATTTTTATCGGTCTTACAGTCAATTATATATAATCACCCCCGAAGAATCTATAAAAATAATAAAAATAAAAAATAAAAAATAAAAACACTAACTGAAAATAAAAACAAATTATTAATAATGTAAGACCGATAAAAATATTAATTAATTTAATTATAAAATAAAAACAATAATAATTCTATAACAAGTTATTTACAAAAATAAAAGATAAAAATAAAAATACTAAAATCGTATAACAATAAAATAATAACAAAAATAACATAACAGAATAACAAATAAAATTAATAACAAAAAAATAATTTAACAAGATAAGTAACAATAAAAAGAGCGAAATTAAAACGCAAATAATTGAAAAATAAAACGCAATAGAAGATCGTACGCTTAGAAATCAGGCAAGGAAGATCAGGCAATTCTCTCATTTCTCATTCGCACGTCCCAAGTCTGACGATCGAGCTCAGATAGATACGATGAGAGTGATGATTTGAATGAACTAAAGAGGAGAGGGTCAAAATTAGTGAAAGGAAGGTAATTAATAAGGCGAGAGGCAGTGATAATGAAGGAGTTATTAAGGGCCTCTGTCCTGGGAGGAAGATAGAAAAGGGATGCGGATGGGAGAGGTAAGGAAGAACGCGATGGAAATAAAGCATCGCGGAGAATGAAGTGGCGGGCAATGTAGGAAGGTGATTTATGCCAACCCAGCTTAAAACGGTATGGTGTCACATGTTCGCGCCACGGAATATTTCCCCACACATAACGAACGCAAGCATTTAATAGACGCTGTAGTTTTAAATTCCTGGTAGCATCCAGGTCGTAAAAAACAGCGCAGGCGTAGTCGAAATGCGATAAAATTATAGCTTCGATAAGGCTCTTTCTGTTCTGACGCGAAAGCGCTCTTTTAAAAAATCTTAAGGAGTGAAGAACTCCATGAACTCACTGCGACACAGATGCGACCTGACGAGATTAGTCCAGGGTGGGTGAAATCCATATGCCCAAAGATTTAACTTCAGATTCTTAGTTAAGGATATCATTCCCTATTGAAACCTTCGGGGCAGTATCTAAGTCAATGCGTGAAATAAAAGCCTGACTGCCTAAGATCATCACCTTCGTCTTTTTCACATTCAGATTCAGACCATTCGATCTCGTCCAGTTGTCTATTGCATTAGCGTCTTCCGAAATTCTTTGTACACCCTGAGCAAGATCGGTTGGATAAAACGAGTGATAGTCAGAATGTTTTAAAATTCGCGAGAGGTCATTAATAAAAATAGAAAGTAAAAATGGGCCGAGGACACTGCCCTATGGCACACCCCTAGACGTGTCGAGCCAGGCCGAGCCCATCCCCAGATCATCCACCACTGATTAAGTACGGCCAACCAGATAATGGTAGAACCAAGAGACAACCGTATCCGAACAACCAATAGAGCGTAATTTACTAAGCATCAAGTCATGTGGCATCGAATCAAACGCTTTTGAAAAATCAAAGAAAATGAGAATGGTGATCATGTGCTTGTCTATGGCTCTCCTAATGTCATCTAAGACACCTATCAGAGCCGTCTGGGTACTATGCCCCCGGCGGAAGCCCGCTTGTCTCTCAATAATTAAATTATTACTGTTAAGATATTCTGTGAGTTGTACATGAACTAATGTTTCTAAGATTTTGGAGACTTCACAGAACTTTGCTATGGGCCTAGTATCAGACGGCGATATCACTCTGTTCGACTTAGCCAAAGGAAAAAGGAGATACCTAGTCCAAGGCTTCGGAAAAACTCCCGTTGAGAGAGATAAGTTAAATAATTCAGTAAGATGGGGTGCTAATTGAGCAGCCAACAGTTTCAACATTGGAATAGAAATTCCATCATAACCAGTAGCCTTGGAGGTGGCCCTTGAAATAGTAGACAGGACTTTATGCGAGGTGATAGGGGCAAAGTGAAAGGAAGTTAATGGATAAGATGAGGATAAAATGTCTGTTGATGAAATGAGAGACTGAAGTTGGGTAAAAGTGAAAGGACAGGGTGAATATGAAATAGAAGCGTAGTGGGTGTTGAGCTGATCAGGTGAAAAAAAATTGAGAGGTGATTGAGATGTTTTAGACGCGAGACCCATGTTCCTGAGCTCTTTCCACAAACTAGACGAGTTAGAGGCCGATTTGATTTTGTTATTATAGTATAAAAATTTATTGGAGTCTATGCCATTTCTAACAAGATTACGTAGATCTTCGTACTTCTGATAATCCGAGCTCAGGCCAGTGGCCAAGTATCTTCTATACGCCATGTTACGAGCTTTAATACTTTGTTTAGTGTGAGGTGTAATCCACGATTTGTTGATATTTTTGATGGTGATGAGTTTGGCGGGAGCGAGTGAGTCAAAAGTATGCAGGATAGCTGAAACCAGGTTTGAGAGTAAAATGTTGATGGTAGTGGGGGATGAAGAACAAGGCATCAGCATACGTTGTGAGGAGGAAGGTGAACGACCAGACGACATGGTTGCAGGGTGAGACATTGATGGCGAAGACGACACAGTGGTAGTGTATGAGTGAGCTGAAAGATGATTAAAAGTATCGGAAAAAAGAGCAGCTGTCTCCGACGGATCAATTATAGCAAGGTTCCGTGACCAAATCTTCTTTACAGCCGGCAATGGTTTAATAAAATCAAAAGGTAGTACAATATAGCCGTGTCCAGCGGCAAAGGGAAATGATGACTTAAAATAAGTATAGACTGGCGGAGGATTACGTGTTATAAATAAATCAAGCCAGGTATGAGATGAATGGGTGGTTGAATGCGTATTATGTGTAGGGTCAGATTTGATGAGGAAAAGGTTTAATGAATCTAAATATGAATCCATCATGGCGGACGCCCCATCTTTATTGCACATATTAATATTAAAATCGCCGGTGATGACCTGGTCACATGTATGTAAGTAATTATTCAACGTATCAGAAAATTGTGATGGGTAGGCCACTGTGGACCTCCTGTAGACAACACTAAATAGCAGCGTACTGATTTTATTATGAACTTGAAATATTAAAAATTCCGGGGTGTTGGTAAAGACAGGATCGGAGTGAGCCACTAGCCTAACATCAAGATTATTCCTGAAATAGGCGGCTACACCCCCCCCCCTCCTTACCCACCCGGTCCAATCTGTGTAAGATGTAGCCAGGAAGGCCCAGCATTTGGAGGAGTCATGATCTGTGAGAAAAGTTTCTGAGAAGCTAATGATATCGTGATTCAATGGAAGGACTAGTGATTCAATAGATGAAAAGTGTGTTTTTAGGCGGTTAATATTTACATGAAAAATGGAGAATGAATTGTTAGTAGATGATGACGTCTGACCAGACAACCTTCATTGAGAAGGAGACGAATTAAGGTTTGAAAAATTAATTAAGTCAGATTCAGAGTGAATCGGAAAGAGCTGTCCTCCCTTCGTTTTCCGCATAAACACCGTGTAATTTTTAATAAAAGGCCTAGCGAAACCCAAGTCTACGGAACGACACAGCGCTTTACTTAATAGGACGTGTAACTCCTTGGGCCAGAACGCACGTAAAAAGATCGACGAGCCTCCACCCGCACCAAAGAGGGAATCCGCTGATAAACCCTTGAGAAGGCGAGCCTTCTCTAGAACAAGATCCCTAATTGATGGGGAGGAAACCCGGAAAACAATTCCCTTGTTGATATTATCGCCATCATTATTATTATTAAGATTAAAATTAATATTAGTACCGCTAGCAGTCGAAGACGAATTCGCCGGTCCAGACTTTTGAATTCCCGGCTTGTTCCGAACGAGTCATGGACGAATACCAACCACTTGTGAGCAGACACGTGGGAGATTGATGGCTGATAAAACCTTTTCGACGGCCTCCTCTTCTGACAAGGCTAGATCTGCAGAGATGCCCAACAATAATCTTTCACAGGTATCCGAAGAGGCTACTATCGTCAACACTGCCGATGATGACCGGCTGTTATTTGCGTCACCAATCATGCCACGGATTTCTTCGTTCGCTGCCTCCAGCGCTCCTAGCCGGTCCGGAACGCCGAAAAATCTTTCATCCGTCGCCGCTTCAATTTGTAGAACCCGGGCGCTCAGATCCCGGATCTCGCTGGCCAGCCCCTGCACCGATGTTTCGATACGCGAGACCGTGCGCTCGAAGTTGGCCTCTAACCGGCTCGCGAATTCGGAAAAGAGAGTGGACATGTCAACGGTACTAGACTGTTGCGCGGGTAGGGCGGAGCATCTCTCAGTGGGCGCGGCGCTGCGAGGTTGCTTAACAACCTGCGCACATGGCGGCAAAGTGGGCGAGGCAACGCGTTTGGCCGTCCCAGTGGTGGGGGTCCCAATAGATTGTTTGCCACTCGACGCGAGCTCACCATCCGAAAGTGCCGTCCCGGGAAGTGCTGCTGGTGAACCGAGAGATAGAGAGAGAGAGAGAGAGAGATTTGATTTGATTTATTTATTTTTGGGTAAATTGGGGTGAAACCCCGTATACACACATGAACTCTTTAGTGAGTTCTAGCAATATGCTGATCCGCAATAAGTATATAATATAATCAAAATAACAAGTAACAATAACAATATTAAAATTTCTATACAAATAATAACAATAACAAAAAAAATAAAAATATTCGCAAGTAATAACAAACGTAATAAATACATAAATAAAAATAGAAATCGCATTGAACAAAGAAAAAGTAAACGCATTGACTCAAGTCCAGTAGTCTAATATGAAAATAATAAATTGAAATACAATAAAATTAAACTTAACTAACTAGAACTTAAATCGCACAGTCAATCAAAAATCAAAGATCAAAGATCCGGCAGGGAAGGGCAGACGATTCCCTCATTTACCACTCTCGCTTCCCAAGTCTGACGATCGAGCTCAGTAAGATACGATAGGAGTGAGGCTTTGAAAGAATTAAAGAGGAGAGGATCAAAGTTTGTGAAAGGAAGATGGTTGATGAGGCGAGAAGCAGTGATAACGAAGGAGTTGTTAAGAGCCTCAGTCCGAGGAGGAAGATAAAAAAGGGATGAAGGAGGGAGACGTGAGGAAGAACGGGCAGGAAATGAAGCGTCACGAATAATGAAATGACTAGATATATAGGAAGGGGAATTATGGGAGATGATATTGTATGCACATGAAGCAATAAAAAGGGATCTTCTAAGCTCGACCGACAGCCAACCTAACTTAAGCCGGTACGGTGTCACATGTTCCCGCCATGGAATAATACCCCATACAAAACGAACGCACGCATTTAGTAGACGCTTTAGTTTCAAATTTCTGGTAGCATCCAGATCGTGGTACACAGCGCAGGCGTAGTCGAAATGCGGGAATATTAGAGCTTCGACGAGTCTCTTTCTGTTTGGACGTGAAAGCGCTCTTTTAAAAAATCTTAGGGAGTGAAGAACTCCGTGAACTCGCTGTGACACAGATGCGACCTGATGAGACCAGTCCAGTGTGGGTGTAATCCATATGCCCAAAGATTTGACCTCAGATTCGTAGTTAAGTAATTCATTCTCTATTGAAACCTTCGGGGCAGAATCAAAGTCAATGCGCGAGATGAAAGCCTGACTTCCCAAAATCATCACTTTCGTCTTCTTAACATTTAAATTTAGACCATTTGATCTCGCCCAGTTGTTTATCGCATTAGCGTCTTCCGAAATCTTTTGTACACCCTGAGCAAAATCAGTTGGGTAGAACGAGTGATAGATTTGGGTGTCATCCGCGAAAATCATATGATTGGAATGTTTTAACACCCGCGGGAGGTCATTAATAAAAATAGAAAATAAGAGTGGGCCAAGGACACTGCCCTGCGGCACCCCCCTAGACGTGTCAAGCCAGGCCGAACCCTCCCCCAGCTCATCCACAACTGATTGGGAACGTCCAACCAGATAGTAGTAGAACCACGAAAGAACCGTGTCCGAGCAACCCAAAGTGCGTAATTTACAAAGCATCAGGTCATGTGGCACTGAGTCGAACGCTTTCGAGAAATCGAATAAAATTAAGATGGTGATCATTCGCTTGTCTATAGCTCTCCTAACATCGTCCAATACACCGATCAACGCCGTCTGGGTACTATGCCCCCGGCGGATGCCTGCCTGTCTCTTTATAATTAGATTATTACCATTAAGATAATCTGTAAGTTGTTCGTGAACTAATTTTTCTAAGATCTTGGAGACTTCGCAGAGCTTTGCAATAGGCCTAGTATCCGACGGCGATACCACTCTATTCGACTTTGCTAGAGGAAAAAGGAGAGACCTAGTCCAAGGCTTCGGAAAAACTCCCGTTGAGAGAGATAAGTTGAACAGATCTGTAAGATGCGGAGCTAATTGAATAGATAATAATTTCAACATTGGAATAGAGATTCCATCATACCCCGTAGCCTTGGAGGTGGCCTTTGAAATAGTAGTGAGGACTTTATGCGATGTGGTAGGGGTAAAGTGAAAGGAAATTAATGGGTAGGATGAGGGCGAAATGACTGATGAAATGAGAGATTGAAATTGAGTATGAGTGAAAGGAATGGGTGAAGATGAAATGGAAGCATAGTGGATATTGAGCTGATCGGGTGAAAAAATACTTAGAGGTGATTTAAACGTTTTAGATACGAGGCCCATGGTCCTGAGCTCCTTCCACATATTAGCCGCGTTAGAGGCTGAATTGATCCTATTGTTATAGTACGAGAATTTATTAGAATCTATGTCGTTTCTAACCAGACTCAGCAAATCTCTGTACTTCTGTTAGTCTGAGCTCAGGCCCGTGGCCAAGTATCTTTTATATGCCATGTTACGAGATTTAATGTTACGCTTAATATGAGGTGTGATCCATGATTTGTTGATATTTTTGATGGTGGTGAGTTTGGCGGGAGCGAGGGAGTCAAAAGTATGTAGGGTAGCTGAAACCAAGCTTGAGATCAGGATGTTGATATTAGCGGCGGTTGAAGAACAAGGTATTGACGTGAGTTGAGAGGAAGAAGGTGAACGGCCAGACGACGAGGTTGATGGGTGTGAAATTGAAGGTGATGATGACTCGGTAGCAGTGCTAGAATGAGCCAAAAAGTGATCTAGAGTAACGGAGAAAAGAGCAGCTGCCTCTGGCGGATCAATTGCAGCGAGGTTCCGTGACCAGATTTTCTTTACCGCCAACAACGGTTTCGTAAAGTCAAAAGTCAATACAATAAAATCATGTCCTGCTGCAAAAGGAACTGAAGACTTAAAATAAGAATAATCTGGCGGAGGATTACGCGTTATAAATAAATCCAGCCAGGTATGAGATGAATGGTTGGTGAAATGCGCATGATGAGTAGGTTCCGATTTGATAAGGAAGAGGTTAAGTGAAGCTATGTATGATTCCAGCATGGCGGACGCCCCGTCCCCACCACACATATTAATATTAAAGTCGCCTGTGATGACTACTTGGTCACAAGTATGTAAAAAATTATTTAACGTATCAAAAAATTGTGATGGGTAGGCCGCTGTGGGCCTCCTGTAGACGACACTAAATAGCAGCGAACTAACCTTGTTATTAACTTGAAAAATCAAAAATTCCGGGGTGTTCGAAAAGACAGGGTCAGAGTGAGCCACGAGCCTAATAGCAAGATTACTCCTGAAATAGGCAGCTACACCCCCCCCCCTCCTTACCTACCCGGTCCAATCTGTGCAATGTGTAGCCAGGGAGGTCTAGCATGCTGGAGGAGTCATGATCTGTGAGAAAAGTTTCTGAGAAGCTAATGATATCGTGATTCAATGGAAGGACTAGTGATTCAATAGATGAAAAGTGTGTTTTTAGGCGGTTAATATTTACATGAAAAATGGAGAATGAATTATTAGTAGGTGATGACGTCTGACCAGTTGACCTTCATTGAGGAGGAGATGGATTAATGTGTGAAAATTTTTCCAAATCGGATTCTGAGTAAATGGGGAAAAACTGCCCTTTCTTCGTTTTCCTCAAAAATTCCGTGTAATTCTTTATCAAAGGCCTAGCAAAACCCAAGTCCAAGGAACGTCGCAATGTCTTACTAAGTAAGACATGCAACTCCCTGGGCCAGAGTGCACGCAAAAAAATTGATGAGCCTCCTCCCGCACCAAAGAGAGAGTCTGCAGATAATCCCTTTAAAAGGCGAGCCTTTTCCAAAATAATATCTCTAATTGATGGGGAAGAAACCCGAAAAACAAGGCCTTTGCTTACGCTTACAATGTCTCTACTATTACTACTAGCACTATCAATTAGACTAAAACTAGAATTATTATTAATAAAGCCGCTTGCAGTTGAGGACGAATTCGCCTGACCCGATTTTTTAGCTCCCGACTTGTTCGAAGCAAGCCAAGGGCGCGTACTAATGACGTGCGCGCTGGCACGTGGGAGATCAATGGCTGAGAGAATTTTACTTACGACTTCCTCCTCAGATAACGCAAGATTTGTAGGAACGCCTAAAATTAACAATTCGCAAGTATCCGAAGAGGCAGTCAAGGACGACCCCGCTGACGAAGACCGAACAGTCTGTGCATTATTCAATCTGCCACGTATCTCCTCGTTTGCTGCTTTAAGCGCTCCCAGGCGGCTCGAGACACCGGAAAATCGTGTTTCGGTCGTCACTTCCATCTGCGCAACCCGGGCGTTAAGATCGCGAATCTCGCTGGCTAGCCCCTGCACCGAGGATTCGATGCGCGAGACTGTGCGCTCGAAATTTGCCTCTAATCGGCTCGCGAATTCGGATAGGAGAGCGGACATATCGACGACATTAGCCTGTTGCGCGGGTAGGCCGGAGCAACTCTCGGTGGGCGCGGCGCCGCGAGGTTGCTTAGCAACCTGCGCACATGGCGGCGAAGTGGGCGAGGCGACGCGCTTGGCCGTCCCAGTGGTGGGGGTCGTAGCAGGCAGACCGGCGGTTGACTCGAGCACGTTTAGGGAAAGCGTTGTCCCGGAAGGTGCTGCCCTCTCAGAAGTCGCGGGTAAGGCAGCGGTCTTTGCCAGTCGGCAGCAGCGCGGCTCGTTTGAGTCCGGCAGGATCGCGAAACAATTAGCGTGTATAAAATTGCCGCAACGAGAGCATACCTCTGCCAGGTCCTTTTTTAACAATTCTGCGGCTGCATATAAAGCAGGTGGTGCGCGAAGCCGGCAGCATCTCTCCACGGTGTTAAAATGAAGAATCCTGGGGAAGATGAGATGTGCTCTACGAGGTTGACCCCTTAACACCGGTGAAAGCCAGTAGAGGCGCTGCTTCAACTGTGCAAAAACGTCGAGGAGCCGCCAATTTGCCAGTGGACAACCTAACCTCTCCAGCAATCCAATTTTCATAGAGGAATTAAAAGGATTCCAGGGCGAGATAAGTACCTGTTATTAAATTGGATAACAGCCGCCACTCCAGGGAATCCCTTCCTCTAGGCTGAAACTCGTAGAAAGAGCGTGAGCAAGAAAATTTACGTTATACTCGAAGCGCGAAGCTATGAGCGTCCACCAAACTCACCAGAGAGAGAGAGAGAGAGAGAGAGAGAGAGAGAGAGAGAGAGCGACCGATCGGCTGGTCGTTGTTTACCAACGACTACAGCAGCATATAAAGTAAGTGGTGCCGCTTCACGCGATCGTGTTTTATATTCGCAATTAATAAATAATCGTATTGCGTTATACCAATCCCGTTGACTGGGCATATTATTTTAGTTCGCAATATTTTTTCCCCCTCTATCTACAAGTCGGACGTTTACCGACTTGTAATTCAAAGCGTAGACCTCGGCGACAATCAGATTTTGTTTATTATTTATCTTTTATATTTATTTTAATAAATTCAATTTATTGTTACATTAAAATTCGATATTCGAGTAATTGAATTTTTACCCTCGTACAATTCCTTCCGTAATCCTAAGAGCTCGTATATTTCTGGTTGACAAGTGCTCAACGCGATATCCCTGTTTCGTGGTCAATTTCAGATTTGATTTTTACCTGGTTGTTATCTGAAACAGTAACTCGGTTTCAGACTAACATTTCACAGATTTGGTAGAGCGGACAGGTAACCGCCGCCGCATCACGGGAAAAATATGTTTATTTAAATACGGTAAGTTTAACCGTACCGCTCAGCAGCCGCGATATTAAAATAAACATCCGTGCGGCAACCAAACTGTTACATGTTACATGTCCGTACCCCGTTACAAGTTTTACAAAATTTATACAGTGTAAAATTTTTATTTGGATAAGAAGAGACAATAGTTATGCCAGATTTCCACTAGAATTTCGTAATAGTTTTCCCAGATCTTAGCAAGAGTTTCACTAGACTTTTGCTACACTTTCGCCAAACTTTCGCAATACTTTTTCAAGACTTTAGCAAGACTTCCACCAGACTTTTCTGTGGTAAATTAATTACCTATGAAGACTTCCCAACATACTTATTGGATGACATTTTAAGAAACTATTATCTTGTTTAACTTTGGGAGACTTCTAAAATATCTGCTGAAATAGTTTTAATTTTAATTTTACTATATTCTTTATGATCATTTTTAAATAATTTTCACATACATTCTAGAGCGAGATACTTTTTAAAGAATATTTTTTAGGAGCCCATATGTTTTAACTATGCTATTAACTTAATACAGAATCAAACTTTTGTGTATGAAATTATCTACTTATATTTTTATTGTTTCATACAAAATACGGATAGAAAGTTAGAAAATACTATTATAAAATACCCTGAATCAAATAAAATTTTTTCTGCTCATGTTTATTAGATGTAATACTGAGACCCCACAAAATACAAAAGTAGTTTCGTAGCAGTATTTCTAAGACTTATTAGCGGTAAGAACACGCACAGCAATATGTACCAAACATCCACCAAACTTTGGGTCTTTTTCGGGCTTGAAAGTTTTTCTTTCATCTTTCCAGAATTTACATATATTCTTTAATATTTTTGCATAAGGGAAGTGTGATATCTATAGAGTGTATTCAGGGATACATTCTTTAATCCTTTGGCTTATTGCGAGACTTGAATTGATGGGTCTTCTTGGAGTCTAAAAATTTTGACATAGGATATCATCCTGAATGGAATCAAGTTGGCATTGCCAACCATATCTTTCCATAAGTTTAATACCAGGCGACAATTTTGCAGCTTTAGTCTATTTCGCCTAACTCGTATTTTAATGGTCTTTTTCGGGCTTAAAAGTTTTTCTACCATCTTTCCAGAATGTACAACTATTCTTTAATATTTTTTTTAAGGGAAGTGTGATATCTATAAAGTGTATCCAGGGATACATTCTTTAATCCTTTGGCTTATCGTTCGACTCGAATATAAGTGTCTTTTTGGAGTCTAAAAATTTTCACATTGAATATCATCCTGAATTTAACCAAGTTGGCATTGCTCATCCAATCATTCGTAAGGTTTAATCCCAGACGACAATTTTGCAGCTTTAGTCTATTTCGCGTAACTCGTACTTTAAGGGTCTTTATCGGGCTTGAAAGTTTTTCTTTCATCTTTCCAGAATTTACATCTGTTCTTTAATGGTTTTGCATAAGGGAAGTGTGATATCTATAGAGTGTTTCCAGGGCTACATTCTTTAATCCTATGACTTATTGTTAGACTCGAATATAAGTGTCTTTTTGGAGTCTAAAAATTTTGACATAGGATATCATCCTGAATTTGACTAATTTGTCATCGCCATTCCAATCATTCGAAAGTTTTAATCCGAGGCGACAATTTTACAGCTTTAGTCTATTTCGCCTAACTCGTATTTTAAGGGTGTTTTTTGGGCTTGAAAGTTTTTCTTCCATCTTTCCAGAAATGTGATATCTATATAGTGTATCCAGGGATACATTCTTTAATCCTTTGGCTTATTGTTAGAGAGAAGTAAGGCATCAAAACCAAATTTATACAGTCGAATACAGCGAAAATGCAAGTTTTACAAGGCAGGAAATGGTGCAAGTAGTAAGGAAAATGAAACTAGGAAAAGCGCCAGGAATCGACTGTTTCGATCTAAAAATAGTAAGATTTGCTCTTACAGTAATTGGTGAAGAACTGTTAAGGCTATACTATAATGGCCTAAAACTCGGTATATTTTCGAATACTTGGAAAACAGGCAAAGTAATAACAATCAAGAAGGGAAGAGAAAAAGATCCTGGTCTAATTAGTTGATACAGACCAATATGCCTGCTACTAGTTTTAGGAAAAATTCTGTAAGGTCTAATAATCAAAAAGTTAGATTGAATAGATGACGCGATAGTGTATTTAAAGACCAAAGTACACAACTCAAGCAATAGATACGTGCTCATGATGTTTCTAGACATTAAAGGATTATTTGGCAATGTATGGTGGCCTGGAGTACTTAAGAATTTGAGAGACATGAACAGCCCCTGGAGATTGTACAATATCATTAGGGATTACCTCTGTAATAGGAAAGTTATTATAACCGAAGGTAGCAATTTTGCAAGCAAAAATGTGACAAAGGGATGCACGCAGGGATCTCTACTAGGACCAATACTATGGAATGTCGTACTTGATGAAGTGCTTCACAAGTTGGTCAGAGAAGGACACGAGACGATAGCCTATGCTACTAGCGAAGGGAACATTCCATCAAAAATGTTACCCACTAATCAGAATAAACGGACAAAAAATCAAAAGGCAGGGACCGTTTAAATAATTGGGTGTTTCATTTGGCAAAGGCCTCAGCGTACAGCTTCCTAGCAAGAGAAGAATGGGGTTTAGTTTATCGATATTTAGATATAATATACAAGGGAGTGTTTATACCCATAATTACAGACGCGGCAGCAGATTGGTACGGGCTCACAAATAATGTCCAGAAAAAGAAACTCATAATTTCGCAAAGATATGCCCTTATGAAAACCACAAGAGTATACAGAACCATCTCGACTGAATCCATTACGACAATTACGGGTCACCTACCGATTGACTTGGAATGTGAGAGAAAGATCGGATTATATTGTATAAGGAAACGAAAAGAGTACCGATATAAAAAGTACACAGTCCAATCGGAGGAAAGACTAGCGGAAGGAGGCTTATGAAGAGAAAGAAAATTGTCGATAGAAAAGCTAAACCAGGAAATAAGGAAAGAATGGCAGCTGAGATGGGACAATACGATAAAAGGAAGACGCACATATGAGGTTATGCCCAGCATAGGAGAAAGACTAGCAAAGTTTTGGTTTAGACCGAGTAAACGGCTAATCCAAATACTCAGTGAACATGAAAATTTCCAATCTTTTAGGAAAAGATTCAATTTCGTCGAGTCCGACCTATGCAGCTGCGGAGAGGTAGATACCCCTGAACATGCTCTATGGGCATGCGTGAAGTACGAAACAATACGACACAAATATGTACAGGATATGGAAGAAGCAGATAGAAACACAAAAGGGATGATGACGACCAAAGAGGGAATAGACAAACTAACCATGATGGTTAAAGACATTATGCTTGTAAAGATTGCTACCGAAGATTTAGAAAAAGATTTGGCTTTAAACGCCACTATAGCAGCATTAGCAGCTCTAGAAGAAGACGAAGTATGAATGATAGATGTAGACTCAGTTAATCTTCCAGAACTAGAAATAGGGTAGAGAGAAAAGAAAAGCATAAGTGAGCAGAGGAAGAAACTGAATGAGTGAAAGACGGAAGATAGTAGATAGGACAAAATCGAAAGTCGTACTAATAAATGTCGAAATAACAGTGGTAGTAGAACAGAGGTAATCAAGATAGATTAGAGACGTTTTACTAACAAAAGCAATGACTAACATTCCGGATAGGAAAACAAGGGTTATTGTGAAATGAAATTTGAGCGAAAAGAAAGAATGAATGAAAAAGCTCAGAATGAAAGGTAAGGTGAGTGAGAGAGTAGGTAAGATCTCCTTCTGATAGTGTAGGTAAATAAAAGACAAGGAAGAGAGAAGAAAGAAGAGAGAAGAGAAGAAAAAATTGAAAGGAAAAGAAGAGGAAAAAGCCTCAAAGGCAGTTGGTCTTGCTCCCCTATAAAAAAAGTAAAGAAATAAAGAAACAAAAGCAAAAAATAAAAAATAAAACCGAAGCAGTAAATAAGAACAAATGAGTAATGTATAAATGCAAGAGCAGGAAAAGTCTAAAGCGAACTTGTAATGTTCTGTAGTCGAAATAACCGTCACAGTCAAAGGTACGAAACAGAAGTAAGAAAGCAATAAACGACGTGACATGGACGACCGCCGGTATGCCAGAGGCGAGATACGGCGGCAACGATCGATGCGTTAGGCTTCGATCTAGCTCGGTTTTTTTTTGATAGATTTTGAGTTAAATAGCGGTAAACCCAGCTGCTATTGAAAAAACTAGATAAAATTCACTTTTTGAAGTTAGAATAACTTTTGAGCAAATAGATTTCAGTATCTACAAATCTTTTTTGTATTCTGAAAAATATTTGCAATGTGTACCCAAAATTTGGTGTATTTTAAAATTTTGATCGGACCACTTGACGTGGAATACTCCATATATATATATATATACATATATATATATTTTGTGACAGAAATCGTCACACAATCTATTCCCGACGAATAGAATATTTAAATTTGCTAATTGTGTGATGCTGGTATTAATGTAAATAACAAAAAAAATATTCTGTAAATAAAATTATATCCGGATTCCCAACATCATCGAAAAGAAAAACAATTATTAGTTTATTAGTCCTGATTACCCGGTGGACTCACCCAGAGGAAGTTCCGCTGAATAAAATAATAGTTCCGGATAACTATTAAACCGCGTGACGAATATTAACACCCTTAACAGAATTTAGATATAAATAATTATATTACGGGATCTAATAATAGATCCCGTGGCACCACTAACCACGAGAGAGAGAACGTTACTTTATAATTAATTAAATAAATAATTTAATTTAATAAGAAAAAACGCGCACTGAGTTTATCCTTATTGTCCCCACTAAATAAATCAATTATTATTTTAATAATGAAAATAACTCACCAATATATATATATATCGTAATTAATTAGAAAATAATACTCAGTCCAATATATTATGGATAGATATATATAATTATCTGATTTGTGCGGTGGTTCGTTGTTTCCTCCTGATTTATTTATATTTTAAATTAGATAATTTTCCTCAATTCCTCCTTATATATATATATATGATTATTCTCCTCAAAACCTGCTTAATATTTCTGATAAATCACCCTGAAAAATCTCCTGATTGGTATAATGCCGAAAATAATACTATGATTTAAGATCGATAAAATCAGAATACAACACTGTACGATCGGTAGGATCAGAATGGCGATGATCCGTTTTTCCGAGTCACGCCAAACTTCTTCCCCGATTTTCCATCTCCCTCAATCTCCTAATATCCCTATATGTTCTCTCTCTCGTTACCTGCGAGGGATACGGCAATATTATAATTCTCCAACCCTTCCGTATCCGTCACAGGTGTAATAAAGCTACCCGTATTTACCCCACTATAAATAAAAATGACAACTAATTTGCATAAGTTATCATTGTCCCAACTAGTATTTCGACTTTCCGTATTTAAGGTAACTACAGTCATATAACGTAATATGCTGTTATATTTACCCATACGGAAGTCTTATTCTCTAATAAAGTCATCTATTGATTGGTTCAATAGATCACTAAATTATTCTCTAGTTAATAGCGCTAAATTCAAATATACATTTATCTCCGTACTCTTATACACATGTTCCCCCACTATCCGCGTTCCAAATTCCCTATACTATATGCGCGCGATCCCCGTATCGATACGAGCGCGGACCGCGTGTTCAGTGTGCGCGCGCTTGAATCTAGATCGATTCAAGATGGCGACAACTGAGCGCGGGCCGGCACGTAAACAACGTGCCTCGCGACCGTTTCCCCGGGTGTGCGCGATCCCCACCGGCGGGAATAGTACTCGGGTACTACCGCGGAGTGGTGCGCGCACGTACACGCACCAGCAACGACTCTCCAGGCGACGCCCAGTGATTTCGCTACATCACAATTGTAAGTAGTCGGAGCCTTTCGTATGTCAAGGCCAACGGACGACACTTGTTTGTTTCATTTAAGAGTGTACAATTACGCGCGCGACATTACGTAGAGATGAGAGCGCGAGAGAGTGTGTGTGTGTTCCCCACTCTCATCCCTTTTTCGGAAAATTAGGCGATCGCCTAATTAGTGTACATCAGTATATTTTTACCTGGAAGTACCGCTCGGTGAGTCGAGGGTACCTACGGCGCCAGGTAGTGACAAGAGCCTGTGCACGGTTTCGCCGAAGCAGGGTCGAGCACGCGGCTCCGGTCGGGTACCAGTACGTTGTGTATGCATGAGTGTCAGTGTGAATAAGGACGGGGTCGTGCGCGAGGGCCGCCGTGGTTCGCGAACGCGCTCGCCGCGCCAGTGGGCCGCCTTCACCACAGCCGACGTCCGATCTCCGCTGCCCAGGAGGTCGTTGAGGACCGCAGGATCGGCTGGGCCATCCACGGGGCGTCGACCGGTAAGTTATTTTGTTACTACCGTAACCCCCCCCCCTTCTGAGTGTATGATTGTTGTGTGAGACCTCGGGAGTGTGTTCGGGTACGCCGGTACTCGAACAACGGGTCCTGGTAGTTAAAATCTGTCGCAGGCGAGAATCTCGATCCGACAGGTTACCCAGAACTTCCGCATGCGAGTTTTTTGAATTGTCGTGGCACACGGCCTGGATGGCCATTATGTTATTTAATACGAAATAAATGCTTCGTTTATATTTTATTTTAATTTCTGTCTATTTAATGTGTCTCCCCGCTCCCGCCGACGTTCACTATTTAATTTAATCGAGTGGAGGCAAGGAGGATCGCCCGAATCTTCCACACCGTGCGTCCCAGCGAACTCGTGTTCCTGGCGATAGCCATCATCTTTGCGACAATAAAATAAATTGTGTACGCGGTATTGGGCAACGCAGCCCAACGGTTATTTTTGATTATTAAAAGTAATTAATTTTACCGGGTTCGCGAATACTACGTCACAAATGGCGACCGTGACAGGACGTACGTTTTCATCCTCACGGATTTTAAATTATTATAGTTTGTCGGCCATCTTCTTGCGCGCGAGCGGTGTCGCGGTGAAATTCGTGAGCGGGTTGAGGTTTGAGAGAGAGAGATTGTTTGATAACGGTATTTATTTGTCCCAAGATCTAGTTTAACACGAATGTCATAAAGTTAACATATTAATAATAATAAATAATACATATAGAGCAACATGTGCATAATAGTATACATAATAATATATAAAATAAAACAAAAAGATATCGCAAACAGCATATATCACATGAATCATATAATAATAAGACGCTAATATCAGTATGATTAGAATTTATCGATTTTCCCAAATCAGAGGTGAAGGTAAAAAAAAGGTAAGAAGGTGAAGGTTTTTATTATAGATATGTAGATGACATAATAACTTGCATTCCTATAGATAAAATTAATGAAATGTTACACATTTTCAACTCCTACGACCTAAAACTAGAATTTACCTATGTAATTGAACAGAACAATAAAATCAGCTTTTTAGATACATTACTAATAAAAAACGATAATAAAATTATAACAGACTGGTATACAAAACCCACTTTCTCGGCACGGTTTTTAAATTTCGATTCAGCTCATCCAATTTCACAAAAAATTGCGAAGGTTTCAACTTAGTAGATAGAGCTACTAAACTTTCAGATAAAAATTTTCACAAACTAAACATCAATAAAATAAAAGAGGATTTAAAAAAAATTGCTATCCGAAAAAATTTATAAATAGATGCGTTAAAAAACGACTTGCAGTCTTAAATCAACAGACAACTAACCACTATAGAAATAAGAATAATAACTACAAAACAACAATAACACTATCTTACTTAAATAGTTATTATGAAAAAGTATCATCTAAATTTAAAAAACATGGAATAAAAACAATTGCAATTATTGAAAACAAATTAAATAATATCATAAATAAAGGAAAAGATAAAACTGATAGAAAAACTCAAAATAACGTAGTATATAAATTAAATTGCAACAATTATGATGCTTCATATGTAGGACAAACAAAAAGAAGACAAATAATTACCCGAATAAATGAACTTAAATATAACAAAAATTCTATGATCTTTCGACACGTACAAATTAATCAACACGATTGGCAAAATTTTAAGATTTTAGATAAAGAACCGAATTATGGAAAAAGATTTGCATCTGAAATGGTACACATAAATTTACAAAAACTTTTAATAAACAAACAAGAAGACTCATTTAAACTAAATAAACAGGATTCGCAAATTATATATAGAATGAAAAGCCTTTAAATTTATCTGTAACCAAACGTACTGTACAAAACCTTGATCATGCGTCATCAATAGAAAAAATATAAACACAAGCTTGCTACTTATCCCTATATAAGGAAGCGCACGTCTTGTATTGTTTCATATACATCAGAAATTTTCGTCGTGTATACATCTGTTTGACGTTTCCTCGTGTTTAGTATGAGGAAAAAGAAGCGAAAATTTAAATCGACTTGCGGCGAAATAATATTGTAAACATTGTACGATATTGATATTAGAAGATATATATTTTTCACATTTTTTTTATTTATGTTCCCGATTTGCATTGTATTCTGAGATGTACTAATTAAAAGTAATAAATTTTACATAAAAAAAGAAAAATGTGTTAAAATTCTTTCTTTACCTTCACCTCTGACTTGGGAAGATCGATAAATTCTAATCATACTGATATTAAAAAATACCAAGTGATAAAATCAAATTTTCAATATGAAATAAGACGCTAATCTAGAAGTACAAACAAATTCCCAAATCAAAATTATATAAATTTGACATAAATTGATCACATGATAAAAAGCTGACATATCTTGTATAGAAGGATAATAGTCATGTGCTAGGGTCAGTAACACTCTGAAGGAAATTTATCAAATTATATCTGAAACTAGATATACTAGGACTGTCCCTAATACGTTCCGGTAATCCATTCCATAGTTCCATGCCAGATAACGTGAAAGACGACATACGAGTCTCTATATGCAGCTGATATAATAAAAATATCATCCAAACGTTGTGATCTACGATTATTATCAGTAATAAAGCTTAATCTGTTATGTAAATAACTATATCTCTGCGATGACAATAGCTTGTAGATGAAGAGAGCAAGAAAGTATTTGTGACGAATTTTTGGAGAGAACCAGCCCAATCGATCATAATAGGGTTTTAGTGAGGTATCTCGTTTCAAATGATAAATAAAACGTAGAATAGTGTTACATAGCCTTTGAAACTTCACGTCATGATACGATGGAAGATTGTTAAATACAAGGCAGGCATAATGCGGTATAACTAACGCTTTCACAAGTAATAAACGAGCCTTCTTAGGTAGACGATAACCTCTATAGCGTAGTCGGTATAAAACATCATGCACATTAGAAGATATGTGTACTATATGCATATTCCACGAAAGAGCACTGGTTAAAGTAACATCCAGACTTTTAACCGAACCTGATAATGAAATTTGAGTACCCTGAAGTAGAATTGGAGGGATATCGAAGTCTCTTAAACGTAGAGACATTTGAGCAGAGGCAAAAACATTAATTTCAAACCATTATCAGCTACCTAATTTGCAATCGATTGAATATCATTATTTAAATCGACAATTGTTTCATTAATACGAGGAAGTCTACACTGGATGTAAATATTCAAATCATCCGCAAACAAGATATATTTGAAATATTTAAGGACTGTGAGAATGAAATTTAAATAAGAATAAATCTATCTCATTGCCAACGGAGAAAAATTTAAATTCTTCAGCCTAGATAGAAGTAATGTGTGATCCAACGTATCAAAACCCCAATCATATCAAAGAGCACCATAAAGGTCACCATACCATGCTCAAATCCAAAGCAAATATCATCTGTGGTCTTCAATAAATCAGCCTGAGTACTATATCCACTTCAAAAACCAGACTGATAAGGGGAGAGCAGAAATGTGGATTCAAGATAGTTCACTAACTGATTACTAATGATTGAGGCGAATACGTTGGCAAAATGAGGAAGTTGTACGATAGGGCGAGTGTCGGCTAAAGAGTCAGGTGTACTTATCTTAGACAAAGGTACCTCAACTGACTTCTTCCAGAGAGAAGGATAATCGCCAGAGTCAATAGATTTATTAAATAGGTTGATAAAAAATGGTACTATACTATGGAATATATTAGCAAAGAATGTGAGAGATAAACCATCACAACTACTACTCTTGGATTTGAGCAAGCAGGTTTTCATAGATGAAAGCACAGTTACAAAATCGACGTGATGAAATAAAAATAATACTGCATTATCATTATATGGGCTGCCAATAATTTTTTCGAATCGGATTAAAGAGCAATATGGATGACATGAAGCAATCATCGAATAGTATTTATTAAGGTCATGAGCATTAAAATAATGAAAAGGGAACTCAAGCTTTGGCTTAGTCAAACCATGATTTCGTAACAATTTCCAATGGTTAGCAGAATCAGTAGCGACACTCAGGGCATTGACAAGGTATGAGATACGAGCGTTTTTTATTTCCAACTTTAGTTGATTACGCAGAACTTTATATAGAAGAAGTAAAGCGTTGCTACGTTTCCTGCGAGAGCTCTTGTATAGGCGATCACGAAGTCGACATTTTTCCCTCAAATCATGAGTAAACCACGGAGCAGACCTTCTTTTTAACGTTCGATTTTGAACAGGTGCATGGATATCAAGCAAATTCATAGCTCCAACTCTAAAGGCATCTACATTATATTAAAGTTATCTTTTTGAGCGATTTTGTAAAAACTCACCAATTCTTGCGAAAAATACTTAAAACATATATATCTTATGATAAATATGTGTTACAGAAGCTAATGCTTCATATTACTAACAAAAAAATTATTATTATAATTATTAAGTTATATTAAAAAAAAAAGATAAATTATAATGTCCGTCCGTCCGTGCGACAAAAATCATCTTGGCGTGAGAGTGAATGAAAAAGAGCGAAAGAGACAGTGAGAGGGAGAGATAGAAAGACAGATAGGCAGATAGTGAAAATGAGAGAGAATGAGAGAGAGAATGAGAGATAGAGAGAGAGAGAGAATGAGAGATAGAGAAAGAGAATGAGAGATAGAGAGAGAGAGAATGAGAGATAGAGAGAGAGAGAATGAGAGATAGAGAAAGAGAATGAGAGATAGAGAAAGAGAATGAGAGATAGAGAGAGAGAGAGAGTGAATGAGAGATAGAGAGACAGAGAGATTAAGAGATAGAGAGAATGAGAGTTAGAGGGAGAGAACGAGAGAGAGAGAGAGAATGAGAGAGAGAATGAGAGAGAGAATGAGAGTAAGTGATAGAGTGCGAGAGTGTGAGCGAGGTCCCGAAAATTTATAGAGATATTTTTTGTTGCAAATGAAAAGAAGAATCTACCAATATTTTAAAAATTATTAATGATCTTCAATTAAAACAGTTCATGTTCATCGGCAATTGACACTCATGTTGAACTTTTTTATTTTTGCAGTTAGCTTTACAGAAAAAAGTGTATATCTTTTATCCTATTAATTATGCCACTAAGCGGTTTGGTACACACAAAGTACATGTAATTAGATGTATTTGTGATTTTTTTCAGTATTATCAATTGTGTCGAACAATGTCAAAAATCAATATACATGACTTTTTAGTGACTTAAGGTCGATAAAAGTGCAGTAATATTCAATTAATGGTTATAATTGAAATTTTCCTATCCTTTTTTCCTATCTAAGTAAAGTATCTAAAATTTTTTTTGCATATTCTAGGTTCAAAGAGGATTTGTTTAGCAGAATATCAATAATTTTAAAATTTTCATCTGCTGATTTCACATGAATTGCCTCTAATGTAAATAATAAGATTAGAATTAATTATTGAGAATAACAAAAATTGCTATTGATATAAATAGTAAAAATGATCATTCTTTTATTAATTATTACGGATTTATCCCAACAAATTATATAATTGTAATATTTATTTAATTACTAGTACTGTAAATTATTTTACTAAATAGTTTTTAAAAAATAATTTTTTGAATATTACATTATATTGTAAATTGATGGTAAAGAAATATTATGTTAACAATAATATTTAACTGCGAGCGAAGCGAGCAATTTGGCTAGTCTAGTATTAAATTTATGTCTGAAGAATCATCAATGTCCTGAAGAGAATTATCAGCGAGATAAGATTGCAACTGAATAGAAAAAAGATGAGGATTAAAGCCAGTGAATTTACGAAATGACAAAGAAAAATAGGGCTTTAAAGGCTGTTCTAATAGGTAATCCAAGATCAGATAATTATGACAATTTATGAACGGTGTTGAAGACCTACGAAATCCCATTACTTTATCCGCAGAATCAACGATGATTACATCTAGCTAAGTATTCGACAAATCGCGGTGATGCGTAGGACCGTAAGGGGCCAAATACAAGTTTAGATCACCAATCAAGCCTCTAAGGTGACAAGCATAATAATTATCACTGATTAAATCAGAGTTAAGATCTCCTGCCAAAATAATATCGGAATACAAATGAATTAAATCTCCAAGCACTTGAAATACTCCAGACAAAACATGGCCCTTAGGACGACGATAAACTGATGCCATAAGAATCTTTTGATTGGAACAAGGGGCCAACTCAAGAAAAAGATATTCAGTTGAATTAATATACAAGTTCTCAGATTTGGAAAGAATCTTAAAGGAAATGGTATTACGAACATAGTAAGCCACTCCACCTCCCTGCACAAAAGCTCTCGTACCTCCTGGCGATTTAATATTTCTATCATTTCTAATTCACACGTAATTATGAACATTAAAAAGAGGAGTAGGCTATCTTGGTTTAAGCCATGTTTCGGATAATAAAAGAACATCGATAGATCCATCAGAAATAAAATCTTTAATATCGTTGAAGTGATCCTTCAAGGAATTAACATTAAGTTGAGCAACTCTTAAGCAAGGATCAGATGAGAAAACGGCTAATGGACCTGGTTGACAATTTGCTTGTACATCCTGACTTTAAAAACGTCAGAAAAAAAATAGAGGGTCATATTCTGAAAGTTTAAAGTCTGCTCTTTGCGATGGTGCCCAGCAAAATTAAAAAAAAAAAAATTTACTATTGCAAAATGCAATTGAAAAAAAAAACATGAATTTATGACCCATTTTTTTTGAAATCGAGTTTTCAAAAGGTTTCCCGAGTGGGATCGACTTGGAACCTCATTAACCGGTGGAATAAATGTTTAAATAAAAGGATCTCATGGTTTCCGAATTGATTTTTTACCTGGGAGTTTCAAAATGGCGCCTTGATTGCAAAATTTTGTCAATATATTTGTGAATTTTTTATTCGATAACTTTGGGGTTCTGGAAAAATTGTCAAGAGAGAAAAAGTTCTTAGAATTACTCAAAGAAAGCACCTGAATTTTTTCACAACCTTTCAAGAAAATTTGTGTATTTTTGCAAAAGGTAAATTAATGCAAAATTCATAAGTTGCTCAAAAAAATTCAAAAAAATTTCCATTTATTCTACGATTAATTCTAAGATTATTTTATTCTTGTCAATTTCTCTGGAAATGTAATATTTTATGAATAAAAATTTCTTAACTGATTCTCGAAATAACTACATTCATGCATGGTGACTACGTTTATATTGACAAAAATTTTGCAATCAAGGCGCCATTTTGAAAACTCCAGGTAAAAAATCAATTCGGAAACCATGAGATCCTCTTATTTAAACATTTATTCCACCAGTTAATGAGGTTCCAAGTCGATCCCACTCGGGAAACCTTTTGCAAACTCGATTTCAAAAAAAAAAAATGGGTCAAAAATTCATGTTTTTTTTTCAATTGAATTTTGCAATAGTAAAAATTTTTTTTTTTAATTTTGCTAAGCACCATCGGAAAGAGCAGACTTTCAACTTTCAGAATATGACCTTCTATTTTTTTTCTGACGTTTTTAACATCAGTTACAAGCTCTCAAAGACTGGGGTACCGCGAGTGGCGTTCTCGGCGGAAACGGGTTAAGTTGGGTAGAGATAGTTATAGTGTCAGTGTGGCCATTGCAACGAACATAAATTTGACATTTCTAGACCAGACATTTTTATAATTTAATTCGCGAGCTCTACTTTTGGTTTGAACAAACAGACGATATATAGACGACATGAACCTTGGTGTAGTAGGGTGAGATGTAGAAGAGTTATTTAAAACCTGGCGCTTGAGTTCAAATTTGCAAACTTTAATTATGTCATTCTCAAAACAAGAAAGCTTTAGACGATTCAATTTGGCTAAAACAAATCTCTCGGAAGTTGAGTGCAATTGACTGGGATGTCTGACACCTTTAATTCAGATCCAAGTGGCATAGAACAAATGGCTTTCATTTTCTCCAATTGGGCTTCAATTTTATCCATACGAGAGACATTTTCACCCATAAGACACTTTAGACAATCGAGCTGATTAGTACCTTTATTGTGATTTTGTGTCGTTCTGGATAAAATCGTTGTCATTTTATCAGAATCTGACATGCCCGACCAATCGTTTGGAATATTTTGAGTTAGGGATAGAGAGAAAGTTTGCTGTCTTTGAAGTATAGACGAAGATTCACCAGTTGTTGAACTATTTTCGTTAAAAGACATTTCTAAAGTTTCTAAAAATTGACGCATTCGGTCTCTGTGCAAAATTAAGTACTTAAAAGCAACTAATAAAAATAAAACTCAAAATCGAAACAGTAAGAAATAAAAATAAAAAGTACTGAATTACACACGTTTCACAATGTGAAAGGAACAGAAAATACGCACATAAGTTAAATATCTCGCAATACAAATGATGAAACAACAAGCATACTATACCATAATGAATATAAGCATCAACGACAGATAGTGAGTAGTCACTAGATTGATATCTGCATGCAGTTAAATCACTCATACATTAATTATATAATGAAAAATATCATCAAACCAAGCAATAATTAAAGTTAGACGCAGTAACGCAAAGCAAAAAGGCACACTCGCAATAGCAATTTACATACAGACATAAAACTTTTCTAACTTGATAAACAATTTCTGTTGCAGAATTTTTAAACTTGCACAATAAAATACTAAAACTACGTATATTTCGTAAATTCATGTACAAGTTACAGCGTGTCACAATAATAATATAATAGAATAATAAACAAATAAACTCTCTCTAATTTATTTCTTGATATTAGCGATTGATTTAACGAGTCAATTATAATTTTTTGCACAACGTTTCGGAAGCATTTTTGTTTCCCTCTTCAGGCGCATTTCTTTATTAAAAAAAAATAAAGGTTTTACATTAATTTACAATCACCTTGGACGTATGTTAACAATGAATAATTAGTAAATAAAATAATACCTGTTCTTAAATTATGTCATATTATCCATAAACAGATTTGTCAAATAAAATATAACTATAATCTGCAATTAAGATATTGAACAATTATTTATAGTAGAAAAGCTGAAGCATGTTCATAGAATACTCACAGAAACCGGAGTTTTATTGTCAAAACAGTATCTGCACTTCTTTTCATTTTTATTTACTATTTTATTATACATACCGATTATAATTTAAATAAATTAATAAATAAAATAAATAATAATAAATAATAGAACAATAATAAACACATTATAAACTTATGAACGATACGAATATAGAAACTGTCAAAACAAAACTGATTCAAACTAGACAAACAATTACTATATATATAATACTGATCGGTAAACTAGCTTTCTGTAAAAATAAAAATAAACGCGGGATAATTTAAATTTTTTAAAAAGAGAGAGCCAAATACTGCTTTAAGTGAAGTTTATTTCTGTATGAATTTATGTACTAAGGTCTCGTATATTGATTGTAATTTGTTAACATCTTCTTTTTTATTGATAGGTTATTTTTGTATATTTATATGTAGAGTTTCAGAGATTATTCTTTTTCTCCAATTTCTGTCTGTGTCTAAAATATGAACATTATAGAAATCCATTTTGTGACCAAGTTCATTAATGTGATTGTTAATAACACATTGTTCATCTTGAACATATTAGAACTTTTTAAATATGTTCACAAATCCTAATTTTTAACATTCTTTTTGTTTCTCCTGCATAAGATGCATCACAATCAATACAATTAATTCTATATACTATTCCCTGTCGTTCTATTTTTTTAGTTTTATCTTTTCCTCTCTGAATAACCTGACTAAGTGTATTAACAATCTTAGATACTGTATGAATATTGTATTTTCTAATTTTTTTTTGCTAAATTTTCATATAATTTAGGAACATACGGTAATGACAGACATACTCTACTTTTTTTGTTCTTATTTAACGCATTATTGTTCATATTATCTTTTAAATCATTATTATGTATACGTTTATGTATATTACTAATTATAAAATTTTACGGATAATTATTATCTTGCAATATTTTTTTAACAAACTCAATATTTTTATGATGAAATTGTTTGTGAGAGAGTAAAATAGACTTATCAACTAACGAGTATACCATGGATCTTTTCTGTGTTAAAGGATGTTCAGATTTAAAATTCAATACTCTGCCAGAAAAAGTTGGTTTGTGATACCAGTCAACTAAAATTTTGTTTAATTTTTTGATTAATTCCAATTAAAGAAAATTAAGTTTATCATTTGCCTCTGTCTCATATGTAAATTGTAGCTTTGTGGTAAGAATTGAATATTTTAATCATTTCTGATAATTTATCTTTCGGGATTATAGTGATTATGTCGTCAACATATCTAAAATATATCAACTGTTTGAATGATAATTTACTCAAACAATCTACTTCTAAATCTACCATTACTATGTCAGCAAAAAATAGGTGAACAAGGATTACCCATGGGTGTACCTTGTATTTGTTGATAGTATTTATTATTAAATTGAAAAAATGTATTATGTATTAAAAAATCTGTTGCATCTAAAAATTCATTTGATGGTAAGTTAAAGTTTTTAAAAATTTGATCATGTCTTCTTTCTATGCTATTTTTTATTCATTCAATTAGTGTCTTAGTAAACAATCAAACTACATCCAAACTGACCATTATGTAATTGTCTGGTGTAATCAAATCAGTTAATTTGTTCTTTAAATTACAACTATTCAACACATGTGACTTGGGTAATTTGACACTATTTTTCATAACATAATTAATTCTCTTAAAAAAAAAGGAAAAATATATCTCTGCACATTTTTACCAATTATTTAGACTTGTTTGTTAGTTAAATAATTGGTTATAAATAATTTTTGGTGTGTCTGAGTAAAATAATTCGGTGTATGAATTTAATTGCTTAGACTTGTTAGCAAGTTAAATAATTAAATTTTCATTTCCTTTTCGTTCAATTTATTTAAAAAAGGAAATATAAATTATTTCAACTTGTTAACAACATAAATTATTTATTTAGTACTTTTTAGGGTAAAATAAATATATTATGCTGAAAAAATTGTCGTTTGGGATAGCTAGCGAAATAATTATTTTATTGCAAACCATACGGGATTTACACTATTTCGTAAATACCCCTACTTTTTTTAAATAATTTAATTAAATTTGTGTTTGTAGTGTAAATTATTGTAGGAAGACCAACGGGTTAATAAATTTTCACACAGTTCAACTTGAAATGGAATTTATTAAAAATAAAGACAAATGATCGCAAAGGAAACAATTCTGTTTGCAGCCCGACGGACAATGAATCGTTCTCCTCTCGTCGCGCCCCTATATTCGCTAGCTTCCCCTCGTGGGAGAGGGGCTGCCGGCGGCCCAGCTTAGCTGGACCGTTGAGCGGGTCTTACGGCCGCACACTCGGCTCGCCGCCGACGACGCTGGGTGGGAGAGTTATCCCTCCGGCTACGTTAGTCCGAACGTCAACCGTGCAAATTTTCCGCGTATCGGCTAGTTTTTTTTTTTTTTTTTTCCTTTTAATGTCTACAGCTCGGCCAATCCTGGCATAAGGCCGTCCCGGCCGCTAAATTAAACAATTTTAAACAAAATTCCGCTAAAAATACCTTATATAAAAAATAAAAAAAACAAGATAAGAAAATTAAAATTACGATTTAACATATAAACGCATATGATCGGCAGAAACGACACCAGTGTACGGTATTTGGGTCATTTGAAACCCATCAGCATCACTCACTAAATAACGATCATTTCCCAATAATTTTTTGATCACATATGGTCCTTTAAATTTCGGGATTAATTTCTTGTTAATTCCTGGAGTTGTATCGGTATTAGTAATGGCTACATAGTCACCTATGTCGTACTTATGCGCTTCTTTATGTCGTTTATCATACAATTGTTTGTTGCGCAGCTGATTTTCCGCTATACAATTAGTCGCTTGTTCGCGAATTTTTTTCAGATCTCGCTCAGATTCACATGCATTTTCTAATATAGGTCGTATACAATCAGTTATTTCGCCTACTTGGTTTACACCAAATAACAACTCGATAGGGGTTTTACCTGTCGAACGATTTACAGTATTATTAATCGCGTATT
Source organism: Theocolax elegans (assembly GCA_026168455.1). Taxonomy (NCBI): domain Eukaryota; kingdom Metazoa; phylum Arthropoda; class Insecta; order Hymenoptera; family Cerocephalidae; genus Theocolax; species Theocolax elegans. Next base: position 41,988,199 of record CM047426.1, on the reverse strand, counting down.
CTACCCTATGTAAATTTGTATCCCATTTTTTGGGATTTTCCGTTACTTTCGCGATAGCCGGAGTAATGACACGGTTCATACGTTCGACTTGGCCATTACCCCTCGGTGTACCTACGGCTACTAAGACATGTTTTATTAATTCTTCATCCATAAATTCTTTAAATTCATGGGATGTAAATGCGGTACCACGATCGCTGATTAATCGTCTCGGTTTGCTATAATTTGAAAAGTACACTTTCAACTTCTTTATTGTTTCCGCAGATTTCGTCGACTTACATGCATACAACTTGATAAATTTACAAAATCCGTCAACTATTACAAGTACATATTTATTACCTAATGTAGATTTTTCAAAAGGACCGAGGTGGTCTACATGTATTGTTACGAATGGTACGTTGTCTTTCGGGATGTTATGTAGATAACCCTCAGGTTTACCGCTAGTCGGAGAAAATTCCATACATCTTAGACAATTCGATATATAATCTTTTACTTGTGTTCGCATTCGAGGAAACCAATATACTTTACTAAGGTTATTTACAACTTTATCAATCCCTAAATGCCCTAAATTATCATGACTATCTCGAATTACATTCGATACCATAGCACGTGGAACGTAAAACAGTAATTTTTTATAACGATCTTTTCGATACACAAGCCCATTGTACAACTCGTAATTTGGTATGTCGCGGCTTTCAAGCTCCGCGCGAATTTTTTGAATTTCATCGTCTTTATTTTAACTTAAAGATAACGATTGTTCAAAAGTATTGCCGGAAACAATAAGAACGGCGTGAGAACGACTCAACGCGTCCACGTGCGCCATTCGAGTACCTGACCTGTGTAGTATCTCGTAGTCATAGTTTGATAAAAACATTACCCACCGGGAAATTCGCGGATTAATGTCGTGTTTATTCAATGCTAAACGAAAACTATTACAGTCTGTAATTACTTTGAATTTTATTCCTGACAAATATACATTATAACGTTTAATTGCATTAACGACAGCGAGGCACTCAAGCTCAAAACTATGGTATTTCGTCTCGGCCGGGCTTGTGCGTTGACTGTAAAAAGCTATAGGCCGAAATGTACCATCCTCTTGTTTCTGTAGCAATATCGCGCCGAAGCCAGTCGCGCTCGCGTCGCAATGTAATTCAGTCTCCGCCTTCGGATTGTAAATCGCTAAGAGAGGTCTACTTGCTAGTTGCTGTTTTAATTTTTCGAAGGCCTCGTATTGTTTTTCCCCAAAATTAAAAACTGCATTTTTCTTTACGAGATCATATAATGGCTTGGCAATAATCGAAAAATTCGGGATAAATCGTCTGAAGTAGCTAGCTAGCGAAACAAACCGTAACACGTCTTTTGCATTTCGAGGCACTGGGTAGTCTACTACCGCCTTAATATTTGCGTCGTTCGGTCGGACCCCATCAGCACTTACATGGTAACCTAGATAATCAGTTTCAGTCATTACAAACGAACACTTATCTAAGCGAAAATTGAGATGTGCGCGCCCCGAAATCTCAAACACTTCTCGCAAGATTTCTAAATGTTCCGCTATTCCTTCAGTTGCAATGAAGATATCGTCAAAAAAATCAATATTCTCCCGTCACGAATTAAAGGTCCGAAAATTTTATGTATAAAACGAGCGAATTCCTTCGGAGCCGTTTTACTACCGAACGGACAGAATAAATACTCGTACTGACCAATCGGCGTAACGAACGCGGTATACGGCACCGACTCTTCAGCGAGTTTCACGTGGTGATATCCATCCTTAAGATCTAATGAACTAAAATATTTTTTGTTTCGTAACTGATCAATATTGTCATCGATGAGTGCCGACGGAAAATTGTCAGAGACGGTGATTTTATTAAGCGCACGGTAATCTATACATAACCTTAATTCGCCCGATTTCTTACGCGCTAACACAATCGGGCTCGCATATGGTGAATTACTGGGACGTATGATCCCTCTCTTTAATAAATCGTCAAGAATAGTGCGTAGCTTTTCTTTATCTGTGTAAGACAGTCGACGGGGTCGAAAAGCAATAGGTTGGTTACTCGTGAGCTTAATAACCATTTCGTGTTCCGGCACATATTTTTCTTTCTTTAAATTTTCTAAATATAAGCTATCGTACATATTTATAATCTCATTCGCGACGCTAGGATCTATATTCGGATTTATATTTAATTTTTCACTTTTTCTAGCAAATTCGTTCACTCCCTCGATTGACAAAATCTGATTTACCGCGGTTTTATAATCGTCATGTAGCGCGATATCTACTCGTTCTTTGATAGTCACGCGGTCATCTAAGATTATTTCTACTTTGGAACTTCGCGAAAAATCACGACCAAGCAAAGCCATATACATAATGGTATTATCGGTCACAACATAAAAAGTGATTCGAATTGGAATATTTTCGACTTTAACTTCGCGCTCAAAAATTCCTACTATTTCAAGTCGAGTTTTATTTACGCCAAAATATTCACAACAATTACTCGGAACCGGCTTACACAATTCCCGCGGGACGCAACATTGTTTCATTAAACTTATAGGCGACCCGGGATCTAAAATCGCGCTTACCGAACACGTGCATTTATTACCAACGGTATCGTCGATAACGTAGCTTACTTTGACCATGTAAGGGTCACTCGGTGCCGCTGGTGATTCTCGTGTAGCCGTCGTTGCTTCCTTGTAATCGGTGTCCGTTGTAGTCGATGTCTGTACGATGTTCGTCGTCGCCGCGCTGCTTGGAACTGCTCGTTCGGCTGATTTCTTCGGGCAATCCTTTAACTTGTGGTCGGTCGCGTGACATCCGAAGCAGACTCCGTCTTGGCGTTTTGCTTTCGGACACTTGCTCGAGAGATGCCCTGTCTCCAAACAATTGTAACATTTCCTTCCATTAGTCACAGTGTTTTTTCGGGTGTGCTCCGAATAAGATTTCGAAGTACTGTTTTTCGAAGAGTTCTTTTCAACCTTAACTGAGTCTAGCGTTATTTTCTTAAAAGCTTCTAGTACTTTACTCATTTCGCGAAATCGCATCATTCGAGCTTGATTTCTTAACCGATCGTCGGGGATACCGTCAATTAAATAGTCAACTATCTCGTCTCGATCAATCGGCACACGGTTAGCTAAAATAATTTTATTGTGATAATAGTCCGCAAATGTCTCTTTTGTTTGCCACACACGCGCTTCAAAGTCTTTCCGTAAATTTATTTTTTTTGGCCGGTCGTCAAACATGGCGGCCATTTCGCTCAATAATACCGAAATTGGTTCCATTAAATACTCCGGTTTTGAGTGGAACCAACTAAGGGCTTTCCCTTTTAATTTCGTGCTAATTAAAACTCGCGTTGTATTTTCATCCAAATTATAACTGTTTTTAAGTAATTCCAATTGCCTTTTCCAAATGTCGAAAGGACAATCACTACCGTTGAAATCACTTAACAGTTCACTAATCGCACGAATACTCATCGAAGTAGATGTACTAGAGATTTGACTTTCGTGATCTACACTACGCGCAACGTCTCGTTGTGTCCGCATGAGTTCCAACTCTCTCATCGCGACATCGCGTTCGCATCGAAGCAATTCAAGTTCGCGCTGTAGATCACGATCGCTGTCGTCGTTCCGACAGTAGCGAGGTTGTATCCTTGCGTTTTCTTCGTTTGCTTGAAGATCGCCGTCGTCGTCGATTGGGGCCGCACCTTGCGCCAATGGTACATGCCTTGTCTCGTCCAGCTCGAGCCAAATATTCGGATTGAACTCCGTAAGCCGGTTTATGAGATCTGCTTTTAGACCGTTAGTAGGCAGATTTCTCTCCGTTAAGAGTACTTTCAACTCAGCTACCGAATATTGATTTGGGGGACGCTCCGCCATTTTAGATTAAAATTTGCAATCGTTTGTGTACACGATTATCACACAGTGATTCAATTTCTGCACAGCTTCTCGCAGTTCACAAAGAATTACGCGATATCACACAGAAAGCTCACGAAGTTCACACAGAACTATTAGCTATTATTTCGGACTGCGCGTTTACTTTTCACACAGAAATTCGCGTGACTGTGTTAATTTGAATAAATGTCGTTTACCCCACACCTAGATTGTAGGAAGACCAACGGGTTAATAAATTTTCACACAGTTCAACTTGAAATGGAATTTATTAAAAATAAAGACAAATGATCGCAAAGGAAACAATTCTGTTTGCAGCCCGACGGACAATGAATCGTTCTCCTCTCGTCGCGCCCCTATATTCGCTAGCTTCCCTTCGTGGGAGAGGGGCTGCCGGCGGCCCAGCTTAGCTGGACCGTTGAGCGGGTCTTACGGCCGCACACTCGGCTCGCCGCCGACGACGCTGGGTGGGAGAGTTATCCCTCCGGCTACGTTAGTCCGAACGTCAACCGTGCAAATTTTCCGCGTATCGGCTAGTTTTTTTTTTTTTTCCTTTTAATGTTTACATTATAAAGGAAATTTTTTTTTGTCTTGGATAAGCAAAATAATAAATGGTGTCTTGGTGTGAGTGAATCTCAAGACACTGTGTTTATTTATTTATTTATTTTAAAAATAATTATTTAGACTAGTTAGCAAGATAAATAACTTAATTTTTTTCTCTTTTATTCCTTTATAATTTGTTGTTTATTTTTATTAATAAATTAAAGTTTTAATTATTTCAATTTCCATAACAAAATATATTCGTCTTTTCGCCAGTGAGGAATCTGTTGGATTATAACTGGCGAGAGAGATTTTGGGAAATTGTTAAATTTACCATTACTGGTAAATTACCGACGATATTGGAATATTTTAAGATTTTTTTTTGTTAATAATTATTTGTGCTTGCACAAGCAAAGCAATTGTATAGAGTCTTGGTGTGTGTGAGTCACAAGACACTATTATAAATATTAATTATCTAGACTTGTGAGCAAGTTAAATAATTAATATAAAATTTGGTGCGAGTGTTAAGTGTGTGATTTGCCAGAACTTTAACCACCAAAAACTTTAAGCAGCCGGTGCATATTTACAATTTATTGTAATTAATTAAGCCGACACCAAATTTTTTTTAACTCGTTGGGAGTAATAATTATTTTATTGCGGTGAGTCCAATAAAATAATTTCCAATTGAAAATTGGATACTTCCGAAGTATTTGAAACACTAGAGATTTCATCTGAAATCCCGGTTGAGAGTACTTCTCCCGACGTAACACGTCGGCTGCTGCTGGTCAAAAAAATAATGGTCAGCAGCTATGAAGCCCGAATGGCCTAGCTTATGCGTGAAGCGCGCATAGCTAGAAATATTCGTCGGGAAACGAAGAAGCTTCCGATTGAGGCAGGTGTATGCCCAATTGGAGTATCTGAGTTTAAACGCAAATGGCAAGAGACGGAGTGCCGGATTAAATGTGTAGACACTAATCTGGAAATCCCATGGTTTCCAGAGTACGATGAGAATGTAAGGGCAGAGCCTGCGCATAAACCTCTAGTATGTCAGAAACTATGGGAAATTAGGAAACCTCGTTCCAGGAAAGGGAATGTGGTCTGATCAGGAACGGAAGTTTCCTGCGAGTCCAAAATTTCGAATCGCGAAAGGGTTGCTAATGACAAAGCATCCATTCTTGAAGAAAATGGAGCTCAGTCACCAAGTGGTCTGTCTAGAAACTCGCCAATGAGTACTGCACAAAGCTCAAGGTTAGCATCAACAGGTGCTATACCTAAACGGTTTGGTGAGGTACCGGCAGCGAACACAACCACGACTGCAATCCCTTACGTTCCTGTTTCGGTGGCTGCAACGTCATGTACAACCACTACGTCGACGGTTACTACCGTGACGACTGCTCACCTCGGAGGTTTTTATGCACTCGCACAATCGAAAAATTCAGGTGTCAACTCTACGGGGATAGAGCATGGATCCGCGGAAAACTCAGCTCTATCTCCGTAGACTTGACACTTGAATTTTTCGATTCCAAGCGATACTCATCGATGCTATGCAGTGTCTTCCATCATAATTACGTTCGAGAAACCATTTGACAACGATTGCGGAGTTTACTGATGTGCCAGAAGCATCGAATAGTCTACGGGGATACAGCAATGTTCACACAAACGAGCGTAAGGTTCAGTCTTCAAAAAATCAAGAAAACTCTTTTATCGACCGACTCGTAAAATAAATCAAATTACTTAGCTGGAGACGAGAAATATTCCATCTATTTGCTATACGCTATCGATATAATCTTAATCTTCGAGATCTTAATAACAGACGGCACGTATTATACGTAACCGCACGTCAGAAAGCCCGTTTTTTATACTACGCGGTCCATGTTCCGACTCAAGGAACAACGACATCTTAGGTTACATTTTAATGAGTAAATAATAATTATTTTAAAATCATTCATGATTTGTATAATTATTGTTAACGTTAATCTAAGTTAAATCGAGTACGGGCTATACGATGTGAACTTTTTACTAATATTGGAAAAATGATTATAATTTACTTTTTACTTATAGCTCCTGCAATTAAACGCATGGGACCACTGCGTAAGGCACAAAATTATCTTTCTAACTGTACTCATACTTTTAATTACCCATCGCAGTTTCGCCGCAGAAATTCGCAAATATTTTAGTGTCAACGAATTCTGTGACATACTGTATATATATATATATATATATATATATATATATATATTGCAACTAACTTTTTCTAATTGTAAGGAGATTTAAATAACCAATTCAAAAATAAGGATAGATTAAATCTTGTACCATTTTATGCAACATTTAATGTTGATTATTATGGATTATTGCGGGAGGGTGCCAGATTTTTTTTAAACATTAAATTATAATATAAATCGTTAATTTATTTTTGTATACTGGATCCCTTGATGGCAACCATTGACGTCGATTCAGCCTTGTAGTTGAAGCAGCAAAAGAATTAAATAAAATAAAATATAATAAAGAAAAATGAAAAATATAAGATCAAATAAAGTCAAATCATAACAAAATTCATGCATTTGATATAAGCTTTATGATTATAAAGGAATTAAATAATGTAATAAAAAAAAATTAATATCTCATGCGGAAAATCAACGTTGTTCAGAATTGGTCCATTTCCTCCGATGCGGGTTCTTCCGGTTGCATTTTTTTATTGAAAAATATATATTTAAATTTTATTTATCAAAGGACTTGCATATGTAGGATATGAGAGGGTGAATTAATGCATGCAAAAATAAAAACAATAGAAATTAAGTTTGTTGGCCCTTGGCTCTTTTTCCAATTTATTACAGAAAACATTCAAGTTACAGTTTGAATTATCAAGTTTACATATATATATAACGAACGAATTTCGCGTTAGATATAATTATCATTCGCGGGAAAAACATTTTTTATGTAATTACGCGAGTTCCCGAGTTAAGTACAAAAATGAGACTTCGAAAAGAGGAAATTAATCGATTGAGTCCGTTAACGAATTCGCGACGCGGAAACATAACGAACAGTCTTTTATGTTCACTATTAAAATAAAAAAAATTTAATACGCGACGATATCACGGAATTCGCGACGCGGAAGATAAACTACTCCGGATTCCTAGATGCCGATTTCTAAAACGGGTGTTGCAGAACGTTAAGGTTCACCCAGCCTAGCCTCAGGCATCGGCGTCATCCATATGGATGGGGCACGCTTAAGGGTCAGAGTCGAAACTCTTTTACCTGCTTAAAAAAAAAGAATTTTTCGCAGTCCCATGTAAAACATGGGACCACTCGGGGCTTGTCGCCGCTAGGGCTACCCAGCTCCTAAAAGGAAAGGATTAGGAATAGAGGTTTCTGTCGTGCAGCATACTTACTACTGCCAATTTACTCAAGACTTCCTTAGACTTAAAATCTTCCTTGACTCTTTTGAATGATCGGGCGTAACTCCATGCAGGTTCGTGCGTAACTGATTGAATGAATCCATGAGAATGTCTCGATACTCCTGCTCCCGAGTAAATTATCTCGCCGTGCTAGATGAAAGACGAGATAATCTGATGCGCGAAGGGTTTATCCTAATTACGCATGTATTAGGTACGCGCATCTAGATTTTCAAAGATATTTATCAATTTGTACTTTTTCATTGATAATTACTATGATAAAGGAAACAATTTATTGATTCATTTAACGAGGAGTGCTAATCTTGATTTTATTAATGCAATATTAAAAATAAACTGTTTAATTTATTAATATTCTAATAATAATAGAAAAAAGATTAGATAATTAATACTCATACACGTGTTCTCAGTCTCCTCTTTGTGCGGATCTTCGTCGTCGCGCACGAACTTGGTGACCCCGCGTTGCGGTAAGGGGAAACATACATAGGCGTAGAGTATCGAAATATATGATTTTTCTCATTTCGCACATTTTATTTATTTATTTATTATTATTATTTTATTTGATGAAAATGGGATTGTTGCATAGCCCCCCTAAATAAATAATAAAATCGTGAAATCAATTTAAAAAGACTTTATTCAATTCTGTCCCATTTGGACGGGTGAAGACTTATTATATCTTCGTCTGGCGAAGATGTGGAGGACGAGGCAGCGGCCTTCTTGATTACTATACCGGGAAACCTCTTATAATATTCCCTTCGGAATCCTATAGGGATTTCTGGTGGCAGTGGAGGTATGTGGACAGCACACTGGTGTCGATACACGTAGTGTCGAGCGAGCCATACTTTTACATAACACTCTCGTTCTTGGGCCCTCTCAATTTTAAGTTGTGCTCTGGCCTTCTCAATTTTACCCTCGCAGGAGTATTGCCCATGAAAGAGAGCGTAACGAAGATGTTCCCGACGTATATTGGCCAGTATTTGTTCGAATTCGAGCGCGCGGATACGGTCTTCACATCTCCGCAACTGTGCTGCAGCCTCTGTCTTATGCGGCGTTTTTGCTGATTCCTGGGCATGATAGGGTTTTAAACCTATGGCATGGAATTTTCCTCTAATTATTTTTGATTCCGGGTCGGTTAGTTCGTACGTCGCACAGGACAATACATTGGACACGACATATGGACCCTCGTACAAAGAAAGGAATTTTGCCGTAATACCTTGGTCCGACACCGAAAAATTGCATGGTTTAACCAACACCTGATCACCGATTTTGAAACTATTTGTCGCCATTTTGTATTTTTTTTCGGCGCGTTTTTCATCCTTTTGTTTAATACGATTATACACGAGGGTGAGTTTTTCCTGATAGGAAAGATTTTCGCTCGGTAAATCCAGCTTTATCCATTTTGCCCAAAAACGAGTGGGTTTTTCACCGGTTTGGATTTCCATTGGCGTGAACTCAATCGTCTCGTGGTACGCTTCATTTAAACAATTTTGGATGAACGTGACCCAACAAGCCCACGATTTATGTTGTAGGCCGACTAATGTACGAAAAAATCGCCCTAACTCACGGTTAATTCTTTCAATAATATTGCTTTGTGGGTGCCTTATTGACGAAAAAATGGGTCTTCTGTTTTCTGATCGAAGTTTATTCAACCATGTATTCGTCGTAAATTGCGTACCGTGATCACTCTGGATCCGTAGGGGTTTCCCGTAAGTAGGAATGTAATGATCGAATAATTTCTTAATCGTGGTCTTCGTATCTGCGCGACGAATTGGGTATAAAACTACAAATTTAGAGAAGACGTCTATCGCAGCTAATATATATTTTACGGGAATATGTTGCGGGATTATATCGTAATCCTGGATTGCTAACATCCACCTACGCAGACAGCTACTTAAAAATCTACACGTTACGTCCGAACGGGATGATACAGAGTTATTTGTTTCGAGAATAAACGTTTGGTTTTATGAAATGCTAATTGATGGTCTGCCCCCCACTTCCATCTGATTCCCTTTTTTAAGAGTTGTAACAAAGGGGCGACTTCATCCGAAAATGCACTCGAGAATTTTGCGCAAAAATTTATTAAACCTAAAAATCCTTTTAATTGTTTCGTATTTCGAGGAACTGGAAATTCATTTATAGCGCGAGTTTTATCTGGATCAATCGTGATTCCTTTTGTGGTTGCAATATGACCAAGAAATTTTAACTCTTCACAGAAAAATTTTATTTTATCAAAATTTAAGGTTAAATTATTTCTTTTTACGCGGATGAAAATTTCCTTTAGTAAATCGAAGTGTTCGTTATGAGACTGTGACACGCAAACCCAGTCATCAACAAAATCGAAAATACAATTAAAATGAGTAACTATTTGTTCGGTCGCGCGCTTTAATGCCGCTCCGCTAACCTTAAGTCCGAACGGTACGACTTTATAATGGTATGCTTTTCCGCGGTGCATAAATGCAGTAAATTGCCGCGACTACTTATCTAAGGCTACTTGCCAGAAGCTCGCGGTTAAGTCGATAGCGGACTCAACCTTCGCTGATTCGAAATTTTTTAATATTTCATCGATCGTCGTGATCGTTATGCAAACGTTTGTTTAATTCGCGTGCATCTAAACATATTCGTATTGACCCGTTCTTCTTTATCACCAGCACGATCAGGTTTATATATTGACTTACCGATCTCTCAATGATATCAAACCTTAAGGGGGTGCCATAGTGAAAAACTATCGACGAAGCGTCGGTAATGTAGTAAGCTGTAATGTACTAGTAGCGCCATCATCCGTTGAAAAATTATATTAATTTATAACCTCACAGTAGATGGCGCCAATAGTACATTCCAGCTATCATACTCATTCACAAATAACCTTTGTAGATTGCATTATTTAACATAAAATATGCAGACGATGCAGGAATATTTTAATCACAATTTTTACAATAAACTTTTTGCCAACAAATGTTATCCACTTTCCATGCAATCGTTTTCTGCATTTTGATACGCAGACGATGCAGGAATTTTAAAACCAAAATTATTATAATAATCAATTTAACAACTATTGCTATATATATTTTTTTTTAGTAAAACGTCCCTGGTAGAAAATAAAGCATCAGTTATGGTCGCCTCGTCATCTATTGACCATTTCATGGTGGTCAGAAGATTAGACCAGAGTTTGACCATAGGTTAATAGTTTGTCATTAAACTAAATTTTAGCATTTTTGACTTTCTACGCGATTAAAGCAATAAAAATTAAACTATTTAAACTAACAAGGAAACTATTTGCTGATAATCTTCAAATCTCTTATATTAGAGTTCATATGCAAAAATATCAGTTCATTACCATATGCAGCTATTCAGCGATGAAGCTCAAATCTCTTATATTAGTGTTCGTATGCATAAATATCAATTCATTACTGCTTATATGCTATTCATCGATGAAGCTTAAATGACTTTTACTGTTGTTCGCAGGCAAAAATTTCATTTTTAGGGAAACTGTACTTTGAACATGAGCATACACTTAAAATTTATTCGATAAAGCTCAAATGATTTATTCTGGTATTCGTACACAAGAACAGGATTTCTGAAAAAAATTTTTTTTAATTGTGACACTTTATTTCTACAATTTTTCAAAATGGTTTATTTTATCTATTTTTTAACAAACTGTAAATATTAAAAAAAATTTATTTGTTAAAGTTGTTTTTTTAATTGAAAAAAAGTGCTTATTTAGATCAATTAAGATTTAATTACTACATCCATATATGTTTCATATATACTTAAATACCTTCATATTTTGTTTATTTAGTTACAAACAATGTATTTGGAAGTAAATGTAAGATATGCACTAATTTATATAGTACTTAAATTTTAACTTTAATGACTTTTTTGTAATCTTTCATTGTAAAATAAATGTGAAACGCTATTTTTAAAAAGTATAACATTTTTTCTTATTTAGTTGAACAATTAATCAGACAAAACTAAGTATAACTTATTTATATTCATTTATTATTTATATTCATATGATTATATGTCTAACCTCAAAATCATTCATTATACGCGTACGGTAAACTTATGGTGAAATTCCGTCGGGTGTAAGCGGGGTTTTTCACCAGAACTACTCTATTTTCTGACCACTGATCATAAAATTGACAGACATTATGGTCAAACGTATGCTCAAATTTCTACCAGGGGTTTTTTGACTGTATTACTACACTTTTTATGCATTCGTTTTCTGCATCTGATAGCTGTTCAATGCAATCATTCTATGAATTACCTTATTTTACCCAAATCTACTTAATAAAAATTTATGTTGGCATCGTAGCTAAACGCTAGCTGGTGTTGACATGGGCATGGCAAACAGTAGTTAGATGCAGGACTAGTTGAATAGTAGACAGCAGATAAATAAAGGATCCATTGTCATCGCAGGTCTGCATTTAGTGGAAGATTCAATGAATGTTGTACTAAACTTCAATCATAATCCGACCATTGACAGGGATGTACAAATGCACTTAGACATTAACCTGGAAGTACCTAAAAAGTTTTTTTACATGAACTAATCATTCACATATATAAAAGGTATTTTTTTTAGTAAAACGTCCCTGGTAGAAAATAAAGCATCAGTTATGGTCGCCTCGTCATCTATTTGACCATTTCATGGTGGTCAGAAGATTAGGACCAGAGTTTGACCATAGGTTAATAGTTTGTCATTAAACTAAATTTAGCATTTTTGACTTTCTACGCGATTAAAGCAATAAAATTAAACTATTTAAACTAACAAGGAAACTATTTGCTGATAATCTTCAAATCTCTTATATTAGAGTTCATATGCAAAAATATCAGTTCATTACCATATGCAGCTATTCAGCGATGAAGCTCAAATCTCTTATATTAGTGTTCGTATGCATAAATATCAATTCATTACTGCTTATATGCTATTCATCGATGAAGCTTAAATGACTTTTACTGTTGTTCGCAGGCAAAAATTTCATTTTTAGGGAAACTGTACTTTGAACATGAGCATACACTTAAAATTTATTCGATAAAGCTCAAATGATTTATTCTGGTATTCGTACACAAGAACAGGATTTCTGAAAAAAATTTTTTTTTAATTGTGACACTTTATTTCTACAATTTTTCAAAATGGTTTATTTTATCTATTTTTTTAACAAACTGTAAATATTAAAAAAAATTTATTTGTTAAAGTTGTTTTTTTAATTGAAAAAAGTGCTTATTTAGATCAATTAAGATTTAATTACTACATCCATATATGTTTCATATATACTTAAATACCTTCATATTTTGTTTATTTAGTTACAAACAATGTATTTGGAAGTAAATGTAAGATATGCACTAATTTATATAGTACTTAAATTTTAACTTTAATGACTTTTTTGTAATCTTTCATTGTAAAATAAATGTGAAACGCTATTTTTAAAAAGTATAACATTTTTTCTTATTTAGTTGAACAATTAATCAGACAAAACTAAGTATAACTTATTTATATTCATTTATTATTTATATTCATATGATTATATGTCTAACCTCAAAATCATTCATTATACGCGTACGGTAAACTTATGGTGAAATTCCGTCGGGTGTAAGCGGGGTTTTTCACCAGAAACTACTCTATTTTCTGACCACTGATCATAAAATTGACAGACATTATGGTCAAACGTATGCTCAAATTTCTACCAGGGGTTTTTGACTGTATTACTACACTTTTTATGCATTCGTTTTCTGCATCTGATATGCTGTTCAATGCAATCATTCTATGAATTACCTTATTTTACCCAAATCTACTTAATAAAAATTTATGTTGGCATCGTAGCTAAACGCTAGCTGGTGTTGACATGGGCATGGCAAACAGTAGTTAGATGCAGGACTAGTTGAATAGTAGACAGCAGATAAATAAAGGATCCATTGTCATCGCAGTCTGCATTTAGTGGAAGATTCAATGAATGTTGTACTAAACTTCAATCATAATCCGACCATTGACAGGGATGTACAAATGCACTTAGACATTAACCTGGAAGTACCTAAAAAGTTTTTTTACATGAACTAATCATTCACATATATAAAAGGAAACCGATGTAATACTTGAAGAGTAAGAACAGTAACCTAATCTACAAACGCAACTCTCATAATTACGGCCAATCGGTTAATTTTTCACTCACAAGATAGTCCTACATCATTCCAACATAATTTGATTGTACTTCTTTAGGTAGAGAATAAGATCTGCATAATGGTTTGGCGTTGGGTATTATTTCTAAAGACAATAATATGTATGAAATCAAACATAACCTTTATTACGTGTATGCAAGGAGTAACTGAAATTTCTCGTATATGGACTGCTTAATTACTAATATAGACAAAAGCCGTTGCATTAATTGAAGTACTTGGGTTTGGTAGATGATTAGTGGACGTAAATATGGACAGTAACTAACTCACAGGTAGAGATCCTATGGCTACTGTAACCAGCAGTTAGATGGAGATTTCATTGCTATTATAGACAGCTGTTCGAGGTCCAATTGGCAATTGTATTCAGCATTAGCTAGAGGATACAATGACATCATAGGTCTACTGTTAGTTCGAGAATTTCAATCCGGATCCGACTACTGACAGGGATGTACAAATGCACTTTGACGCCAACTTGGTAGTACCTAAAAAGTTTTTTTACATGAACTAAACATTCATACAAATAAAAGATGATCAATGCAATAATTGAAGAGAAAAACAGCAACCTAACCTATAAACACAACTCTCATAAATACGGTCAATCAGTTAATTTCTCACCTACAAGATAGCCCGACATCCATCATACATGATTTGTTTGCAGTTCCTTGGGTATCAAACATAACCTTTACGTCCGACGCCATCAAACACTGGATGGCTGGGTATTTATCTTATACAAGAGTAATTGTATGAACTCGGCAACATTGATGTAGTCAGAAAAATCATCATCCAGTATTTCGAAATTTTCACCATATACCACAATGCTCACGAAAAAGCACAACAATGTTTACAAGCCGTTTTGTTATCCAGCTGAAACGGTCCCGAGCGACGTGAACCTCACTAGTATAGACGCGGGAAGCACAACTGCGCATGCGCGCACGTACTCTAGTCGAACGGGAGACCGACGCAACCCGTTCTATCGACACTCGCGACTTGATAAAAGGCCGTGATTTCTTATTAATTTTTACTAATTTGTATAGCATCTGTTAATGCATAGCAATCTACTACATAACTATCACAATTAATTAAAAACTATTATTATCAAATAATTTAAATAATACGAGACATTTTTTAAATTATGCGATATTCAACCTCACATAACGACGAATATAGCCTACGCGGCCGGCTAACTCGATGACTCGACGCGCGAGCCGGCCGCCTAGGCCTCCGGCTGACAATTTTTCACTCCTTTAAACGACCTTGATTTATGTTTGTCATTTTACGAATATATCTAAAGTTTATAGATGTGTAGTTATGTACAAACAATAACCAGGTATAAATATTACTTTCTTTAAATAAACAATATAAATATTATTTGTAATTTTTCACTCATTGTAACGGCTTTTGATTATTCATTTTCTTCTTCATTTTAACAAATATATATTTAATCTATACATATCTGGTTTTGTATTAATAAGATAACCAAATATAATTAAATTTTTTTTTCTTAAATAAACAATATAAATATTTTTGGTTATTTTCACTTTATGAATAAATAATATTATTATGAATAAATAATATTTATCAGTAAATAATAAATATAAATGATTTTTATAATTTGTCAATTTATAGAAAAACCCATTGCTACTTTGTTCAGTCAATCGACAGATATTTTAAATCGAGTTAATCCCCCCCGAAAAAATGATTTCTAGCCTTACACACCGACGAATATAGCCTACGCGGCCGGCTAACTCAACGACTCGACGCGCGAGCTGGCCGCCTAGGCCTCCAGCAGACAATATTTGCTTTTTTAAACGTACTTGATTTTTGTTTTGTCAATGTTCGAGTTTATCTAAAGTTTATAGATGTGTAGTTTTGTACAAACAATATACATGTACTATTTTAATTTATATTAAATCAACAATATAAATATTATTTGTAATTTTTAACTCATTGAAACGGCTATTCATTATTCATTTTCTTCTTCATTTTAACAAATATATATTTAATCTATATATATCTGGTTTTGTATCAATGAGATAACCAAATATAATATATATTTTTTTTATTAAATAAACAATATAAATATTTTTGGCAATTTTCCTTTATGAATAAATTAATATTATTCTGAACATATAATATTATTCAGTAAATAATAATTATAAATAATTTTTATAATTTGTCCATATATAGAGAAACCCATTGCTACTTTGTTTAGTCAATCGACAGATATTTTAAATCGAGTTAATCCCCCCCCGAAAAAATGATTTCTAGCCTTACACACAGACGAATATAGCCTACGCTGACGGCTAACTCATCGACTCGACGCGCGAGCCGGCCGCCTAGGCCTCCAGCTGACAATTTTTCGCTTTTTTAAAAGTGTTTGATTTTCGTTTGGCATTTTACGAGTTTATCTAAATTCTATGAAAGTCCCGTTTAGCGTAAACAATACCCATGTATAATTATAGTTTTTATTAAACACACAATATTAATTTTTTTTTTGTAATTTTTCGCATTTTAAAACGGATTTAATTAATAATTTTATTTTTCGTTTTTGTGTTTTTCAAAATATTTATCAGTAAATAATTAATGTAATTAATATTTATAATTTATGAACATAAAAAAACCCATTGCTACTTTGTTCAGTCAAACGAGAGAGATTTAAATTGATTTAATTTTCGGGAAAAACGATTTCTAGCCTTACACACCGCCGAATATAGCCTATACGCGGCCGGCTAACTCGACGACTCGATGCGCGAGCCGGCCGCCTAGGCCTCCAGCTGACAATATTTGCTTTTTAAACGTACTTGATTTTGTTTGTCAATTTACTAGTACATCTAAATTCTATGAATGTGTCGTTTAGCGTAAACAATACCCGTGTATAATTATTATTTTTATTAAACCCACAATACTAATTTTTTTGTAATTTTTCGCATTTTAATACGAATTTAATTATTATTTTTAGTTTTCGTTTTTATGATTTTCAAAATATTTATTAATAAATCATGAATGTAAATAATACTTCTAATTTATTAATATAGAAAAAACCCATTTCTAGTTTGTTCAGTCAAACGAGAGATATTTAAATCGATTTAATCCCCGGGAAAATCGATAACCTACCTTACACACCGTCGAATATAGCCTACGCGGCCGGCTAACTCAACGACTCGACGCGAGAGCTGGCCGCCTAGGCCTCCAGCAGACAATATTTGCTTTTTAAACGTACTTGATTTTTGTTTGTCAATGTTCGAGTTTATCTAAAGTTTATAGATGTGTAGTTTTGTACAAACAATAAACATGTACTATTTTAATTTATTTATATATTTGTAATTTTTAACTCATTGAAACGGCTATTCATTATTCATTTTCTTCTTCATTTTAACAAATATATATTTAATCTATATATCTGGTTTTGTATCAATGAGATAACCAAATATAATATATTTTTTTTATTAAATAAACAATATAAATATTTTTGGCAATTTTCCTTTATGAATAAATTAATATTATTCTGAACATATAATATTATTCAGTAAATAATAATTATAAATAATTTTTATAATTTGTCCATATATAGAGAAACCCATTGCTACTTTGTTTAGTCAATCGACAGATATTTTAAATCGAGTTAATCCCCCCCCGAAAAAATGATTTCTAGCCTTACACACAGACGAATATAGCCTACGCTGACGGCTAACTCATCGACTCGACGCGCGAGCCGGCCGCCTAGGCCTCCAGCTGACAATTTTTCGCTTTTTTAAAAGTGTTTGATTTTCGTTTGGCATTTTACGAGTTTATCTAAATTCTATGAAAGTCCCGTTTAGCGTAAACAATACCCATGTATAATTATAGTTTTTATTAAACACACAATATTAATTTTTTTTTTGTAATTTTTCGCATTTTAAAACGGATTTAATTAATAATTTTATTTTTCGTTTTTGTGTTTTTCAAAATATTTATCAGTAAATAATTAATGTAATTAATATTTATAATTTATGAACATAAAAAAAACCCATTGCTACTTTGTTCAGTCAAACGAGAGAGATTTAAATTGATTTAATTTTCGGGAAAAACGATTTCTAGCCTTACACACCGCCGAATATAGCCTATACGCGGCCGGCTAACTCGACGACTCGATGCGCGAGCCGGCCGCCTAGGCCTCCAGCTGACAATATTTGCTTTTTAAACGTACTTGATTTTTGTTTGTCAATTTACTAGTACATCTAAATTCTATGAATGTGTCGTTTAGCGTAAACAATACCCGTGTATAATTATTATTTTTATTAAACCCACAATACTAATTTTTTTTGTAATTTTTCGCATTTTAATACGAATTTAATTATTATTTTTAGTTTTCGTTTTTATGATTTTCAAAATATTTATTAATAAATCATGAATGTAAATAATACTTCTAATTTATTAATATAGAAAAACCCATTTCTAGTTTGTTCAGTCAAACGAGAGATATTTAAATCGATTTAATCCCCGGGAAAATCGATAACCTACCTTACACACCGTCGAATATAGCCTACGCGGCCGGCTAACTCAACGACTCGACGCGAGAGCTGGCCGCCTAGGCCTCCAGCAGACAATATTTCGCTTATTTACACGTGCTTGATTTTTGTTTGTCATTTTACGAGTTCATCTAAATTCTATGAATGTGTCGTTTAGCGTAAACAATACCCGTGTATAATTATTATTTTTATTAAACCCACAATACTAATTTTTTTTGTAATTTTTCGCATTTTAATACGAATTTAATTATTATTTTTAGTTTTCGTTTTTATGTTTTTCAAAATATTTATTAGTAAATGATGAATGAAAATAATACTTCTAATTTATTAAGATAGAAAAACCCATTGCTACTTTGTTCAGTCAAACGAGAGATATTTAAATCGATTTAATCCCCGGGAAAATCGATAACCTGCCTTACACACCGCCGAATATAGCCTACGCGGCCGGCTAACTCGACGACTCGACGCGCGAGCCGGCCGCCTAGGCCTCCAGCTGACAATTTTTCGCTTATTTACACGTGCTTGATTTTTGTTTGTCATTTTACGAGTTCATCTAAATTCTATGAATGTGTCGTTTAGCGTAAACAATACCCATGTATAATTATTATTTTTATTAAATAAAGAATATTAATATTTTTGACATATTAAAACGGATTTATTGTAATTTTTTGCTTTCCCTTTAAAATATATCGAAAGTCTATAGATGACTGGTTTCGTCTTAAACAATAAACAATTAATTTATTATTCCTTTATTAAATAAACAATCCAAACATTTTAGCCCTTTTCTCTTAATAATCAATATAAATATTTTTTGGCAATTTCCTTATGAATAAATTAATATTATTCTGAACATATAATATTATTCAGTAAATAATAATTATAATAATTTTTATAATTTGTCCATATATAGAGAAACCCATTGCTACTTTGTTTAGTCAATCGACAGATATTTTAAATCGAGTTAATCCCCCCCCGAAAAAATGATTTCTAGCCTTACACACAGACGAATATAGCCTACGCTGACGGCTAACTCATCGACTCGACGCGCGAGCCGGCCGCCTAGGCCTCCAGCTGACAATTTTTCGCTTTTTTAAAAGTGTTTGATTTTCGTTTGGCATTTTACGAGTTTATCTAAATTCTATGAAAGTCCCGTTTAGCGTAAACAATACCCATGTATAATTATAGTTTTTATTAAACACACAATATTAATTTTTTTTTTGTAATTTTTCGCATTTTAAAACGGATTTAATTAATAATTTTATTTTTCGTTTTTGTGTTTTTCAAAATATTTATCAGTAAATAATTAATGTAATTAATATTTATAATTTATGAACATAAAAAAACCCATTGCTACTTTGTTCAGTCAAACGAGAGAGATTTAAATTGATTTAATTTTCGGGAAAAACGATTTCTAGCCTTACACACCGCCGAATATAGCCTATACGCGGCCGGCTAACTCGACGACTCGATGCGCGAGCCGGCCGCCTAGGCCTCCAGCTGACAATATTTGCTTTTTAAACGTACTTGATTTTTGTTTGTCAATTTACAAGTACATCTAAATTCTATGAATGTGTCGTTTAGCGTAAACAATACCCGTGTATAATTATTATTTTTATTAAACCCACAATACTAATTTTTTTTGTAATTTTTCGCATTTTAATACGAATTTAATTATTATTTTTAGTTTTCGTTTTTATGATTTTCAAAATATTTATTAGTAAATGATGAATGAAAATAATACTTCTAATTTATTAATATAGAAAAACCCATTTCTACTTTGTTCAGTCAAACGAGAGATATTTAAATCGATTTAATCCCCGGGAAAATCGATAACCTGCCTTACACACCGCCGAATATAGCCTACGCGGCCGGCTAACTCGACGACTCGACGCGCGAGCCGGCCGCCTAGGGCTACAGCTGACAATTTTACGTGTTTTCTGTACCGAGCAAACTTGGTAATCCTGCAACGGGACTCGACTTGCGAGAAGTTCGTCACTAGTTATCCGAAAATTGCGCATGCGCATGCGCGTACGTATTCTGGTATAGCGAGAGAGAGAGAGTGAGAGAGAGGGAGAGATGGACGGAGATGGTTCGAGTGAGAGAGAGGGAGATAGATGCGGGAACATGCAAGGCAACCGTGGCCTCTAAATAAAAATATTTTGATTTTTTATCGTCTTTGCTTTCCATTGTTGCCCCGATTAAATAAGCTGAGAATGTCGTCATTCTGCAATGCATAAGCACGACTTATATTATATGTCTTTTATTGATATAAGGCCGGTGTATGAATTATGGTATTTAACGCCATATTGCTACAACTATTTGCGCATGTGCTTCCACGCTAAGTATACAATACAAAGTACAGACTAAGCGCGTCGCGCACTCTAGCGGCGAAATTGGTACTAAGATAACTTTGTCAATAATATAAACTATTTATTTTTTGTCAATATTATGCAAAACGCAAATGCAGAAGAATAAAACCATAATTTGTTCATTAAGTGTAATAATGTATCCATCTGACTCGGTCGGTAATAATCTAGTATGGCACCCCCTTAACATTCTCTCGATCTCCGTGTCTACCTTATCGAGGAGATTTATTGATACTGGATATATTTTTGAACAGAAAGGTTCGAGGTTATCTATTTTTAACGCATATTCAAAATTAATTATACGTCCCGGTATTTTTCGGAAAATTTCTTTAAAATTAATAATTAAATGTCGAAGGGATGTAGCCTGGCTCTGTGTTAGATTTGGAGTTTTAGCTACCTTTCTATCGACTTCGTTTATCGTTGATTCTATTTCATTCGAGGGCGAATCATTTTGAGCATCATAATCGATGAATTTATCGGAGTATGCAATTTCCCTAACGCAAAATCCATTTCCTCTTATTTCTTGTGGATCAAGATAATTTATGCTATGAACTAATTCAGAAGGGTTAGGAAAAGAAACGATCAATCTATTCGTATCGATAACGACCTTAAGATGATGCTGCACGTCAATACCTATAATGCATTGTCGGACAAGATGCGGAATTATCATGAAATTAATTTCAGTTTGGAGCGAACCTATTTCTACATGTGCCCGAAATTGCTTTTTCAAATTAACGGATTTTTCGCCAGTAAAGCCTACAGCTTGCAATCCTACAATCGGTAATGTAGGGCATTTTTTAAACGTATCAATATTGTTGTCGTAGAATTCGTCCGATACTCAGGTTATTGTACTACCTGTATCGATTAATGCCGTAGTTTCAATTCCTTCGATTTTTAAATTGATTTCGGGGCATTTTACGGATATCTGTCGGTTATCTTTTTCATCCTCTTCTAAAAGAAAATCTCGACAGTTATCAAAGACGGAGTTTACTTCGCAACACGATGAGTTAAACCGTTGAACTCTTGAATCGGATTCGCATTTTGTAGGTTGGAGTTCCTCGACGGCATTTTCCAGCACATGATTATCGACGCGTATTATTGGCGGACTATCATAGGGTCGAATGACGGAGTTGACGTCACAATCTGACGTATCGTTCACGATTTCATCTGAATTACCGGATTCATCTGATGCAAAGGAAGTATTGTTTCCGTGGGTTAAAATTTTATTTCTACGACGATTACGTTTTCGTTGTAATGTATTTTCCGTTTTTTCTGTTGCATCAAGCTCTAAACGCTGAGTTAATCTTTTAAATTTAAAATCCGAGGCTCTCGATGCAACTCTTACTCGTTTCCCGAATCATCTTCTTCTATTACGTCTAAATTTATTTCGTTAATCTGTGGTTTATTTGCATTATTACCACGATTTTGATTATTGCTCAAATTTTGATTACTCGAATTATTAGAGTTAAAATTGGAATTGTACCGATGTGGACCATTCCTCTGTGACGACGCATTATTACTATACCGATTTTCATAGGAGTTAGATAATGGAGTGGACGATCTAAAATTACCTTCACGGAAGTTACTTGGTTGGGCGCTACGGTTAGGCGAATCGCTTCGACGGTCCCGAAAACGCGAATTATCGCGAGATTCGTTAAAAGGTACATAACGCGATATATTTCTTGTCGCATTTATTTGATCTGCTTGATCTAGGGAGTCTAAAAGCGCGACGAAATCCGTTATACGTGCTATACGTTGTATGATCGTCGTTTGCTGAATTTGTTCGTCAAAATGGCGCGCCAAACGACGAATAATTGTTTTTTCGGCGGGAGCGTCATCCAACATAATTACCTTATTGTATAATCTGTATACATATTCGCTACGGCTTAAGTTTTCGCGAGTATTATAAAAACCGAACTCCAATTCGTGACGGATTTGATCTTGAACGTTCTCGTTCCAATATCTATCTAAAAATCGTATGCGGAAATCGTCAATTGTATTAATTTGCGGCTCAACGTGTTCCCACCAATCTTTCGCTGGGTCTCTTAATGATTGTTCGATCATAAAATGCGCGGTACGTTCATCCACGTTGAACATTTCGAAATACGCGAGTAAATTTCGTATATAGCGCATCGGCCTTTCATATGCAGCAGCGGAAAACGTTGGCAACTCGTACTTTATCTTCGCAAACGCATTTTCGCGTTGTGGTACCGATTGAGAAACATTCCGGACTTGTGGAGGCTGTGGAATTTGTTGCGCATGGACAGATTGGGATTAACTTGACGCATGTTTCTCAATTGATTTTGGTAATCATCGAGACGTACATCATATTGACCCATTCGCCTATTAATTTCGCGCGATCGGCGGTCGACTTCGGTTATTTCTTCCGACATAGTTGCGATTTCGTTCATGTTTGCCGTAATCGCACGACCTTGCCGATTAACGAGGGTCGATATCTCGCCCGTTTGATGCCGTAATCTATCATAGTTTTGCTCTAAACCGTGTATTTGTTGTTCATGTCTATTTGTTTTATCCCGAATATTATGATTCCGGTTTCTGAGTTCTAACATTATTTCCCTAACTTCGCGTTGGAAATTTGATTTATTTCCTAAGTCTAAAAATGTCTCACTGCGTGTACGCTCCGGGTTAGGTGACGAACTACGAATCGCATTTAAATTTGGTAGTGAACCGATTTGGAAGTCACCTAATTCACTTAAAGGCGGGAGGATATTAGCGCAAGCTTCTTCCCTTGGAAATTCGATATTATCAACCCTACCTTGATTTCGGACCGAACGACGTGTAGGTTGTTTGGGGATAGCCCCCCGGCCTCGACCACGTTGAATATTAGACATGTTAGTAGTTAGTCACACAAGAAACACTATGACTACTCGCGGTTACACAAACCTAATTTTTTCTTTTGGACTTTGTCCAGTTGTTTCGCTATGATGGTGAGTCCATCCCAAAACCGCTCCATACGCCGCGATGATCGCAACGCGTTGTGATCTAATTGGTCCAACCTTTCGTCGATTTTTAAAAAATTTTCATTTAGAGTTTCCCGTGTCGATTTCCAGTTTACCGCACTTTTCTTAAACTCCTGGATCGTCGCGAGGAGTAAATCTGTAATATTTCGTACTTCCGTCTCAATCCGCCATATTCTGTCCTCTAACTCCGAGACGTTATTCGCGAGATTCGCTAATATCCCGCTTTCTTCGATTTTGCTCATTTGGGCGTCGGTCGCCTCCTCGACAGATTTTTTTATAAACCGAGATGCGGTTAGACGTTGATGCCTCACTACAACAAAATTATTAGTTCGTTTTTATTATACATTAACATGTTTGTGAACATATAATCTACAGAGCCAAGATCCAAAATTATAATTTAATTTCTTCATTTATATGCAGTCTTAACCTCTCATGAACCTTAATGCAAGTCCCACCAGGGGTACCATTTGATGCAACTAACTTTTGCTAATTGTAAGGAGATTTAAATAACCAATTCAAAAATAAGGATAGATTAAATCTTGTACCATTTTATGCAACATTTAATGTTGATTATTATGGATTATTGCGGGAGGGTGCCAGATTTTTTTTAAACATTAAATAATAATATAAATCGTTAATTTATTTTTGTATGCTGGATCCCTCGATGGCAACCATTGACGTCGATTCAGCCTTGTAGTTGAAGCAGCAAAAGAATTAAATAAAATAAAATATAATAAGGAAAAATGAAAAATATAAGATCAAATAAAATCAAATCATAACAAAATTCATGCATTTGATATAAGCTTTATGATTATAAAGGAATTAAATAATGTAATAAAAAAAAATTAATCTCTCATGCGGAAAATCAACGTTGTTCAGAATTGGTCCATTTCCTCCGATGCGGGTTCTTCCGGTTGCATTTTTTTGTTGAAAAATATATATTTAAATTTTATATATCAAAGGACTTGCATATGTAGGATATGAGAGGGTGAATTAATGCATGCAAAAATAAAAACAATAGAAATTAAGTTTGTTGGCCCTTGGCTCTTTTTCCAATTTATTACAGAAAACATTCAAGTTACAGTTTGAACTATCAAGTTTACATATATATATAACGAACGAATTTCGCGTTAGATATAATCATTCGCGGGAAAAACATTTTTTATGTAAATACGCGAGTTCCCGAGATAAGTACAAAAATGAGACTTCGAAAAGAGAAAATTAATCGATTGAGTCCGTTAAAGAATTCGCGACGCGGAAACATAACGAACAGTCTTTTATGTTCACTATTAAAATAAAAAAAATTTAATACGCGACGATATCACGGAATTCGCGACGCGGAAGATAAACTACTCCGGATTCCTAGATGCCGTTTTCTAAAACAGGTGTTGCAGAACCTTAAGGTTCACCCAGCCTAGCCTCATCGGCGTCATCCATATGGATGGGGCACGCTTAAGGGTCAGAGTCGAAACTCTTTTACCTGCTTAAAAAAAAAGAATTTTTCGCAGTCCCATGTAAAACATGGGACCACTCGGGGCTTGTCGCCGCTAGGGCTACCCAGCTCCTAAAAGGAAAGATTAGGAATAGAGGTTTCTGTCGTGCAGCATACTTACTACTGCCAATTTACTCAAGACTTCCTTAGACTTAAAATCTTCCTTGACTCTTTTGAGTGATCGGGCGTAACTCACTCTTTGAATGATCGGGCGTAACTCCATGAAGATTCGTGCGTAACTGATTGAATGAATCCATGAGAATGTCTCGATACTCCTGCTCCCGAGTAAATTATCTCGCCGTGCTAGATGAAAGACGAGATAATCTGATGCGCGAAGGGTTTATCCTAATTACGCATATATTAGGTACGCGCACCTAGATTTTCAAAGATATTTATCAATTTTTACTTTTTCATTGATAATTACTATGATAAAGGAAACAATTTATTGATTCATTTAACGCGGAGTGTTAATCTTGATTTTATTAATGCAATATTAAAAATAAACTGTTTAATTTATTAATATTCTAATAATAATAGAAAAAATATTAGATAATTAATACTCATACACGTGTTCTCGGTCTCCTCTTTGTGCGGATCTTCGTCGTCGCGCACGAACTTGGGACCCCGCGTTGCGGTAAGGGGAAACATACATAGGCGTAGAGTATCGAAATATATGATTTTTCTCATTTCGCACATTTTATTTATTTATTTATTATTATTATTTTATTTGATGAAAATGGGATTGTTGCAATATATATATATATATATAACACATTTTATCAGATTGTTATCTTTAATTAATTTTTATTGTATTTTTGGTGAATCATTCTAATTAGTAATATAATAATTAATATTATTATTAGTGGAGACGATAGGCAGTGATTCAGTGCGCGTTTCATCAATAATTTAATTTATCTATTTAATAATATTTATATCAACATTCTCTCTTTCGTGGCATGTAGTCACACGGGATCTATCCTTAGATCCCGTAATAAAATAATATCAACCAGTTTTTTCCGTTAAAGATAGGTATATTCGTTATTGAAAGTGAATAGATATCCGGATCTGTATGAATTCAACGGAACTTCCTCTGGGTAGGTCCACCGGGTTAGTAAGGACTAATTAAATATTTATCATTTTACGGTTGATGTATGGGACCGGAAGGAATTTTTATTTAATAATTTTAATTTTTTTTTAATTTAAATTCTAAACCAGCATCAGATTTGACGCGCAACGTGAATTTTTTTATTGTATAATTAGTGTTTAAATTGTTTCTTTTTTTAACAAAACTAACGCTTTTGGTGCATATTAGGCTTAAGTTGAATAATAACGAATATTGTAGGAAGTGTTTGAAAACTTTTTCAGTGGGTTAGAGAGAGAGACAGAGAGAGAGAGAGAGAGAGAAATTTTCGGCGTCGGTTACGCCATTTTGGAAAATTTTAAACCAGTCGGTTAAAATAATTAAAATAAAATTGCTGAAGTTTTTTATTTGGGGAAACTTAACACTAGACCTTTTGGATTACCAATTCTTTTCATTTCGTTTCTCGGGTTATTTGTAGTTACAATTATTTTTTTTTTTTGTGTTATCTTAGTTAATTGAAATGGGTAGTCACAAAGGGAAAATATCCTTAAACAGTCCACAGTGGCCAGGCAGTTATGTAGAAAGATTTCTAAAAATAGATCCGAAATTAATGAAAAAGTTATTAGAAATGCAAGGGTTAAGAAAAGTAGGGTCGTTCGGGACATTAAAAGACAGATTATTAAGGGTGGACTGTAGGAAGATTGATGTTAGCCTAAATGTACCGTGGTATACGGACGACGAAAGGGAGGAGCAATTACCGACGAATGCAAAGGATATAGAAATAGAACAAGTTGATAAAGGGGAAGGTAATAAAAAAAGTTGAACAGACAAAGATTAGTGAAGGGAAAGTAATAGAAAGTATTAATAAAGAGGTACTGGAGGTAGAGAAGGAAACTGAGGTCAGGGGAACAAATCAGGAAAAATCAGGTGCACGAAAAAGATCTAATGGGAAGCCAAAGGAAACGGCAACTTCGGATAGGGTCCAAGTATTAGGAAGTAACGTAGATGTAGAGATTTTAAAAATATTGATAACTAATATTAAGGAGGTTATGGGAGATCAATTAAAGAGCGTGCTAATAAAAATAGCAGATGCAAGGCTGCAAAATTTTGTAAGTTAGCAAACAGGTAGAGGAATTGGGTCAACAAGAAAGAGTATTCAATGACGAATTGGTGTCGAAAAAAAGAGTGTCTACTCCTAAACGAAATAAGTTAGGGCAAAAGAATCTAGGTTTCTCAAGAGCGATTATTTAAATAGTAAGGGGAAGAGAATTTATTATTTTGAGGAAACCGGTATAGGTTGTAGTAGTTCGGAAGAGGAAATATAAGTAGGAGAGTACACGAAGAGGAAAAGTTGATGCGTAGACTGATAGATCAGAATCAGGATAGGGAGTTAGTAGGGATAAGGACTAGCGGAAATAGTGATAGAAAGGTGAGGAAGGCTGGGAAGCTCCGAAGTCTAAAGTACGACGTGAAAACCGAAACCAATGTCAGAGAGGTGTAAAGTAGTTGCGCAGTATGCAGTGTGCAAAGATGGAAATTCCACTTTTTTTGCGAAGGTAAGGAGGGTCCGGAGGAGTACTTGGCTCAATTGGAGGATTGCTGCGAAGGAACAGCATATTCTGATACCGAGTTCCTAAGCGGAATTTCTTGTACGATATCGAAAACTGCGGGTAGGTGGTTGCGATCGGTCAAGAAAAAGATTAAGACGTTTAAAGATTTCAAATACGTATTTAGACATAGATTCATGGGAATTTGAGATAGAGAAGATATTATGGAAAAATGCGTAGAAGGACTCAAGCGAAGGGAGTGGACATAGCTAGTTACTTGTCATGTATAAAGTTAATAGTAAGGCATTTTAAGAAACCGCCGCCGGAATGTCAGCTTGTCCAATTAGTACAATGTAATCTGCTGTCGGAGTATCGTAGGACAATGAAAAACGAATATCTCGATA
The DNA here is from genome assembly GCA_026168455.1 of Theocolax elegans. Taxonomy (NCBI): domain Eukaryota; kingdom Metazoa; phylum Arthropoda; class Insecta; order Hymenoptera; family Cerocephalidae; genus Theocolax; species Theocolax elegans. The sequence continues at coordinate 41,959,826 of CM047426.1, read as the reverse complement.
CCTTGGACGATATTGAGAAGTGAGGGGCGGAAATACAAACGGAAGAAGGAATTAGACAATAGTTTTGTTCTTCCGCCACCCAAAGAAAAGACTTGGATCCCCAGAAGCCGCATATCAAGGGCCTTAAGTAAAAGGCAAAGTGGCTAAGGTAGAAGAAAACGAACAGAGTTTAGAAGGCCAAAAGAGATTCTGAAGCCGGCGAAATCGGATAAGGAGTTAAATAAAAACGCGGTTAAGGCCAAAATGCAGGTAGAATCGCAGGAACAGCCAATCACAGCTGCAATGGTTGCGGCCAAACAGGGGACTCAACAGAATGCGAGACCACCGGTACAGTAATACACCGATTGGTCAAGACCGCAAGCAGTTGGCCAACGCATAGATTATATCGATCGAAATTTTAGTAGTAGCGAATTTCCGTCGAATAGGTGGCAGAACCGACCCGATAGTAGGGATTATAGGAAGAGGAAAAATTTTGTTAATAGCCGAACCAAGGACGAGAATAGAGCTTTTCACGTCCGTGTTTCGAGTGTCAGAAAGTAGGGTATAGGAGTTCTAAATATCCCAATAGGAAATGTTATTATTGTAAAAAGCTGAGTCATAATATACGAAGTTGCTCTCTTCGTAAAACAGAGGGGTTGGCATGCTAAGTTTGCAAAATACTGGAAAATACATTTGACGATTGTCCGAATTGCACACAGTTTAGAGCGATGTTGGGAAACGGAAAGCCGGAAGTGCAGGAAGGTCCCCTGACTGTCAAATTACTTCAGTAGGGACCGATAGGGAGATTCCGAATCAGTGTGTCAGGAGTGTGTCTCCCAAAGTAAATGTAAGAAAGGTAGGTAATTCTAAGGGTGCGATTCCTAGGTCCAAGGGTGGTCTATGGTCGATCAGTAGGGATGATTCAGACATTGATTCAGAAGTTAAAATATTTGAGGATAGGGTTTTAAATGAATCAGAGAGAATAGATGTTGAATCGTTAGTTAGGAAGCGGAAAGTCGATTGTGGCGGGACTCATGTTGGCGAAGGAAGGTCACAGGACAATCAAGAGATTAGGGAGTGTAATAAATTAAATGTGATTAACGAGCGTGTAGGTTTGCTTTTAAGAGATAATAGTAAGGATGAAAAAGAAAATATTCCAAAGACCTTCCTTGGCAACAAGGAGACATCTGATTGATCAACTGAACCAAAGCAAGGTGTATCAGTATATAACGTAGAAAATAGGCATTATTTAAAGATTGCTTAGGAGGACGTGAATATAGGGCGTTAATAAAATTCTGGATCCACATTATCGTTAGTAGGGTCAAGGATAGCTAATTCGTTTAAAGATAGATTAAAGTCCTCTGATGTAGTTATCAAAATGTTAATGATGAATTAGTGAGGGCATTAAGGACGTTGTAAATTAATTTAGTGATTGATGGACACATAGAAAAAATTAATTGAAAGGCCTTGAAAGATTTGGAATCAGATATGATCTTAGGTATGGATTTTGGCAAACTTTTCAATTTTGACGATAGGTTAGGACAGGATCAGTGGCGTGTTAGGGAAGGTCCATGGAGGTCGTATAGTGACGATAAAGCGACAAACCATCCTATAATATTCAGGGAATGCGCTGGCATCTTAAAATTAAGAGATGAGGAAAGGTAACGAGTTCAAAAATTGGTGCACAGTGTACTCTCGGACATAAATACCGATCGGTTGGGAATGACAAACCTTAATAAGTATTCAATGTTCAGGGAGCTCCTCCAATCAAACATCGAACATGGCGCATCTTACCCAAGATGTTAGAGGCAGCTCATGGGCCAGTTAGAAAGATGTTGCGGTTGGAAATTATCGAAAGATCGGCAAGTGACTAGAGTAGTTTCACCAGTTTTAGTCCGGAAGTCCGAGAGATCAATAAGATTTTGTGTGGACTATAGGGACTTGAACTCGGTCACAAAACGGGATGCCTGGACGATATCATCATCGTCACAGAGTCGTTTGACGAACACTTGAAATACCTGTATTTGATATTAAAAAAATTTTTGTATGCAGGATAAACTGTGAAAAGGAACAAGTACTAGTTTCGTTATAGTAGGGTGACTTATATAGGGTTTATTTTAGATAGGGACGAACTTATAACAAATCCAGATAAACTGTCTCGGGTGGTTAATTATCCAGTATCCAAGACAATCAAAGAATTGCGAAGGTTCTTTGCACTAAAGAAGGCTCGGAATGTTGCACCCGTTCTTGCTCGCCCTGACTTTAGCAAACCGTTCAAAGTGCAGTGCGATGCAAGTAATTATGCACTGGAAGCTGTGCTGACACAGGAACAGGAGGACAGGGAACACCCCATAGTCTATATCAGTAGGATTTTATCGGCCCGGGAAAGGAATTATTCTACAACGGAAATGGAATGTTTGGCGTTAATTTGGGCTATCAAAAAGTTGAGACCATATTTAGAGGGATATCGATTTACCGCAATCATAGATCTCAGTGTGTTGAAGTGGTTGCGGAATGTCAAGGAGCCTACTGGTCGCCTCGCTCTATTGCTATGAGCAATGGAGATGCAACAATGGGACTTTGAAATACTCCATAGAAAAGGATCTTCCAATCAAGTTCCAGACGCACTCTCTAGGATATATCCGGGTGAAGTCGATACCGTGGCAGCTATCAAAATTAGGGACACTTCGTATCTCAACATGCTCAAAAACGTCGAGCAATTTCATAACTATTACCAGCAATGGAAAGTAGAGAACGGTATCATATATAGGTATCGTAACGATCCATTGTTGGACCCGGACATAAATAGGGACGAAGATTGGAGATTAGTGATCCCAGAGGATCAGCGAGAGAAAGTAATAAGGGATGTGCATTGTGAAACCCCAGCGGGTCACTTAGACGTAGAAAAGACTTATGATAGAGTTATTAGGGACTATTATTGGAGAGGAGTATAGTATGATGTAAACGATGTACGATGTACGATGTACGATGAAAGTCGAAATTGAGGGTGGCGCCGTCAAAAAATTTTCCTTTCTTAATTCAGCACTGATAGTGGCCCACCCTGCAGGTGTGACGGGAAATTACAAATTATGCTCTACCGTATCGACATACAGGGCCGTATATAGAACCGAATCCATTGTAAATATTCCAAAATCGATTCGGGCACCGAAAAGCTTAATTCTGTACGAAGTATACATGTAAATATAATTTCAGTTTAGATCTCGGGGAAGTGTATGTATATTATATACTATAAAATAACTATTACGCCATATGAAAGAGTGTTCGCGTATTTATACGCTTTAAATTTGAAAAAAAAGGCACGGTTAAGAGTAAATGTTTTTGCGATCCCTTTTGTCACGTATTTACGCGCGTTTTTCTTAATATATGAGCGTTTAGAAGCATACCATAAGAAAATACGTATTTTAAGCGGCATGGCCAACACGTTGGAAGAACAAATGACAAGGGAATTCCCAAATAGAACCATAGTTCATTGTTTCACGGGATTTTCAAAGGAGTTTTATGAACGGTAGAGTAGGCAGCCGTCGCGTCCCCGTATATACCTAGCTCTAACCATATGTTTCTCGATTGTCGACTGCTAGTGAGTTGAAACAAACAGCGATACACCGAATGGTACGCTAAAGGGAACTACACATGGAATACATCCCCACCCTAACCCTGACCAAGACCCTGATTGACAGATCTTTGACGGACGAGCGACACTTCGAGTCTAGCCAGCAACCGGGCAACTTGTACCTTTTCACGGCATTGTGTGTTATTGATCATTTTGCGAGGTTGATTATAAACTATTGTGTGACGTGTATCTGGTGTTCGCGATTTCTGTGCGTGTGTGTGTGAATACCTGGGCAGTGCCTGCCCAATCTTTGGACATCTCAATATTAGCGTGATCGCTTGATATAACTGGACTAAACATCGCCGTTACATCCAGGTGGTCGACCGTGATCGTGTCGAATCCTGGATTGTGTTGGAACACACCGGATCACGACGCCAGCGTACACGTAAGGGAAGGATCGCTAGTTGCGCGAGCGATTCCATTTTATGTATTCATAGTCCGTTATTATTACTATTAATATTGTTATTATTATTATTCCTAGTTTAGTAACAGTTTCCAATTGTAATAAGTTTAATGTAAGTTATTTAGTAATTATATCAGGATAGATTAGATATTTAGATATATATCAAGGCTTTTTCCCCACATCAACTGGGGTTTTTTAATGCCGATATATTTAATTTACGTTAAAATAAACTTAATTCTATTTTCACTTTAAATTGTGTATCTTTATTATCTGGCACGATCCTCCACCTATCCTAACCACCGAACTCACATAATAATTGCCTTTATATTAATTTACTTAATAATTTCTTTTCCTATTTCACGAGACTTATAAACAAAGAATAAACTTTAATATTAAAAACGAATTTTTGTTCATTTATTGTAGCTTAATTGCAAGATATTGAAACAAAAGGATATTATTGAAATGGAGTTAAATTGAATAGGAGACGTTGTAAAAATACTACGCGGAACATTGTTTATGCCAGAAATAAACATATTTTTTTACTTATAACTTGGAATCGACAAATTTAATTACAGTTATTAATAACTCTTTATTTTAGCTATATTTATCAATTGCATACTATAATATATATACTTAAAATTTTAGTATAAAATAAAATAAAATGAAATGTATCAAATTTTAGATCTGATATAATCGTTAGCATTAGTTTTTTTAAATAAATACACCGTTTGCATTTATTGTTATTGTATTATTATTATTATCATATTATTATTATAAATAAATCGATTTTGATCTAACACCGCTCAAAAGATCACATTTAAAATACATGAAAATTAGTGATTTTATGAGGTTTATGAGGCATAACTTACACCAGCGGTCTTGGCCAATAATCTAACCACCGCCATTCGAAAGCTCTCAAAAAATGTGATCTTTTGAGCAGCGTTAGATCAAAATCGATTGTGGCGTGGTCGCCTTTTTTTGATATTCAATATTTCCGGGCGTTCTATCTCTTCGAGATTTTAAAATTAAGAATTGTAACCCAGGTAGATAAGTTCTAAAGATTATTTTGAACAAAAGTTATTTGTAATCTTTTTTCAAAAAAATTAATAGATTTTGAGATAAATGGCTTTAAAAATAGAAAATTTTCTAAAAAATTGAAAAATTTCCATTTTTCATGGTGGAATAATTATTAGGCAAATTATTTTTAACATCTAAAATTTTTTTTCTATCTTCTTGAAAATATTTCCAGCCTGTTCTTAAATTTTGGAGCGATTTAAAATTTTCATCGTACCACTTGACGTGAAATAGCCCATATATATATGGGGTATTCCACGTGAACTGGTCCGATCAAAATTTTAATATGCACCAAATTTTGGGTACAGATTGCAAATATTTCTCAGAATACAGAAAAAAATTTTTAGATACTGGAATTTATTTGCTCATAAGTTATTCTAACCTCAAAAAGTGAATTTTTCCAAGTTTTTTTCAACACCAGCTGGGTTCACCGCTATTTAGCTCAAAATCTATCAACTTTTACTATAGAACATTATATGTAGCATTTGCTGCTAATTGTGTCTAGAATTTATTCTTCTCGGTTAGAATTCCTAATTTCAAGGTGCATGTTATATAAACTACATGTCAATATTCAACTTAAAAAAAGTGCATGTGCGCCACAATTGATTTTTTTATCCAAAAGTCTAAACGAAAGCTTGGAGCAATACCTTTCTAATGGTCTGTAGCATTTTTATGGCCTTCAATTCTGTAAAAGGTTATGATAATTTAAAAAAATACGGAAATTTATTAAAAATTTTAATGGGAATTACCATGTTAATTTTTGTGAATTTTATCTCTTTCTTTAAATTATCATAACTTTTTACAGAATTCAAGGCCATAAAAATGCTACAGACCATTAGAAAGGTATTGCTCCAAGCTTTCTTTTAGACTTTTGGGTAAAAAAATCAATTGTGGCGCACTTGCACTTTTTTTAAGTTGAATATTAACATGTAGCTTATATAACATTCACCTTGAAATTAGAAATTCTAACCCAGAAGAATAAGTTCTAGACATAATTAGCAACGAATGTTACGTATAATGTTCTATAGTAAAAGTTGATAGATTTTGAGTTAAATAGCGGTGAACCCAGCTGGTGTTGAAAAAAACTTTGAAAAATTCACTTTTTGAGGTTAGAATAAGTTATGAGCAAATAAATTCTAGTATCTAAAAATTTTTTTCTGTATTCTGAGAAATATTTGCAATGTGTACCCAAAATTTGGTGCATGTTAAACTTTTGATCGGACCACTTCATGTGGAATAACCCACATATATATATATATATATATATCTATATATATTTGGGTACTTAAGGTATATTCTTTTCGACTGTGTTATTCGTAAAGGCAAACCTGATATTTTATATTATTTCAATTACTGAACCAATCGTCTTTTTACAATAATTATTAGTTCGAACTGCAATTTATTTATAACAATTCTTCTTTGCAATGCATATTATTTACAATATTTATTGTTTGAATTGCAATTTATTGACAATAAATCATATTTTCAACTGCAACATTTTTTAATTTGAACTGCATTTATTTATAATAATTCTTATTTGGATTATTAATTAGTAATATTTGTAATAAACTAACATTACGTATATCTTATTCTATAATTTGTTAACGTGTTCGCCGTGCAATTGTTTATATAATCCAAATTAAAATTGTTATTTAACTTAAATAATTTTATGCAATTGTTAATAAAAGAATGTAATTTTATGTGTGTCTTTGCCCATTAAAAAGCTAGAAGAATTTAGTTACACATGTTCATTTAAAAAAAAACAGTATATTATTATGTTAACAAATTTAAATACATAGTGCATGATTAATACGAATAAAAAAATATATTATTTTATTATCCCACATTATATCCTACATTTCTACTTTCAAAATAACTTCGCTCGCTACTCCCGAAGACGTAAGGCTAGTCCTAGTCAAACAAGAGCGAAAGGAACGCGAATGGTTTATTAATAACCATTATTAATAACCATTTGCCTTCTTGTAATATTTTTATAGTAGTTGGTACAAGTCTGGACGTGACAGGGGGTGAGTAGCACTCTTAACGAGTTTAGGCATGTGATAAATACCGCGATTCAGTCATCAATGAAAGTATCACCCGCATTCTTAAATAATGGGAGACACGCGAGACCGTAGGAAGGTAGAACCAAGGGAATTGATTCAAAAGGGCGATGAAAAAGCTTGGGCCGCCAGAGTACAGAGGTTAGATATTTTACGGGATATAGTTACTAAGGCTAAGGAGAAACAATTTAAGGTTTTAATAAGGGTAGAAGGGATATAAGATTTTTCATAGCAGATCAGGTATTGTATAGGACTCATTATTTATCCAATGCAGCTAATAGGTTCTCAGCAAAAGTATGTCCAAGTAAAGTTTAAAGGGCCCTATAAAATATTGGAAGTGTTATCGTCCACGGTTTATGTTATTGATCGGAATGACATGTCAAAAGTGAAAATAAATAAGTGGCATGTAAAGGATTTGATAAGACGTCGACGGGAAGAGGCGGATGGTTCCACCAGTGCATCGGAAATGGAGAAGATAACGAGGGGGATACTTGCTCCAAAGCGGCCGAACCGGCAGCTGTGAAGAGGATCTCCCCAGTGGGGAAGATTAAACAATGCAACTACAAGCTCAACTCCGGTGATAGATGGGGTCCTCCTTATCCATGATCAGGAGTGGCAAAAATAAATGTCTGGTTCGATGAACATCCAACCCCTTTTTACACGTGGGCGTTGTTGATATTAGCAACCAAACCCTCTTGGGATACTCCGGAGTGGGATATGGAGGTCGCTGGGCCGAGTTGTGGATTGGGACCGGGTCGAAAGGCGGCTCCGGTTGAGGTGCAAGAAGCGTCGAGGGTTGTTAAACGCAATAAAAATATGAAGTATAAGAATAAGAAGTCGCAGTTCTTGATCCGTTCCCGGTCCTCCACTCCCCCTGGGCCTACGATTAGGACGAAAACCCAGGATTCTTCGGTAGTATGGGATTTTGTAGATAACTAATAACAAAAAGCGGGTCGATAATGTTAGAAATAAGGGAAATACCGGACAGGGTGACAGTAGGGTCCAGTAGACACCGGTTAGATCTCATTCTAACCATCCCTTTAGTGGATCGTCCCCATTCGTATGCTTTAATTGTTGGAGCAGGGGGCATGCACAATTTAAATGTGTTGATCCCGTATATTATGTTTCTTTTAGAATTTGCGGCTGGAGGGGGTTCGATTTATCAAACTGCCACCGATATAAAATGGTGCATCAGGAATTTATTACAGTTCAGTTTGGGAAACAAAACAGCGAGCATGATATAGTAGGGACGAACGCCTCCGTAACGAAAACAGACGGGATCAAAAGAAAGGGGGGAATGGATTAGTAGACTTACGGAGTCAACTAGGGAAAGGGGTTCTGGGGGTGGGGGGTACGGAACAGCTCCTGAGATTGTTGCGGGAGGTTCAGGATCTGCCGGAGGATATCAGGAATGCTATCATCCGGTCGATTTTCGTGCCAAGCCCAATATTTACCTAGGGTTAAGGATTCAGTAAGTAAGCTAGTTAGTAAGAACTTAGGGTAGATGAGTAGATAGTCGTGGTCTCCCTGCAAATTAGCAGGGTCATATTGTATTGAAGAAGGAAGAAGTGGAGTTGAAATGTGAGTTGTACTTTTTTTATTTTTTAATATTTTGTGACTGTTGTCCTTTCCCATGGGTGTAATAAGTTGTCGCCATCTTAAATCGATTAAATTCAAGCGCGCGCACACTGAGCACGCTGTCCGCGCTCGTATCCATACGGCGATCGCTTATATCAAGTATAGGGAATTTGGGTAGTGTGAGAATACGTGAGTATTATAATCTAATACACGTTTAATAGTAGGGAGTTGAATTTATATTCGAATTTCGTGCTATTACCTAGGTATTCATAAAATGATCTATTGAACCAATCAATAGATGACTTTATTAGAGATGAGACTTCTGTATGGGTATTATACAAGCTCAAATACAGAAATTTGAAATAACAGTAGGGACAATGATAACTTATGCAAATTTGTTGTTATTATCATCTATAGTAGAGGAAATATGGGTAGCTTTATTACACCTGTGACGAACACGGAAGGATTGATAAATTATAATATTGCCGTATCCCTCACAGGTAGCGAGTGAGAGAAAGGATGGGGATGTTATTGGATTGAGGGAGATAGAAAATCGCAGAAGTCGGGCAAGGTTCTGAAAATGGATCCTCGACATTCTGATGTTAGCGATCGTCGATCTTAGTATTACAGTCTGATTCTATCGATCATAGATCATAGTGTTATTTTCCAATTCTACCAGTCACTGGGTTTTGGCATATTTTATTATTCAGCATTATATTTTTATTAAGGAGGATTCAATTAATATTCGCAGAATTAAGCAGATATATATATGGGTGGTTCTCTGTGACATTGAAGATGAAACAAATAAATATTGCTATAACTGTGGCAATATGTTATAGAGGTATGCAGTAGTTCTCCTGAATTTTTCCAGATTTCGGGACCATTATTTTAAGTTACAGAGAGTCAAAGTTGACATTTTCGTACTTTTTTGCATTATATGCCCATTTTCATGAATTTATAGCTCCCAGGGGATGCATTTTTCACAGATCTGATTTCGTTTTACCGTTTCTCGATATCTGCTCCTTGTTTACTAATATTTCATGCTCAGCTGTGCTTGATAGTTTAGATAGACGTTACTTACATGTACATAAGAATAGTAGAATACCTTTCAGTGAAATTCGTGTGGCAAACCACCTCCTTTGGGTCTCTCACCCTCAGAGATCGTATTCACAACTTTAAGAGGAAGATCTCGCCCGCAAGATGCCGACCCTCTCGGGGGGTACAGTATCAGATTAGTTACTTAATTAAAGCGTACAGCATCAGTTTAATTTTACAAGGATAATTATTAGGAGTTTCTAGTTGTAAATATATGTGCAGGTTTTATTTTTAAAGCAATAATTCCTTTAGTTAATATACAATGTATCTTAAAATTATACCTAATCACATATTGTTTTGTAATCAAGTACTACATTCTCGTAATTTTAATTAAATGTTAACGTATTGTATTAATTGCTGAAAAACGGCATTTTTCAGTCGGTAAACGGTTCATTCAATATCATCACAAGTTGACAGACACGTAACAGTAACTGCATATCTAATTAAACTATCTCATAAAAAGTTCCATTAGAATAATATAAATAAAATAAAAAATTTGTAATATTCACCCTCCTTTGTTGAATTAGTAAATTGTCGATTGCTGAGGGACAATAATCTAACTTATTTATTTAAGTCCAACAACTTATCGTATGCCAGATTTGCAGACTCATCAGGTGCTAAATTTATTGGACAAATAAATATTTATATCAAGTTTTAAAATAACACAGGCCCACAAACAAAAAGTTTCGTGCGCAGTATACCAGACCACGTGAACTTTATGTGTTTGGGGTCGTTGAATCCGAATCCGTGGTCTATTTAATCCGGGTACATCAGGATCAAGATCAAACCAAGGTAACATTCACAAAATTTATCGCAAACAAAGTAAACCAGTATATCAATATGTTTTTGGGGTCACTGAATCCGAATCCGTGGACCATTTAACCCGGGCACGTCAGGATCACGGTCAAGCCAAGGTCAAATCCAGAAAATACATCGCAAACAAAGTGATCCAGTATATCTACATGTTTGTAGGGTCGCTGAGTACGAATCCGTGGGCCATTTGATCCGGTCACGTCAGGGTCAAGGTCAGGCCAAGGTCAAATTCAGAAAATGTATCATATAATTAAAAATGCACCAAAGCCATCGAATGCATTACTTTATTTGTAAAACTATATCGTAAATTCCAAAATCACTCGATCCCACAACCCTTAGATACCTCAGGACCTTACCTCAATAACTTTATTACCCAATAATCCGATTAGCTCATAAACCGATAAATCCATAACCTAAGACAATCTGCCCTTCCGTACTCTTTTATCGACAAATTACCTGTGAAGTGGATTACGTTTGCGCTTTTTACTATTTTACTATTGCCAGTGTTCTAACACTACCGCCCACCTGCAGGGCAGCGCGCCGTCGCTGGTTTCGTTAACCTTTAGACTGCCGGCATTTTTGTCTTATAAATTGATATTTTTGATGTGCAAAATTTATACATAAAAACACCTCGTATCTCTAGAGTAGTTGTCAAGGTCACAGGTGGCTCATATATGAGCCAGTCCGGCTGGCAACGGTCGGGTGAATGTTAAAAATTAAAAAATTTTTAAATTACTATATATTCATTTTTAACAGAATTTTTTGATATTACATTGTAATAAGACCCCAAAAATACTCCTTTAGTTATCAATAAAACCGAAGGAACACAACTACCCCTAGCGAGGGGGTGAAAATTTCGAAAATTCATTAGTAGGCTGGTTTGGATTTTTTACGATGTTTTCTCGTAAATACACTGTAACATGTGTAAAGCATACCCTGAAGTTTGTCCCAACCTATGGAGGTGCAAAAATACCCCTAGCGAGGAGGTGATTTTTTTTTGCGAACGTTCTCGAAGACTGAAATATTCGACAAATTTGTGTACAATGTGTAAGAAATTTATTAGCAATTTCCATATTTTACATATCTAAAACACTTTCCTTCTGCTAGACCCAGAGCTAACGACGGGTTGTTTGAATACCTCGATCTGAAAATAGTTTCAGCTGTATACTTTGGAGATCAGAGAGCCTAATTATTGAAAAAAATACATCAAAATATCTATATCCATTATTAAAGCTATAATTTTATTACTGTCCCATATATGAGCCATGCCGGCAGTCTAAAGGTTAACTCATAGAATTGTAGAGCGGATCATTTCACATATCTTCTTATGAAGCAGTATCACCATCTCCAGTGTTCTATGAGGTAGCAGGATTTTTCATTACCACAATTGTTAATGAGTTATGGAATTCCTACTTGCATGATTTTACTCACAAGGGGAGTACTTGACCTCCGAGAAACGGATCTTAACCAAACTGTAGGATATGTTTTCTACTATAAAAATATAAAGAAAGCTGAAGTTCCGTATGTCAATGCCATGTTTTACGGACTTTATAAGCAAAAAACGAAAAAAAAGAAGCTCAAATATCTTGATTTGGTCGAAAGTTGTGAAAGAAATAGAAATTTAACGATATTTTGACGAATATTTTGAATTATAAAATCTGTTGATTTTCAAGCTAAATTATCTTCTTATTCTTCTTTCTTTCATAACTTTCGATCAAATAAAGATAAAAGCTTCTTTTGTTTTAAATCCAATCTATTTGATCTCAGCTTTCTTTTGGACTTAAGTTTGAATGCATATCTTTTTTTGTTTCTGAGTTATAAGTGACCAAAGTCAAGACTATTTTTTGCGAAATTTTTCGTTTTTTGCTTATAAAGTCCGTAAAACATGGCATTGGCATACGGAATTTAGGCTTTCTTCATATTTTTATAGTAGAAAACATATCCTAGAGTTTGGTTAAGATCCGTTTCCCGGAGGTTAAGTACTCCCCTTTTCAGTAAGTATAACTGACATGTATCACGCTTAAAAAAACATCTTAAATTGAGATGCAATATCTAGAAACACAACGAGATTATATGCACTCAACCTAAATTAAGTGATTGCAGATAACATATGCACAAGTGTTAAACAAAAAAAGACATCCATAAAGTCTACAGATAGTGAAAAAGATGATTAACCGTGAATATATGACGAAGTAGGCAAAGAAGACATTGAAGAAGTTTGTAATGAAAGTAATAATGATGATGAAGATCAAGAAGAGTATGTACAGACGAAGATAAATGAAGATGATTTAAATGATTTAATCAGAGATCTTAGGCTGTCGATAGATGGAGCAGAATTGTTAGCTTCAAGACTAAAGAGATCGCAGTAGTCATTATACTAAAAAAGATTGGCTAGCTCGAGTGTGACGTAGCGTTTCCTACATAAATGTAAGAAATCCCGTACACTACGTAAAACAGATGATAATAACTTCGATATATATATATATATATATATATATATATATATATTTAATTAAATAAATGGGGTAAACTAATATTCGTTTTTCGTCCTATTAATATGACCGACTCAGCACGTGCACGAACTTCTTACCTGTGCCGTGGATCCTTGTCTCGCCGACGGGAAAATGGCGGGACTAACTAAATTCCTTTCTACTAATTCACTACAACCAAAAAGGGTGATAATTGAAATTACACAAAAATAAGTCCGTGTAATGGAATAATTAACTATTTATTTGTTTCACTTATTATTTTAACATAATATTACAAATGCTTATTTTATAGACGATATCACGAATCTCAACCAACATAGGAAAAATGTAACATGAAATCGAGTCGCAAATCATGACAATGTATATAATTAAAATCTTATAATTATTAATTGAAGTATTGATTCTCCATCAAATCTAGTCGCGTTACCGAAAATAATCCATATACTGAACGATTATTACATCAACAAAATAAATGTGGCCGGCGGGCAGTCCACTTACCGCACGCAAGTCCTTACAATCAGATTGTTCCAAATAAATATATTTCCCACAAGACTTCCTCAATATCTCAATCTCCAATAAATACTTCAATCTCCAACAAGTACTTGTCTCCAAAATCGATATCTCCGTGCGAATAACTTTCAGCAATATCTATTTCACCAACAACAATAATCCAAACTCCGAAAAATACTCGATATTTATAGAAAGCACCGGCGTCTCTTTCCACGGATCAGCTACTAATGACCTCTCCTCCTTTTTCCGCATTCTTCTTCCTCTTTCGTCAATTTTCGTCAAGGCCGACCCGCGGCGCTGTCAACTTCCCTCATTTGAACATGGCACCCGTTTTCCATTATTGGCAGGTCAACAGGTGTTATCGATCCTACTACCACCTTTATTCCTTCCGTAATATATATTCGGATTTAGCGGCGCGAATATTATCGTCAATCCCAAGTGTTAACTGGGCTGACGCCTCCACTTGTGCAATTCGCACTCTTCTCCTCTCTCTCTCTCTCTCTCTTACGCATGGGAGTTGAGTCCGAAAGAGTCCCGCGTTGCGCCGGCGCGCTCTCTCGGTAGTCCTCATGGTGCATGCGAGTAAGCTCGGTCCTCTCCGCCGCCGCCTATGTACACGCATACGGCAGTACTGCTTCGCGCGCGAGTCTGATCTATCTCCGTCTCTCTCACTTTCGTGTTTACGAAAACTTGGCGTTTATTCTAACCTCAAAAAGTGATTTTTCCATATTTTTTTCAACACCAGCTGGGTTTACCGCTATATAACTCAAAATCTATCAACTTTTACTATAGAACATTATATGTAACATTCGTTGCTAATTATATCTAGAATTTATTCTTCTGGGTTAGAATTTCTAATCTCAAGGTCAATGTTACATAAACTACATGTCAATATTCAACTTGAAAAAAGTGCAAGTGCGCCACCTTTGATTTTTTCATCCAAAGGTCTAAAAGAAAGCTTGGAGCAATACCTTTCAAATGGTCTGTAGCATTTTCATGGCCTCCAATTCTGTAAAAAGTTATGACAATTTAAAGAAACACGAAATTTTTAAAAAATTAACATGGTAATTCCCATTTAAATTTTTAAAAAAATTTCGTGTTTCTTTAAATTGTCATAACTTTTTACAGAATTGGAGGCCATAAAAATGCTACAGACCATTTGAAAGGTATTGCTCCAAGCTTTCTTTTAGACTTTTGGATGAAAAAATCAAAGGTGGCGCACTTGCACTTTTTTCAAGTTGAATATTGACATGTAATTTATGTAACATTCACCTTGAGATTAGAAATTCTAACCCAGAAGAATAAATTCTAGATATAATTAGCAACGAATGTTACATATAATGTTCTATAGTAAAAGTTGATAGATTTTGAGTTATATAGCGGTAAACCCAGCTGGTGTTGAAAAAAATATGGAAAAATTCACTTTTTGAGGTTAGAATAACTTTTGAGCAAATAGATTCCAGTACCTAAAAATTTTTTCTGTATTCTGAAAAACATTTGCAAAGTATACCCAAAATTTGGTGCATTTTAAAATTTTGATCGGACCACTTCACGTGGAATACCCCATATATATATATATATATTTAATTAAATAAATGGGGTAAACTAATATTCGTTTTTCGTCCTATTAATATGACCGACTCAGCACGTGCACGAACTTCTTACCTGTGCCGTGGATCCTTGTCTCGCCGACGGGAAAATGGCGGGACTAACTAAATTCCTTTCTACTAATTCACTACAACCAAAAAGGGTGATAATTGAAATTACACAAAAATAAGTCCGTGTAATGGAATAATTAACTATTTATTTGTTTCACTTATTATTTTAACATAATATTACAAATGCTTATTTTATAGACGATATCACGAATCTCAACCAACATAGGAAAAATGTAACATGAAATCGAGTCGCAAATCATGACAATGTATATAATTAAAATCTTATAATTATTAATTGAAGTATTGATTCTCCATCAAATCTAGTCGCGTTACCGAAAATAATCCATATACTGAACGATTATTACATCAACAAAATAAATGTGGCCGGCGGGCAGTCCACTTACCGCACGCAAGTCCTTACAATCAGATTGTTCCAAATAAATATATTTCCCACAAGACTTCCTCAATATCTCAATCTCCAATAAATACTTCAATCTCCAACAAGTACTTGTCTCCAAAATCGATATCTCCGTGCGAATAACTTTCAGCAATATCTATTTCACCAACAACAATAATCCAAACTCCGAAAAATACTCGATATTTATAGAAAGCACCGGCGTCTCTTTCCACGGATCAGCTACTAATGACCTCTCCTCCTTTTTCCGCATTCTTCTTCCTCTTTCGTCAATTTTCGTCAAGGCCGACCCGCGGCGCTGTCAACTTCCCTCATTTGAACATGGCACCCGTTTTCCATTATTGGCAGGTCAACAGGTGTTATCGATCCTACTACCACCTTTATTCCTTCCGTAATATATATTCGGATTTAGCGGCGCGAATATTATCGTCAATCCCAAGTGTTAACTGGGCTGACGCCTCCACTTGTGCAATTCGCACTCTTCTCCTCTCTCTCTCTCTCTCTCTCTTACGCATGGGAGTTGAGTCCGAAAGAGTCCCGCGTTGCGCCGGCGCGCTCTCTCGGTAGTCCTCATGGTGCATGCGAGTAAGCTCGGTCCTCTCCGCCGCCGCCTATGTACACGCATACGGCAGTACTGCTTCGCGCGCGAGTCTGATCTATCTCCGTCTCTCTCACTTTCGTGTTTACGAAAACTTGGCGTTTATGTGGCAATACGGACCCAGTGCGACTTTGCGGCGACGACGTCTACGAGAGAAGGAGTTTCCATCATCCAAAGGTATTGTTCGTGCGAGTCGGCGTCTCCATCACATTCCATCACAAACAGCGAGTAACTTCTCTTGTCTTCAACTAACTCGACGTTTACGGTAAGTGCTATTTGTTTATTCTTCTCTCTCTCTCTCTCTCTCTCTCCAACACATAAAAAATCACTTCTATTATTTCCCATCCTTTTCTCTTATTTATTTAGACAATTCGGTGATGAGAATGGCTCAGGAATTTCTTGTTATTCATTGTTTACTTTTTCCTAACCTCTCTAATACCACACGTCAACCTTACCTCTAACCTATCCTACATAATACATCTATTATAAACACTTCCTTAATTAGTTTAAATAATTACATAATTTAATATCATTTTAATTTCTAGTTTTTCCTACAGGTAACGAGGCCCAGGACCAGCAGAAGCCAGTGCCAAGGTGTCGCTACGTAGCCAAGCAGGAGTTTTCGCCTGACCTAGGAGGAGGTATCGACAACAGTTATACACAGGTAATGCACGGGCATTACCTCTGCTAGGTAACCTGTTTCAATAATAGTATCTTTGGTTCGATACTTATATTCATATTATATATATTTGTTTGAGGTACGGGACAACGACAAAGTTTTTAATATTATTTTTATATGTGAGGTATTTACTACCTCACACGAGTAATAATGCTAACTGGATTTATGAACATCATAAACAAACCCTTGGTTGAGCCTTTAAAGATTCTCCTTCCTTTTTTGTACATAAAACTTGGTTTAATGAAACAATATGTAAAAACTCTGGATAAGGAAGGACAATGTTTCACTTACTTGGTTTACAATGTCCGAGAAAGAACGAGCTGCATGGCTAAGCTTTAAAAGCGTAGTTGAAAATTTTTTGGGTAATCACAAGAGTGGAAATTATAGGGAATTGGTAGTCGAAATGCTCAAAAACTATGAGAAATTGGGCTGTTCGATATTCAGCGACCCTAAAAACATGTAGATATACTGGTTCACTTTGTTTGCGATGTTTTTTCTGAATTCGACCTTGGCCTGACCTTGATCCTGAGGTGTTCGGGTTAAATGGTCGTCGGATTTGGATTCAGCGACTCCAAAAACATATTGATATACTGGTTTACTTTGTTTACGATGAATTTTGTGAATTTCACCTTGGCCTGACCTTGATCCTGACGTGTCCGGGTCAAATGGACCACGGATTCGGATTCAGCGACCTCAAAAACATAAAGTTCACGTAATCTGGTATACCGCGCACGAAGCTTCTTTTTTTGTTGCCCTGTGGTTTATCTCTAATAATTCATATAAATAATTTCAATCACCGCACCCTGATCCCCAGTGCAGCGTGATATCGTTTACTGATCGGGTATCGAGTCGATAGTAGGAGACATTGGTGGTTGAGTTACACACGAAGGTAAGTTCATCCTTTCCCCAATATCCGCATTACTGCGTATCTGCAAATATATGAAAATACACGCACACCATTAAATAAGATGAATATTAATTTTTCATACGTATTATTGTGACTTCAAGTTTTATTTACTATTGCATAGTAGTAAGTTTTCTCACGAATTTTACATTTTCTTTCATAAAAAAATAGAAATAATATTTATTTTCACATACATGAATTAAAATATTCGGAAATTTAGCTAATTTACTATTCTTTAGTTTTGGATATTTTTTAAAATTCTGAAGTCTTATTCGTCTACTCAGATAGTTTACATATCCCTGTTTCTATTAGTAAAAAAGGTGAACTTTAAAAATTACATTGCTAACCAACAGTAATCATTAGGATAAAAAATTGATCTGAAAAAATAAAAATTTCTAATTCTAAATAATAACCTACACTTATTTTTATTTATTTATAGCCATTCTTGTAAAGCAGATTGTCGATATAGCAGATCTAGTACTACTAGTGAGGTTTCGAATATAAGCAGTGAAATTAACTGCTATTCGACAACGTCGACGCCTTCACTTTCCTGTAATAGTAGTAATGAACGCGTGACCAACAGTTTGAAGAATCCGGAGATTCAAACAGGTATAAACAAATGTAATAATAAAATTTTGATACATAATACATATAGTTCTGTTTAATATTTTATTAAATTTTCATTCGTATCTAACTTTATATTAAATAATTTTTTATTTTTGTTTTTAAGTTTTTTAGATAGTATTATTATAGTATAGTATAGTTGTAGTTATTTATATTATTTGACATAGTAAACTAAATTAAACTGACATTTGATATCGTATTCCTTCTCAAATATCCATTTATTAAATAAATATCTTTTTTATACCATTTCTGGTATTCCAACGTAAGAAATTAACTGACATATTTCTTATTTTTTTCTTGTTTTTATTATAATACATACAAATTCTACATTCAATACATTTACTGTAAACATTACTATTGATTTGCAGCATACATATTGCTTTTTTGAGCGCTAATATTGGGTTAGTGTTCAGCATCGACTTATAGGGAAATACTGTTAAATTTTACAATCTTACGACGCTCGTGTCATTTTTCACCACATTATATAAGACGTAAAGCTATTTTTCACCCAAATTTTTAATGCTTGTTTTTGTTGAATTAGCCAATTAGCTTTAATCAGAAAGAACACAAAGTTATTAAAACTAGATGTCATATCAAAGTTAACTCGAATGTTTGGTCGGCTTGGACCGGCTCAGTTCATCTCGGTTCGGTTCGGTTCGTCGCAGTCACACGGACGAACATAACTCTGCGCTCAGTAGGAAGTCGCGCACCCCAGAGAGCTGTTACCTGCCTTATACACGTATTGCAAGTCTTCGTTTTGGTGCTTATTTAATCTATATTTTGTACGTTACCTAATTAATTAATTTTTAATTTTGAGGTGCAAAAAATAATTTGTTTAAAAGTTATTCTAACCTCAAAAAATTAGTTATTTGTGTTTATCGCTATTTAACTTAAAAATATGTGTATATGGACAAATCCACAATAGTTTAAACATTTTATGTAATTGCAACATGTTCTTTTTTTAAGGTCTGTAACTTGTTTTTCTGAAGGGGCACATCATTGTATTTGGGCTTAATTAGTTTGTTATACGGCCAATGAAACAGTTGTCAATTTTGGGGAAAGTGGCTAAAACGGCACGGTTAATATTTCCTTAAAAGTACAAATGCAGTTACGTTTTTCATCAAACTAATTGAGAAAACCCTAAAATTTTAGGTATTTTATTTATTTTTTTATTACGCCGTTCAATATAATCGCATAATAATAACACAGGTCTGCAAAAATTGACTTTTCAATTATTTTAAGAAAGTGAAGGGTCATTTCCGATGTTATTATTTATGTAAAATCCGAATCCGGAGTTTAAATTGCTCTACCATGTCAGAATTTTGAGATATCCTAACCTAAAAGTGCAAAAATCGCGTTTTTTGGCTATATTTGAGGTTATGTAGCATCATCATATTCTTTTTTCTCTAGCACTAAAGGGTCAATTTGGGCCGTACCTGTTATAGTTTTTTATTTGCTGGAATAACGTTTCCCCTCTTCTCGATTTCTCGCACGCTGCGTTAAACGATGTATACAAAAATATCGCTTCGTTTGGGCGCTAATAATCACACGAGCAGAATGTCCAATTCTCGCACCAGTATTCAAAGGTACTATTCTCTCACTCTGAGCGCAAAATACTGTTTTCTACGTCCACTAAAATAGCACTTTCTCTCCATCATGAGTAAATTAGTACATAGTCTCCTTATGAACCAAGTTATTCTGCTCTCTAGAGAAAGAAAGTGTTATTTTGATTCCTAGAGAGACAAACTGGTATTTTGCTTTTCCTATAAGGACCATTTCACGTCAACTGATTAAATACAAATTTTAAAATATACCAAAGTTTGGGTACACACTAGAAATGTTACCCACAAAACAAAAAAATTTTTAGGTCATAAAAATAATGTGTTTAAAAGTTCTTTTAACCTCAAGACATTACTTATTCCACGTTTTTTTCAATACTGATTGCGTTTACTGATATTTATTTCAGAATCAATCAACTTTTATTATATAACATTATATGTCTCATTAATTGCTGGTTTCTTTAGGTTTTACCCTTTCGGGTTAGAATTCTAAATCTCAAGGTCAATTACTCATAAACTACAAGTCAACATTGATGTTTAAAAAAAATGTAACCCTAATAAAAATTACGATATTTTAAATAACTACCAAAAATTAAAAAAAAATTACATATTAATTTCCATTTAAATTTTCCATAATCTTTTGTAATTTTTTGAAAGACCAAAACTTTTGATAGACTTACAGGCCAAATTCAAGCTACAGATCTTTAGGAAATTATTGCTTCAAGCTTTTTTTTAGACTTTTGGATACAAAATTTGATTGTGGCGTGGTCGCCTTATTTTAAATATCAATGTTGAATTGTTGTTAACGAGTCACTGACCTTGACATTTAGAATTCTAATTCGAAAGAATAAATTCTAGAGAAAACCAATTTTTCCCATGGATACTACCTCGTTGAATGGAGGTAAAGTGGATGAGGAGGGATGACTGATCATGGGCTCGGGATTAGTTAATTTGTTTTGATTACAAGTATTTAATTGTAATTTAGAAAGATAGATGAGAAAATACATGTATTTCTTAAGATACTGCAATTATCAAACATATGGTTAAACAGTTACGCAAATACAATTATAAAGGCTACTCGCCAATATTACTTAATCTAGAAGCAGTCTGTTCACTGAATGGTACAGCGGCCGAGAACAGCCCAGTCACGCGCAGTCGCAACACCTCGCGGACAAAACCAAGGCAATGGATTAAGGAACACTCCTAAATCCACTACGCAGAAAAGCAGGAAAAAAACTCCCAAATACAAACACGATTCGTGAGGATGATGAGATTAGATTCACCAAACCGTCAAAAAACGTCTGATATTTATATGCTCGCTGAGCGGCGTGTGTAAAGCTAAAGGGAAGTGGATGTGAGACACTTGAACCTATAGCTATTTGCTGCCTTATTACAGAATCTACTATTCGCTAACGTGGTAAATGAAATATGTTTTTCGATGCCTGTTTTACGTAGGTAAAATACCACATTTCCTCACTAGTGAAAATTCTTTTCATTATGGGGGAATATAGTGTTTTATTTACATAAAAATAAATTTATTATATTTTAAAACAGGAATTTCAGTTTCCTCTTTAAAATAATTTATGAATATAATTGCTTAATGGCCTTAAGCGAGTTACCAATCAGATGAGCAACGCGAAAGAGAAGATCGTGTTGCGCGCATGGATGCGGCAGTGCCGTGTGCATCTGGCAGTCAGTATAGAGATAGCACGCGCCTCGTACTTATGTACAGGCCGATATCAGATTTTTAGCGTGCTTTTTTGTGTTTGCTAAAGAAGTATTCGTGTGTGTATTACGGTATGAGTGCGGAGAGGTTATCTCCATACAATCTAGTGTTGCCGTGCAAAGCCGTCCGCCTCCACTCTACATATCAGTCCACGGGAAGGATGGAAAGCCAAGGCGGCAACAAGCGTGAGTGTGAATGAGAGAGACAGATATGAAGAGTCTCGAGCGCGGCCATTCCCGCTGCCAGTGTCCCGTATGTGTCCTCACAAATACCAGCTGGTAACGTCCAGGCGGTAGAGCGTTCCTCCTCATTCCCCCGCTTGCGACAAATTCCACCCGAGTAGTTACGTCGGTGGTCCGCGGGAGCCATATCGCAACGTCAGAGCGAATACGTCACGGGGCGTGACGTGACGGCGTATGATGTAGTCATCGGGTTAAACAACCGATTTTTTATATGATTTTTTGTATGACTTCCCCTCAATTACTATCACGTTACTGTTGTTAATTAACTATTTGTTTAATAAATTGACTTGGCGATATCATATATCTCGCTAAATAACCAATAATATCTGCCTCGTGGATTGATTTGCCCGGTTAGTTCCTTTCCCGACGAAAACTGCCCTCTCCGTTGTATACCCTGGTCAGCCAATCCTGAACATAAGGCCCAACACAACAATACAACGCAAACAAAGTGTTTGGTGTTGCTATCGACATTGTACGGGAATTAAAGGGATTCTCGGTTGCACCGTGGACAGCATTACCTTGGTAGGTAATTGGGATCGGTTGGGCCCAACTGGGGCCTTATATTTCCCAGTATTCACTCTGTTACGTTTGATAATAAAAGCATATAAATAAACATAAAAACAAAACATTTATTATAAAAATTTTATTTTATAAAATAATTTACATAAGTAATCTATTTGTGTGTTTTATACAAAAAAAACAATTTTCATTCGTTTAAATGTCGAATTTCTCTCACCTTATCAAGAAAAATAGTATACACAACTACCTCGTAAAGGTTATGCCTACGTGCCTTTTTTGTCACACTGGTCTCTCTCGAGTAACAAAATCGACTCGTGTCGGAATGACATATTTTCCACGCTGGATGAGTAATGTAATGCTTTTTAACAACGGACGGAAACTGCCACTTCGCTCGCTATGAACAAATGGAGAAGTTGCAAATTAAAAAAAGTATATACACTACGGGGAGTAAAATAACGATCCCATAGCACATGTTTGCTATCCTCTTCTCCGGCTCGGGTGTTAATACTCGTATGCTATCAAGTTGCCAATATTTACCCTCCCCTAAGTATGTAATATACTATTTTCTAACTCAGTGCGCAAAATTCGTTAACAATAATAGTATACGTTACGCGTATAGGTGACTCCCGAACACGTATTTTTGAAATCTGACTCGTACGGGATTCACCTGTTTTGTGCACTTGTATCATAATATACTATTTTGTATCACTGCGTGTGAAATAGATTGATAATTTATGTAATCATTAAGTAAACAAGAATATGGCACACAGTATTTCAAAAAATAATAGCATATGATACGAGTGCGCTCAGACGATTAACAGCCTCGTCTTTTTGGCACCCGTTCTCCTGCTACAAATAATTTATTCAAATTAATTCATGAAAACTGATTTAAATTAAATTCGGAAACATTTTTTTGTTGATTTGATTGTATCACTCGGTGGTTTATTCAATTAGGTTGATTGAAAATTTGTCGATCTTCCCGAGTCCGGTGTGGAAAAGGAAAGGATAAGTTAAAAATTTTTAACACATTTATTTCCTTTTGTAACGTAACGTTTCAGTGGTCAATGCCACCCTCCTCAGACTGTAAAATTTATTATTCACAAAAAGATTAAAATATATCTCGAATCATACATATCCCTCTTGATCCTCAATAACTACATGCTTAGCTATATGAGCTTCATAAAATGTAGGCTATATTACAACATCAACGTTACGTAAATCTTCGAATGAAGTTACTCCTTTGACATGTAAAAGTAACAATCTAATAAAATATCTTTCAGGATCTTTTGGATTACCCAAATATATTCTACTTAATATAGGTGTTTTTGTTTTTTACTTTTACTCCATGTTCTTAACTTATTATCAAGTATATAATACATTGGTATGTCGGAATATAAATGATTGTGTTTTTAGTATCCTCTTTATTTAGTTAATGTTATTTCTACATTGCTATTTTTTATTACTTCTTCTTTACTTTTTTCAAAGTAAATTTCCTGCTCGCCTTCATTATGAATAGCTAATGGTATTATAAAATGTGACATTTCGTGCAACGCATATTCTAATAATCTGTGCATACTTTCTGGCGCGCAGAGATAGATATCTTCTGTTAATATACTGCTTAATCTTATCGTAGTCATTCATTTCCTTTAATATTTTGCAAATTGTTGAAATTTCGATTAAATTTGACTCCAGCATTTCGTATTTCAATAAATGTACAGTAATGTCATTTATAACAATATTTAAATAAATATATTATGCATTGTACAGTAGGATTTGTTTTATGCATTGTAAAGATATCTCATGCAGTCACAATTAAAATACTACTGAGCGAGCGTTAGCGAGCAAAGTTTCCGTTGCTAGTTTATAATTAATAATATACACAAACGCATACAATGCAAACACAATAATGATTTAAAGGATAAAACGAACAACAGCTCTTTAAACAATAACAAAAAATGTAGAGTATATTTGTCATTACTATTATTCCAAAGTTGTATGAAAATTTATCAAAGAAAGTTAAAAAATATAATATCCATACGGTCCTTAAGATTGTAAATACACTTAGTCAGGTTATTGAGAGAAGAAAAGATATAAATAATAAAATGGAACAACAAGGAATAGTGTATAAAATTAATTGTACTGATTGTATCGCATCTTATATAGGAAAGACAAAAAGAAAGTTAAAAACTAGGATTAATGAACATAGTAAAAATAGTTTAAAAAACGATAAACAATGTGTTATTAACAATCACGTTAATGAATTCGGTTATAAAATGGATTTCGGTGATGTTCGTATTTTAAACAGAGAGAGAAATTGGAGAAAAAGATTAATCTCTTAAACTCTACATAAATATGCAAAAGCAATCTATTAATAAAAAAGAAAATGCTGACAAATTACAATTAGTGTACAAAACTTTAATACATAAATTTAAACAGAAATAAACTTCTTTTAAAGCAGTACTTGGCTCTTTTTTTCAAAAAATTCAAATTCAGAATTTAAATTCACCCGCGCTTATTTTAAATTTTACAGATAGCTAGCAAATTTATTTAGTGTTTCTATCGTTCCATATACCAGCTTGCTAAGTATTTAATAATGTTTTATTAATTATTACTATTTATTCTTATTTATTAATTTATTTAAATTATTGTTACTATGAACATTAACATAGGACATCAAAATAGAAAAAATACAAATGCTGTTATAATAGCATACTTTAGCTTTGTTACTATAATAAATAATTGTTTAATATTTTGATTACAGATTATGGTTATATTCTATTTGACAAATCCGTTTATGGATACTATGACATAATTTTTAAGAACAAGTATCGATTTATTAAATGATTGCCCTTGAGCTTTATTTATAGTCATAGCGAAACCTATCCGTATTGGAAATGGTCTTCTTACCATTTCAAAAGGTACTTCTTCTAACGATGGTTTTAAGTCAATACGTGGCAAAAAAATTATTTTTCCAGAATTTCTCCCGGTGATAATTTTTACAGTTATTTTATATTGTTTCATTTCTTTTATTATTAATCTTGTTCCATTACAAAAACCATGAGAAATATTTAAATTTCTTAAACAACTAATAATTGTACCTTTTTTAATATTAGTTTGTGAGGAGGTACTCCATTTGGCGTTATCGAATTTAAAAATTCGGTAGGTATTGATTCAGCCAATTTATCATTCATGTCACTTTGAATTCTATCATCACTGTAGTATACACACATTTCTTCGCTTATTTTTTCAACTATATTATTATTAATTTGTAATATATCTGAATTTAAAGGAGATAATATCACTTTTTCTTTTAATGATGAATCTGTGGCATCTATGTTGTGACCGAAAATTTCTGTTATCAAGTCAGATGTACGAAGAAGATCTTTTGGAATTTCTTTAACATTATTTTCTCCTACTTCAAGTAACCATTTTTTAAATTTATGATCCGAATTTTGTAATCTTAGATTTTCACATAGTGAATTTTTTGAGAAATATGACCACAAATAACTACTTTTTACACAAGACTATTATTTTCGTACGGTTTCCGTGTCGTACTATTGGAAGAGTTTATCTGAAATCACCTGAAGTTACGACTACTTTCCCTCCAAATGGCATAGACTTTTTACAAATTACATTTTCTTCATTTGTATTAAATTTTGTTGTAAATTTGACAAAAGCAGTATCTGGTCCTTTGTGAATATATCTAAATAAATATTTAATAGATTTTATTGTACTACAAATTTCTACATTTACATGGCATTCTAATAATAATAATATATATGGATTGTATGGTACAACAAAACTGTTGTTTGCAATTTTAATTTTTGAATATGTTATTTGAACGCCATTATTTCTACGTCGATATATATGATAGCTATCTGCATTATATTGTGTCTTAGATGCAAATAGTTTTGGAAAATTTTTGGTTCAATATGTTTTATCTTCACTCATACATATTCAGTTTATGTTATGTTTACCACATGGACCGTCTATCATATTATTTTTTACTATTTTGTATAATCTAGGATATTTTTTTTCATCAGGTATTTCAGCACTTATAATTTCATCAATTTCATCAGTATCACGAAATGTGTCGTGTGCATATAACCAAATTAACATATGAATATGCGGTAATCCATGCTTTTGAAATTCTATAACATAAATAAATCCTTTAACTTTTCCAAATATGTTGTGTTTTAAAATTTCATTTTTTAAAATTTTAACTTTTCCTTGGAATACTCTTGATATTAAATCTGGACAATTTGAAGTTGTTTCGAATGGTTTTAAATTTTCTTTAATTTCTTTCCAATTAGAATTACACGTCATTTTTAAAAATAGATCAGATTTCCCATCAGTTTGTAGTTGAGTCATTGAATCTAAATAATTTTGTTGTATGGCTCGAGAACCTCCTATGTAAGATGATGGAAGAATTACCATTTTTCCAATTTGACATTGAATAAATTGTTTTTTATTAAATATGAGGTCCATTAATCCTCTATACATTTCAGTGCGTAATTGAGCTTGATTTTTGCGTAAATAGCATAAGCGACTTCCTTCAATTCTTGTCCATACATCAACAATAAATTGTTGAGACATATTTTTTAAATTCAAACATGGATTAGTCATTTTGAATGCTCAATTTATAAGAATAATATTGAAGCATAAATATATTTGTATTTTTATTAGGATTATATGAACTTTTCATGTAAGGACTTCATCCAGAATTTCCATATGGAAATATTAAAGCATGGGATCTAGATGTTTACTAAGTATATTTATTTTTCGTGGTTTATCACTTTTTGGATAAATACATCCCTATCAGCACACAATGTCTTAAAAACGTTTAAATTACGTTGCGGCTAAAACCTTTAAACGTTAGAATTTAATACTTGAAAAACGTTTGAAGTACGTTTAAATTTGGTTAAAATGTCCTCTTTAATTTTACGAAACTAATATTTTATAACGTATTTTAAACGTATTTTTAACGTTGGATAAACAAAATTATCGGATGTATATTATTATGGAGCATGCGCAGTTGTTACTTATCAATTATAGCTATGCGCAATTGTCATTTTTGCATATATAAATGATTTATATTTATAAATAAATATAAAAATAGCATTTGCGCATAGCTACAATTGATAAGTAACAACTGCGCATGCTCCATAATAATATACATCGGATAATTTTGTTTATCCAACGTTAAAAATACGTTTGAAATACGTTAAAAAATATTACTTTCGTAAAATTAAAGAGGACATTTTAACCAAATTTAAACGTACTTCAAACGTTTTTCAAGTATTAAATTCTAACGTTTAAAGGTTTTAGCCGCAACGTAATTTAAACGTTTTTAAGACATTGTGTGCTGATAGGGATATCACGATCAATAGGTGGCTCACCGTTATTTCCTACATATACGGCAGCCACTTCATTACATGTTGCAAAATAAGATTTATTTACATGAGTATTATCTATTGTTAATGACATGTATACTTCTTGTTGTATAACATTCTTATTTTGTGTTTTATTCTTTTCTTCTTTTTCTATTTCATGCATCATTTTATATGCTTCTGCATAAACGTTGTTTGACGATAATAAGTCATTTAGAATACTTAATAAGTTTATATTAGCTTTTTCAGTTTTGTAATTATTTGCTCTATAATTATTTGCAATTTCATTATCTATATGTACAATTGATTATATTTAGGCACTTCATTTTCATTCGGATGTAGAGCATATGAGTTGTGGTATACTTGTCCACATATTTTAATAACTTGTGGTCCAGATGATTTAAAATGTATTAACTTTGCACCGAAACTAGTGAATGCAAATGAATTATTATACTGTCGAATATTTTTTTGTAGCTAATACTTATTAGATTATTGCTAAACAATAAATTTTTTAAAATTTCTGGATATAATTCATTATCTAATAATAGTTTATTCTTATGACAGCAATGAACAAATGTTTTATTATAAGATACTCCCAGGCAAAATATTTTGCTTTATAAAATTGGCATTCATTGGTTAATTGGCCTAAATAATTTGTGTTAATAAGGTCTTTGTTAAATGTAACAATTGCAATCAAACCTTTTTTTAATATATTAATATTTTTGTCTTTAATATTATTTTTGTTGACTCTTTCTTGTTTTCGTTTTCTGTCAATACTTATTTTTACAGTATCTTTTTTTTTAATTCTTCTATATAATTTTGAGATTCTTTTATTACATTTTCTTTCGATATTGTATTTTGTTCCAATATTTTTCCCCAAATTTTGTTTTAATCGCGAGCGAAGCGAGCGTTTTTGGCTTGTATAATTTCAATTGTTTCTGAAGTTTTGTTATATTTTCCATTTTTTTAGTAATTAATGTAATGAGTATATACTTTTTGTACTCATTTACAATATTATATGTTGCAGCCGATTTTTAATCATGTTAATGATTTACAGCGCAAACAATTATCATTTATTTTGCATATTTACTTTAATGATTCAGTAGTAGTAATATTTCAATGTTTTTTTCTTAAATTTCATTTTTTTTTATTTATTATAACAAATGTAATGATTTTGCATATTTACTTTAATCATTTAATAGTTGTAATATTTTAATGTTTTTTTTCATACTTCAATTTTTATTTATTTATAAAATTTATATGAAATGTATATAAATTTTCGTCTACACATTTACAATACTTCTTTAAATACTATATTCTTAGAGTAAATTTTGTGTTTATTTTTTAATTTATCATTTTCTATTTTTGCATTGTTTAACAGTAATATTTTTAAATTTTTTCTTCTCTTAGCTCTTGAAAGAGCTAAGTATAATTGATCATGGCTAAAAACTGGAGATGGTAAATAGATACCAAATTGTTTGTATGACTGTCCCTGTGATTTGTTAATAGTCATTGCAAAACCTAATCGAATGGGAAATTGTTTTCTGCGCATGTTGTATGGTATATCTTCTTTAGATGGTGACAAAGTGATTCTTGGTATTAAAACTAATTTTCCAATTTTTTTCCGCTTATAATTTCTGCTTTAATTAAATGTTTCATAAGTTTTGTTACTAATAATCTTGTTCCATTACAAAGACCTTCATTCACATTTAAATTTCTTACAAGAATTACTATTGCACGTACTTTTAATTGTAATTTAGGTAGAGAAGTCCATTAGGCGTAAAGGAATTAAGAAATTCTGTAGGTAACATGACATCTAAGTTTTCTCCATTATCATTTTCTGCTTTATCTACACTTAATTATTCAATATTTTGCCCTTCCATTATAGCCAAAATTTTATTATTTATTTCAATTACGTCATTGTTGGTGGCGGCTAATATAACTTTGTCATTTAAATATTTATCATTTATTTTTATTTCATTTCCAAAAATTTCTGCAATAATATAATTTTCTTTTGTTATTTAATTAAGAGAGATTTCAAGTAGTTCATTTTCTTTTTCATACATATTTAAACGTTTAACTTCACCTACGTTTAATAACCATTGTCTAAAATAATTGTCATTATCTGTTATTCGAAGATTTTCATTTAGTGTCATACGTATAAAATTCGGCCATAAGCAACTATTTTTAACTGTATTTTCAATAACTTCAGTACGACTACCATGTCGTATAACTGGTAATGTGTGCCTAAAATCGCCTGAAACAACCAACATTTTACCACCAAATATTTTTTTATTATTACATATATCTTGAAATAGGCGATTGACTGCTTCAAAAGCATATTTTGATATTATAGATATTCCACCCGATATTATAATTTGAACTTCATTTAAATTTTTACTATCTATTGAGTGTGACAATGTGCTTTGCACATGTCAAGAGCGAGCGACTGAACCCCTGACAAACACCTACCTACCCGGATAAGCTAAACGAGTCCCTAGCTATACTACCTACCCATATACTATTTCCTAGTTACCTACCCGCACATTAACTACGCCCTACCTACCCTCACAGTCTAATAACCCCACCTCAAGCGCAACACACACATGCAGCCGAAGCACTAGGTGATCCTGGCGATGAGGATCTTGGGCGAGCTCAAATCATCAGGTGGGCTCCTCCGAGTCTGGCACAGCCAACAGGATAGTCAAGGGAGGCGATCACTACGAAGTCTCCAGGACCCTCCGAAGCCTCACAGCATAGCAGCCAAGGCGATGAGATGGTACCCAGGCAGGAAGCCGAAGAACCTCCAACGCCAAGCAAGATACAGCTGTAAAACAGATATTTATAAGAACAAATACGCATTAAAAGGGTAAGGAGCAAGGAAGAGGATCAACAGCAATCGGCAGAAGACAAAGACAAGGGAATACGTGTACAGCTGTATATAATCACTACAGCTGTACAAGGAAAGTATAGGACAAAGAGGTTAGGTTGCTGTACACAAACAACGTGTACAGCAGACCTTGCAAAATACTAAACACCTGAACACGCACACTAGCGTGACCCCAACACTGAAGGAATTACCTGGAGTAGTTGAAGACCTGGGACCGGTCGTTCTGGTACGTCGTCGTCGTGGAGAGATGATCGAGGCGGCGTCGGGCAGCAATGCAGCGGCGGGTGAGCTTCGTACCTGAAACTCACGCCGTACCAATTTGTTGAGATAAGCAAGACGGAACGACGTAATAATTACCCAGGAGGAAGTCCTACAGCATCGCCGAGAGGTACACTGCACCAGGTCAACAAACACCATACAGCCGATTCGTACCGATACAGCCTGAACACTGCGGCACTCGACACGCTCGCACGACGCGAGATCGAGGTGCCGCGCACGAGTACGTACTGCGCAGGCGCGCGGTACGAACACGGGACTCTCGAGCACGCCGAGAGTCAGAGCTCTACGGACGGTCGACTCGACTACCTCGAACGATAGCTTGTGTGACCATAGTGTGCGAGAGAAAGCGATAGAAAAAGAGAGAGAGAGATAGAGATTTGCAGCTCCCGACCAAGTGTTCCGGACACTCTGTTAAGGTTGGTGTGATTATTACCTCTCTCGGCCGACGGTACCGCCGTGTACCCCAGGAAGTGCGTGCGAGCATCCCGTCCGTCCCATCCTTCCCCTTCCTCCCCCCTACAGCGAACCGGGAGTATAATAGCGGAGCACCGCTCCAAGTACTTAACGATAACCCGCGTGTTATCGAGATTCGTCGCGAGTTAACGCGGCTGGCGCCCACCTTTCAGTTAGATGTTTTTTATATAATAAATATTGATTTTATTTATATTACTTGTTGTCCCCAATTGACCTGCACCCTGATCCCCAGTGCAGCGTCACATGAGTTAGATTTAATATTACATGTAGTACATTCTGTGATATTAAGTGATAGTTTAAATATTGTGTGTACTGTTTTTCCGTTATGTAATAAATTTGCTGCAATCCCTGTCCAAGCAACACATAAAAATGAAATGTTTGAGAATGTAAGGTAGTCTATTAGAACATTAAGTAAATAGCTTTTTCCACTTCCTCCTTGTCCATCAATAAATAGTATATTACGACACATGGCCAGAAAGTTGGCTTCGCCTCGGCCGTCATATCACGCAGGCCAGGAAATCCAAAATTCTGGCCGAGTGTCGTATACTATTTTTCTTCATCCCAGTGCGAAAGTATACATCTAATAATTAATCTAATAGAAAATGCCCGGTTAAGCAATATTAGTCTGCAGCTTCTTTCGTGGCCTGCTTCAGAGCCATCTAGATGTAACCTCTAGTACCGCGACGTGACACGCGATATTCGATGTTTGTTATATATTTGATGCCCGCCCGACATTTGCAAAACCGAGGCGAAGCCGAGGTATTTGTTGGTTGGGGGCGGGCATCAAAAATATAACATAAATACATAAGCATGTATAAATTTATTGTAAAATCGTATTACTTTAGCAGCGGTTTTAAAGCAAAGTTGCGATAAACAGCGTGCATAGAAGAAGTCGATTTTACATTAATAAAATTTACATTTGTAGTCAAATATCAATTGCACTGTTAAAATTTGAACACAAAGAAATGAAACATATTTCTTTCATATGTATTTACATCACCGATATTAAATCAATATTAATTTAATAGTCCGAAATTCGAAAATGCGCTCTCTCTATCTCTCGTTTTATTAAACAAAACAATTGTACAAGATATTTTATAAGGCAACATTAAAATACATTTTATATTTGAAAAACATAAGTGCTTGTAGTAAGTAGATTAATAAATTTAAAATAATTTAGCAATGTTTACTTGAGAGGTTAAACACTGTACATGTTATATTGGGAACATTGCGGCCGTTGCTGCGGCCGTTGCTA
Source organism: Theocolax elegans (assembly GCA_026168455.1). Classification (NCBI taxonomy): domain Eukaryota; kingdom Metazoa; phylum Arthropoda; class Insecta; order Hymenoptera; family Cerocephalidae; genus Theocolax; species Theocolax elegans. The sequence continues at coordinate 41,926,982 of CM047426.1, read as the reverse complement.
CAGCCGTTGCTATGCATCGAGGCCGCGGAAATCTATGAGCCAATCAGAGCGCGCGAGACTCCGGCCGGCCACAAAAGTTGCTCTTCCCATATCCATATTCGGCCGGGAAACACGTACTTTCGGCGGGGGGATAAAGAAAAAAGCTTTTTTTGTCTTCAATTTTTAATGTTGCACGATAGTATCGAAAATGTCTTTTTGATGATTGTTTAAAGAATTTACGTTGACGTTTATTTCAATAAATGTGCAATTTTTGTTATGTGTTGTTGATGTATGAGCATAATCTTCTATAAATGTAGATATTTAAAGAATATCCATTCAATTGTAGATTCTTATCAATAATGTTTAATGCTAGGTTTTCACCAGCATTTTATTCATATTTTGAGTGGTAAAGGAAGTGTTTGTATTTTTCGTATAAATCACTTGCATTAATAGGATTGTGAAAAATACAAATAATTCACAACGAGCAGTAGGAAAGTGTAATTGTGACATCTATCCCATTCTTTATCTTCATTAACCAAATGTCTAACAATAGAAGCTTCATAAAATATAGAATAAATTATATCATCAGCGGTACGTAAATCTTGAAATAATGATGCTCCTTTGACATGTAAAAGTAATAATCTTATAAAATATCGTTCTCGATCCATTAGATTCACTAAATACATTCTGCTTAATACAGGTTTTTTTGTTTTTTTTTCTTTTATTCCATGTTTTTGAATTATCATCAAATACATAATTTAATAGTATTTCGGAATATAAATAATTTCGTGCATCAAAATTGATTTGATTTAATTTACAGTATGCTGTTAATGTTGTTTCTACATTTTTTTTAAACTTCTGTTTCTTTTCCTTCTTTAAAATACACGTCTTGTTCATCTTGATTGTGAATAGCTAATCTTATTATGGTATGTGAAAGTTCGTGTAATGGGTATTCTAATAGTCTGTGCATAACTTCTGGTGGACACAAATATCTTGTATTAATATATTGTTTAATTTCATCGTATTCGTATTCATTGCTTTCAATATCTTCGTCATGAGTTAAATTAGAATTGTCTTGTGATCTGATACCTGCGTCATGTATTTCTATGTACGCACAGTCATATCCTTTATAACAATATTTAACCTTTAGACTGCCGGACTGGCTCATATATGAGCCACCTGTGACCTTGACAACTACTCTAGAGATATGAAGTGTTTTTATGTATAAATTTTGCACATCAAAAATATCAATTTATAAGGCAAAAATGCCGGCAGTCTAAAGGTTAAACAAGTATTTTATACATTGGACTGTTGAGCATACTTCGACATTAATGTGACAATTAAATTTTAACAATAAATAAGGATTATATGGAACAACAAACCGATTATCAGCTACTCTATTGTGGTATTTACCTTTATAATTCATTTTTTTGCTATCATTTCTTCTCATAATGGATATCCTGATAAATTAAAAGTTGTTTTGTTATTAATTTTTTTTGGAAAATTTTTCTTACATTTTTTTGTGTCTTTACTAATGCAAGGTGAAGTCATGTTTTATTCTCCACAGGGTCCATGAATCATAAACTCTTTTTTGATAGACTGTGCGTGAAGTCGATGCGTGAAGTTGAAAAATCGGTGTCTGAAGTGAATATTATTTCATACTATGCGTGAAGGAACAAGACGTTGGTAAAGTGTAATTATTTCACGCACGGCAATTAATTTCGACACGGAAATCGATGCGCGATTAGTTTATTATTATTTACTTAAGACATTAAAAAAAATTATTTTATTCATAAATTATATGTTTATATATCAAAAGACGCGATAGCGCCTGACGTAAGTATAGGAGCGAGAGCCATTATATACAACTAACTAGCCCCCCAAATTTTTACTTTTTAACTACTTCAATATTACATTATTTATTTGTGCTATTGACCATGCATTACGTTCCTTATTTATTAATCTTTACTGTACAATAAGTTTTACACGAATTCATTTACGTACATAGGAGCGAGAGCCATTATATACAACTAACTAGCCCCCCCCCAAATTTTTACTTTTTAACCACTTCAATATTACATTATTTATTTGTGCTATTGGCCACGCATTACGTTCCTTATTTATTAATCTTTACTGTACAATAAGTTTTACACGAATTCATTTACGTACAATCAAGAAAATCAATGCCAAAGATATTGCTTGCTGATTTCCTTTCCTCAATTTTCGTCTTCTCCCTTTTAATATATATAGTCAACTTCAAATAAAATGAGATAGAGATATTATAGGAAAGGCATGAGATAGAAAGAGAAACAATGCTTTCCAGCCCGTGAGAGAGAGAGCGTACAGAAGTAAAAACTTAAAGAAGAAGTTCAAACGTGGCCACGAGAGGGAGCTAGTTTCAGGTGAATACTTTTGTCACAGCTGAATCATCTGGCTGATTTTGTGTGAAAAGTTATGAACTAAAATTATTTATTTACGTAATTATTTCCAATACCTCACATTATTCCGTTTCGGTATTTTTTTATTGTAGTGCAATGCAGATACTATTGTAAGGTAAAGATTTCATATTCGCCCATATCCTATACTAGCATGTCGACCTTTGACATCTCGACGAGAGGAAGAGTGAGAGAGAGAGTGAGAGAGAGAGAGAGAGAGAGAGAGAGAGAGAGAGAGAGAGAGAGAGAGACAAACATTGATAAAATTCTAACCATGAAAACAATGTTTTCATTTCCATGCAAGTGATGGTATAACTTTTTTTAATCTTAAAGTATAATTTTAATAAGAATTGCACAAAAAATAAATGTATATTATTATATTATTTTAATTATATTTATTATATTAGTAATTCATTTTATTTATATAATTTGATGTGTTTGCTTTAAGTTTATATTATTTGAAGGGACTTATGATTGTATATTTATAATGAATCTCTCATGATATCTCAATGTTTTCCACATTGACCAAAATAATTTAAAAAACAATATATTATAATCAAGTGGATGCTTTATCGTTCTCTATCCTAATTAAAATTACTGAATAATCATTTTATTTTCTATATAAAGCCAATATATGTGTTCGATACTTTGCCAAGTACATAATATTTAATAATTATATGGACTATAACATATGTAGAATGATATTCTTCCAACGTTAAGTGAAATGATTGCTTAATAGTTATATGTACTGACTTGAATAATTTAAAAGAATGTTGATAAGTTATTGTTCTCTTTACATATATTTATTGAATACCTTTTTTAATATTTAAATAAAATCAATGTGTCAGTTGTTTGGTAAGTGTAAAAGGCATTTAATAATTTTGTAACTTTCACATGCCTATAAAATGTTTGATAGTGACACTAACTAACATATATAGTTAAGTAATTAAATAGAATTTCTTGTTTTGTACTAAAATTATAATATTAAATTGTACTGTTGTCATTAATTATTATAGTAACCCAATAATATAGAATTTAATTTGTTACAAATAAATTTAGCTTAATTAAAACTATAATTGTATCATATATTAAATTCACTGAATAAGAAAGGGTTATTTTTAAAGTATATTAATTTTAAGCAAATAATGTCTCTGATATATGAAAAATTATTGGTACAAAGTAAAATTAAAGCAAATTTGCTGTGAGGAACATTTTACCTTGTAAATATTATCATAAATCTCTGAAGATACAGCAAAACAAATTTAAATTTAAGTGATGAGAGGCTACCTAAAAAGTGCACTATTACGAGTATATATATATATATATATACATATATTAAATATATACTTATTTGTTTAATGGTATTCATTCGCTAGAGTTGTTCATTTGACTCTGGTTAATTACTTGTATTTGTATAAGTGCAGCTTATACATGATTCAAAAACAATATGTACTGAGAGCTGCATTGATACAAAAATTAAAAGAATTGGAAGTACCAACATAGGATAATTCTGTAATTGAGTCATTGATTTAATTAATGAAACAAATTTTGTGCAAGTAAATAATTGTGGTTCTGTCTTAAGTCTAACTATAAACTGAAATATAAATAGTCCCACATATAGCATAAACAAATGTGTTATTATAATAATGGGCAAATTTTAGTCGCTTCGAGAAGAAACTTTCTATTACATGTGCCAGTCCAGTTAGTTGTAATCTAAACTATATAGTATATATTTAGATTTACATAATTATATTTAAGGAATAAATCGATGATCCTTTATTCTAGGCAAGTTTAATTCTGACTTGTCAACAAGAGAAAAAAATACATTGTACATATTATCTATAATGGATATATGGTAGGTGGCGTAATTCACTGTTAACCGTAGTTGTATTTTTCTTTGAATAAATGATTATTAGATATGTCATTATACACAAATTTGTTTGTAAAATAGATACAATGCAACTAGGAAATGTTTCATTTTACTGTTTTGTAAATTTTTTAACGCATAAATGAAATGATAATTAAATATTTTTATTTTATTTTTTTTTTTATTAATTTATTAAAATTATACACTGATGTATTAATAAAAACACCTTCTACGAAAATGTCAACATTTGCAAGTATGGTTTCCAATCACACTTTGAAAAATGTTATCTGATAAAAAAATCTTTAATTATTACTCCCATCCTATTTCTACTTATATTTTGCTTAAACTCCATAAAAAGTTTCTGCAATAGAAAGTACTGAAATCAAATATCGACAAGTAATTTTAATTGAATATTTATATATTTTGTTTGCTTAAACTCCAAAAAGTTAGAAAGTACTGAAATCAAAGCGGAATAATCGACAAGTATTTTTTACCATACCATACACTGAATCTTTTTTAATTAAACTTTTATATATTTTGCTTAAACTCTATAAAAAGTTTTAATTAATTTCCACAAAACTGATAAAAAGGAAACTTCTTTTTTTTAATTTTCTTTAAATAAACAATGCCTATCCTTCCCGTGCTTTACATCAGTAGATAAACAATTTTATAGAATAATTACCTTTTTAATATGTAACTTATATTCCATAATAGTTTTCTGCAATTGAAAGTACTGAAATCAAAAACACCTTCCAAGAAGGTGTTAAAACCCGCAAGTATTGTTATTCTAATCAAACTTTGAAAATTGTTATCTGATAAATAAATTCTGCAATTAAAGCTGACATTGTTATATGATAAATAAATAATTTTAATTCTAACTCCCTTATTTTATCTATTTCTTTGAATTTTAATTAAACATTTTTTTTAATATTACAAAAATTACATATAGAAAATTTCTGCAATTTAAAGAACTGAAATCAAACTGAAATCGCCAAGTATTTTGAATCGTACCATAAATATATATTTTAAATAAACATTTATATATATATTACTTAAACTTCGTAAAAAGTTTCTACAATTGGAAGCACTGAAATCAAACTGTAATCGACAAGTATTTTGAATCATGCAAAAATGTCTACCAATCTGAATACAGATTTTTTTTATTAAAGTATCTTATACTTTTACTTTTCATTTCTGGCCCTGCCATGTCTTACAGTAATAAATAAATAATATTCTAATGATGTTAATTTGTGCAAAATTAATTTCTGCAAAACTAATAAAATGGACATTTCTTCTTTTTTATTCTTTTAAATAAAATAATACTTGCACAAATTACTTGTCGATATTTGATTTCAGTACTTTCTATTGGAGAAACTTTTTATGGAGTTTAAGCAAAATATAAGTAGAAATAGGATTGGAGTAATAATTAAAGATTTTTTTATCAGATTACATTTTTCAAAGTGTGATTGGAAACCATACTTGCAAATTTTTTAATTTAATATAGAATTTTGTCGGTCTTGCTGAGCTAAAGTCTAACGACTCTAAGAACTCCAAGTTGCTCGCTCGAAAAAGCACGACAATTCGCCGCGTATCAATCCCGAGGACAACATTATGAAGGTCACATGCCGCCAGACATAAACCAAAAGAAGAAGCAAATAAAATACTAAGTTATAAAATTGAAAATATTTTAATAAGAAAGAAAGAAATTTTAAGTCTATGTGTTTCGTCTTGGGACCGTCTGCCAGAACTCATCAGTGGGGCGCAGACGGTCCCTGCCCCAGACACACAAGACAATATTATTGAATCAAAATAATGATAAACTTAAAATTTTGGTATCGTAAGAACGAATGAACGGAGCCTATATAAGTACACATAAGGTGGAAAATCTGATTGTGGATGGAAAAGTGCCCCCTGACATCAGAGTATGTACTATGGACATAATTTTAAACCAAAGTCCTGTTATTATTAAAAATATAATTTTTCTCCCCCAGGCATAAGTTTTTAAATTAATATAGAATTTTGTCGGTCTTGCTGAGCTAAAGTTTAACGACTCTAAGAACTCCAAGTTGCTCGCTCGGAAAGGCACGACAATTCGCCGCGCATCAATCCCGAGGACAACATTATGAAGGCCACAAGCCGCCAGACATAAACCAAAAGAAGAAGCAAATAAAATACTAAGTCATAAAATTGAAAATATTTTAAAAAGACAGAAAGAAATTTTAAGTCTATGTGTTTCGTCTTGGTTCGGTCCCATACAATTATATCTGAATATGTATATGTATAGATCAGTAAATATTGACTTGACGCACAGTCTATCAAAAAATATCGTATGTAACTCGTGTGTGAGTTTTTTCTCACGCGAACGATATCGCGGCACTCGTCGCCTTCTATCGTTTCTCGTAAAAAAAAGAACCACTTCACACACTTGTTGCATAATATACTATTACAATATTATACAATCGTGGATAGATATCTTCGTTTGGAATTTCTGCGTTTATGAGTTCATCAACTTTTTCGAGAGCATCAATTTTATAATTTTTATCTAAAAATAATAGCATATGCATGTGAGGCAGTCCACGTTCTTGAAATTCGATAACATAAGTGTACGCGATACAATTTCCTAAAACACCTTGTTTAACTACTAATTCTTTAAATTCTTTTACTTTTTGATGAAATACCTTAACTTCTAAATCTGGTCTATCAATTACAGTTTCATATTTTTCTAAATGTTCAGTTTTTTATTTCCAGTTTGGATTACATGTCATTGTTATAAATAAGTCAGGTTTTTCATAACGATTTACTATACTCATTCTGTCAATGTAATTTTGTTTTAGGAATCTTGAGCTTCCAATAAAATTTGATGGCAAAATAAACATTTTTCCAATTTTTTATTTTCAGATTCTCTTTTTTTGTGTAAATAATCCATTACGCCTTTATAATAATCGCTTCTTAAAATATCTTGGTTTTTCTTTATAAAATATAATCTTGATTGTTCAACTTTTACAAATGCATCAATTGTAAACTGTTAAGAAACTTTTCCCATAGTAAGGTATGGATTAAATCCATTTCTCATAGAAAGTCTGTAATTATAATATTGCAAACATGAAATATTGTTTTTCTTATATTTGCATTTCATATTAGGCATCCATCCATATCCTCCATTTGGATAAATAAGTGGGTATATCATTGGATCAGTGTGTTTACTTATTAAAGGAATACTAATTGGATTGTCGTATTTTGAATATATAACTATATCCCGCTCTGAAGTAGACAGTCCATTTTTTCCTACAAATACCATTGCAATTTCATTACAAGTAGATTCATTATATATATTTTAATCTAATTTTTCATTCCGTTTTATACACATGGTAACTGTTTGCGGTATAGTACCACTTTTAGCACACCGTTCTAAGTCTTCTTTTTCTACCTTATACATCATTTTATAAGCTTTAACATAAGGATTAACATTTCTAATTAAGCTATCTAATTTACTTAACAATTCTAATTTTGTATCTAAATTATTTTTACAACTTTCTCTTTCAGCTGTAGCTAATTCATTATCTAGAACATATAATTGCTCATATTTCCGAGCTTTATTTTCATTTGGATGTAAAGCAAAAACATTGTGATATATTTGACCACATATTCTAAGGATCTGTGGTCCACTACCAGATAACTTATCAAAATTAGCTCCAAAGCTTGCAAAAGCTAACGCATTATTATATAGCCGAATATTTTTGCGAAAATTAATACTATCTTCCGATATTCCTGTAGCTAATTGCTTTCATTTTTGCGGATAGGGAAGCATTTTCGGTAAGTCTACATTTCCTTTGTGACAACAATTAGAAAATTCTTTACCTAGTGTTTAGCAGCAAAATGTTTAGCATCACAATGTTTACAAGTTTCAGACATATAACCTAAATAGTTTTCAATAATTATTTTTTTCATCAATATCTACATTTGCTATTTGACCTATTACTTTGGATTTACTTACTAATTTTACATTTTGTTAATTTTTAATTAAAATACGTTTCTTTAATTCTTTAAAATGTGTACCTTTTTTGGTATTAATTGGTTTATCATATATGTTACAAAATTTTCCTTCATCAACTTTTAATTTTTTAAGCAATATGATTGGAATTTCCATGTCTTTGTCATTTTTCATACATATGCGTTTTTTTAAATTTTTTTGTAAATTGTTTTGTACTAATTTATCGATATCATTTTTTCTACTTTCGTTTAATATTTTTCCATTTCATTTTTTTTCATTTTTTTTTACATTGATCAGTATTTTCATCAGTATTTTTATCATGGTTTGCTGATTTCTCTTCATTTTTTTTCTTCTATTTTGCCGTCGTTACTATTTTTACTCCTCATATAAGCTTCTTTTTTTCGCAACGATTCTTTTTCTCGTTCATTTTTTATATAGGTACAGCTCATTGTTTGCCTTTTTGTCATAGTTTGCTGTTTTCTTTTTAGCTGTTTTTGTTCTATTTCATTAACTTGTTTATTTTTATTTTTTTGTTAAATTAACTATAAGTGGGTATTTCATACTGTATTTCCATTGGGGTAATAGAATCAACAGAAATGATTTTATTTTTATTATATAAATTCATTATTCTTTGTAGTTCAGAAATAAAATTCTGTTGAAAATTTTGTTATATTATTTTTATTTCTGCTACATCGTAATCCAAATTTTTTTCTTCAATACAACAAGTATGAATGATGTTTCTTTTGATTGGTATTATTGAAATATTATAGTTTATATTTTGTAAAATTGGTCACGGTGACCTCCATGTCTTCCGCACGTCGTCTACTGCGAAGTCTACTTGCCAAAGTGCCCAAATTAAAGAAAATAATTGTCAGTTCCTGGAGACGATGTCCAAGTGGTCACGGTGACCTCCAGGTCTTCCACACGTCGTCTACTGGAAAGTCTACGTGCCACCTTGCCTGAAAATGCAAAAAAAATGTCACTTCTCGGAGACGATTTTCAGATGGTCAGGGTGTCCTCCAGGACTTCCACACGTCGACTACTGCAAAAGTCTACTTGCCAAAGTGCATAAATTAAAAAAAAAATTTGTCACTTCCTGTAGACGATGTCCATGTGGTCAGGGTGACCTCGAGGTCATCTTCGCATCATCTACCCTAACCAGAAATAAAATAGACACTTCACAAAACGGGATTACCGGAGAATCGGAGAACCGGAAAACGTTATACGTCATAATGGCTATCATCTTAATTTAATATAGGATTATATATATGGGTGGTTCTCTGTAACATCGAAGATGAACAAATTAAATATTGCTATAGCTGCGGGAATATGTTTTAGAGGTGTCCAGTAGTTCTCCTGAATTTTTTCAGATTTTTTCGGGGTCATTATTTTAAGTTACAGAGAGTCAAAGTTGACATTTTAGCACTTCCTTGCATTATATGCCCATTTACATTAATTTGTAGCTCCTAGGGGATGCATTTTTCACTAAAAACATAAAAATGACTTTTTTTGTAAAATTTTCTGAACTTTTCATTAAAAATACTTTTAAAGACATAAATGTACGTTGTCACACTCTTGTAAGCCATTTAAACCTTAAATAATGAAAATCAGCAATTCATCTCCGGACTCTGGAAACCTAATACTATCTAAAAGATGTTTTTTTATACTCAGAAACTGCCAGACATTTTTGATGAAAATATCTGGGAAAAGTGTCCGAAATATTAATAGAAATGTGTATTTGTTGCATTATAACGATGAATCTCTACTTTTTTCTGTATCTATCTAATCTCCTGTAAGCTGTTAAAAATACGAATATTTTTGTACAGTTATAAAAAAAAAATTTTTAAACATTTGTAATGCTGGATTTTCAATTTGACAAACTACTTTAAGAATTATGATACTAATCTGAAGGATTACTATAAAAGTATCAACATTATTATTATTATTATTCAGCAATACATTGTTTGAATTTCACAAACTTGTCACTGTCACGTAATCATATTAGGGTCTATTAAGCTGGACTGGTCATTTGAGCAGAATCGCCAAAAAAAACTGACAGAAATTTTTAACTACTTTTTTATAAATTTACTACCAATTCTAATAATTTTTAACCTCTGCCGAATTCATTTTAACACCTAGTTAGGCCCGCTTAATACTTAAGCTAGCCTCACTCTTTTATAACTCCGGTTGCAATAGGGCTAGAAAAACCTGCTGGAGCTTAAAAATTTTAACTCTTCAAGTACTTGAACATAGGCTACCACCGATTTCATTATTATAATAAATTAACCCCTTTTTAACCAATTAAAAAATCAAAATAGCCGTAAAAAGCAAGTTATAAAATTAATTCGACATTTTCTCATTGGTTACGATAAAATAGCTTGAAATATAATTTAATACCATCACAGAATATATTCAACCCTTAGTATCCCTTAATTAACCTTTAGTATATGCCAGGTTAATACTTAAGCTAGCCTCACTCTTTTATAACTCCGGTTACAATAGGGCTAGAAAAACCGTTGGAGCTTAAAATTTTTAACTCTTCGAGTACTTGAACATACGCTACCACCGATTTCATTATTATGAAAAATTAACCCCTTTTTAACCAATGAAAAAATCAAAATAGCCGTAAAAAGCAAGTTATAAAATTAATTCGACATTTTCTCATTGGTTACGATAAAATAGCTTGAAATATAATTTAATACCATCACAGAATATTTTCAACCCTTAGTATCCCTTAATTAACCTTTAGTATTTGCCAGGTTAATACTTAAGCTAGCCTCACTCTTTTATAACTCCGGTTACAATAGGGCTAGAAAAACCTGCTGGAGCTTAAAATTTTTAACTCTTCGTGTACTTGAACAGAGGCTATCACCGATTTCATTATTATGCAAAATTAACCCCTTTTTAACCAATGAAAAAATCAAAATAGCCGTAAAAAGTAAGTTATGACATAAATTCGACATTTTCTCATTGATTATTGGGTTATTGGGTTATTAAACATGTTATAAAACAGTAACGTTAGCTTAAGTATTAACCTGGCAAAGACCAAGGGTAATTAAGGGATACTAAGGGTTGAAAATATTCTGTGATGGTATTAAATTATATTTCAAGCTATTTTATCGTAACCAATGAGAAAATGTCGAATTAATTTTATAACTTGCTTTTTACGGCTATTTTGATTTTTTCAGTGGTTAAAAAGGGGTTAATTTTTCATAATAATGAAATCGGTAATAGCCTATGTTCAAGTACTTGAAGAGTTAAAATTTTTAAGCTCCAGCAGGTTTTTCTAGCCCTATTGCAACCGGAGTTATAAAAGAGTGAGGCTAGTTTAAGTATTAAGCGGGCCTAACTAGGTGTTAAAATGAATTCGGCAGTGGATAAAAATTATTAGAATTGTTAGTAAATTAGTAAAAAAGTAGTTAAAAATTCCTGTCAGTTTTTTTTTGCGATTCTGCACAAATGACCAGTCCAGCTTAATGCGGCCATCATATTACTCATTAGAATTTCAGATCTGATTTATTTATATATTTTTTGTATTCAATACGTATATTCAGTTATTAAAATAATAAAAATGCATCTCCTAGGAGCTACAAATTCATGAAAATTGGCATATAATGCAAGTAAGTGCTAAAATGTCAACTTTGACTCTCTGTACTTACAATAATAATGACCCCGAAAAAATCTAAAAAATTCAGGAGAACTACTGGACACCTCTAAAACATATTCCCGCTGTTATAGCAATATTTAATTTTTTCATCTTCGATGTTACAGAGAACCACCCATATACATCGATCGATAAAGGATAAAATTTAAGTAAGTTTTTAGTACAATTTTTTTAATTATAAAGTTTTATTGAATAGCAAATATTGTTAAGGAACGATTTTAAATTATTGGAAATTAAGATTACTGAAATATAAATTAATCTAAAATCGCACCAATTATCGTGTTTATTGATTATTGCTTAAATAATATTACGAAAACAAATATAATTAAAGAATGATTTCAAATTAGTTGATGATTATTAATGTTTCAAAGATAAGTCCTAAAAATTTTAAGATGCTAAAGTTGAGTTTATATATTTATTCTATAAACTACGTACACGCAACCTTTTTGACATGTTTAGAGTTAAATTATTGAAATGACAGTTGGATTACTTTAATGTACAATCAGCACAATTTCTTTTATTTATAGAATTTAATTAAGTAGCCAATATTGTTAAAGAATGATTGTCAAATATTCCATGAATTTTGAATGATTGAAATGTATATTTAGTATATTTATATATATAGTTTAATTTAATAAATAGCAAATACTGTTAAGGTGTGATTTTAAGTTATTGTAGATTTAGACTACTGAAGTACAAATTTATTTGAAATAGAACCGATGATCGTGTTTATTGATTACTCATTTGAGATGGACTTAATTGTATAGTTTGACTGCCTCGCGGATGTTTATTTTATTATCGCGGCTCCTCAGCGGTACGGTTGAACTTACCGTATTCAAATAAATGTATTTTTCCCACGTTGCGCCGGCGGTTACCTGTCCGCTCTATCAAATCTGTTAAGTGTTAGTCCAAAACCGAGGTCCGGTTTCAGCTAACAACCAGGTAAAAATCAAATCTGAAATTGACTGCGAAGTAGGGATATCGCGTCGAGCACTTGTCAATTAAAAAATATGCGAGCTTTTAGGATCACGGAAGGACTCGAACGTGGATTAAAATTCAACCACTCGAATACAGGATTAAATTTGTAATAATAAAATGAATTTATTGAAATAAATATAAGAATAAATAATAGACAAAATTTTTTTTTGTCGCCGAGGTCTACGCTTTAAGAAGATGACGAACCAACGTGCTTACCGATATTTACGGATTCAAATTTTAATAAGAGAATTTATAAATTTTAAAATGTTATGAGTTGTCCCTGCTCGCTTTTATCAAAACCTAGGAGGAATAACTCGTACATTATGAAAAAAGTGATTATTGGTTTTGAAAAGTTTGAATTTGTAAACGTCGGTAAGCATATCGGTACGGCGTCCTCTTAAATTACAAGTCGGTAAACGGCCGATTTGTAGAGAGAGAGGGGAAAAATATCGCGAACTAAAATAATATACACAGTCAACGGGACTGGTATAACGCAATAATAAACTATTTATTGTTTATCAAATAAAACGCGATCGCGAGAAGCGGTACCACTTACTTCTTCGAGTTCGTTGCTGGAATCAAATAACGATCAGCTGCACGGTCGCGCTCTCTCTCTCTCTCTCTCTCTCTCGTTCACGTTGCGGTATAGGACGGGTTGTCTGGTCATCTGTGCGTCGAGATTCCGTCGCTGCAGTTCGGTTTCCTACCGCGAAACTCACACCGCGAATGCAGGATCGGCCTGTACTTAAAATGCATCCACGGATACCACGGCAAAATAATCACGGCGAAGTTAAAATACGGGACGCGGGGAGACAACACTCGTCGCGTAACAAGGCGGCTATATCTCTCTCGAGCGTATTCAGGTGCGCGCACGAATCTTTCGCGCGCGAAGCCGATCTCGCCCGTGTAGCCACGACGAACCAAATCGACCCGAATCTTATCGGCCCGAGCCGATGCAAACATTACGATACTGTTCGCTCGTGTTGTTCGAATTCGTCAAACGGTAAGGTAAACAATACCTTACCGTTACATAATACTTTAATATTATGGACTACTGTTCACCCCGATAAGGATTCAATCTCCGGATACGCACGCACTAAATGCAAACGCTGTATCCACTAAGCTAACGCAATGCATGCCAACATCTTTAACGTTTTATTAGTAACTTAATAAATATTATTTATTTTTTATCTATACAAAAGAAATTAAGAAATAATTAACTATAAACTTATTGATTTTTTTGTAAAATTTCCTAATGTTAATTTTTTTGTACCTTACCTCTTGACCGAACCTTTTGACTGCGATATATCGACACTTAAAATACACAACATATTTAATGTTTTTAGATCAATTTTGATGTTTTGAATGTATACGCAACTCAAAATCCCATTACTCGTTCTTCCCGCATGAAAGCTTGGTCCCCTGTCACAAAAACAGAATTGGAAACTTTTCTAGGCCTTTCCATTCTAATGGGCCATGTCTGTAAAGGCGATCTACAAAGTTATTGGTCCACAGATCTTTTGCTACACACTCCAATTTTTTGGCTAAATAATGCCTCGCGATAGATGTATTCACATCCTACGATGTTTACCTTTTCATAATAAGGAAGAAATCGAAAATCATCCTTTAGTGAAAATAAAGCCAGTAATAGAATACGTGCAAAGCAAATTTTCAGCAGTTCTTACTCCAGGAAAAATCTGTGCATAGATGAAAGTCTATTATTGTGGAAAGGTAGACTTCGATTCAAGCAGTACATTCCTTTGAAGAGAAATCGCTTTGGCATCAAGCTATTTATGATTGTAGACTGCGAGACGGGATTCGTGTTGGGTTTTATTGTTTATACTGGGGCAGACACTGAGTATCAAAAGTTTGATTTGGATGTTACTGGCGATATTGTAGCTCACTTTTTACAATCTTATTTTTATATGGGTCATGTTGTATAGATGGACAATTGGTATACATCTCCCACTTTGGCAGAATTTTTACACGATCGTGATACAGGTATGTGTGGTACAGTGAAAGCAAATAGAAAGGGAATGCGAAAGCTTGAAAGCAAGTTAGTTCGAGGTGAATTACAAGTCTCTCACAACGATGTGTGGATAGCAGTGAGGTGGGAAGATAAACGTAGCGTTCGTATGCTTACAACTGTGCACGAACTTGAATTCTGTGCAACTGGAAAAAAATGTTACCTAACAAATAAAGATATTATAAAGCCAAGGTGTGTCCACGATTATAATCAAAATATGGGTGGTATTGATAATGTTGATAGACAATTATCTATAACAGAAACAGTGCGAAAAACAATGAAATGGTATCGAAAGCTTTTTTTTCATCTTATTGATCTTTATCTATCCAATGCTCATGCGTTGTATAAAATGAGAAACTTGATCCTTCTGCAAGCATCTCTCCTTACAATGACTCTCCCATTCGATTAGTTGGCCGCCATTTCCCGAGGCAAGGTACAAGTCAAAGATGCCACTTGTGAAACTCCTCTACGCGCAGCACCATGCTTTGAAGAGTACCACACAAAAGAGACATTACCGTAGAGCCAATCATTCCTACGTGAGAGACAAGGGGACTCACGGAAATCAAGCACCCCGAAACGTGAGAGGCAAGGGGACTCACGAAAATCAAGCACCCCAATGGGATCACCTTTTCGCCACGTCCACGCCGTTGATCCTGGGTTATGCTAAGAGCGATTGTCAGAATATTTCTTGACATCTTGACAAATGTAGCAGATGTTTGTTGCACTTGTTTTAGAAGTGAATGCGACCTTGAATGTAAATTTTTAAGATCAATGATACCTCAGCTATTTTTTTCAGAATTTTTCTAGGATTTTTTTACTATTTTTTTCATGTTCAGCGCGAGAAATTACATAGAAATACTCTCTAGAGTTTTCCTGGAAAAAGAGAAAAAAATTTTACATTGTACTTTACGTTGCCTGCGGGGGTGGTCGATTTATCGACCAGCAGTCAGGGTGGGGACTCTACCTGAAATATCCAATAATCTCATGTGTACATTTTGCATTTTATAAAAGGTCGTTTAGTACTAAAATTTTCCACGGACGTTAGCCGTGGTGCAACCGCGGTGACAGCTGGGCTGCGCCGATATCAACAACGGCGATTCTCTGCCGCGAGGAGAATCGTCGGATCCGAGTCGAACTCGGAGGAGAACAGGAGTATGCTCCTGGTAGTCTACGCGCCAGGAGGGTTTCCGTGGCCGATGGAGGTCCACGGCTCCACCCAAGATTTTCCCATGTATTTTGACCTGCTGAACACGAATTTGGAGGGTGATAAGCCGGAAAATGCCTAGGAAAATTGTTATGGACAATTTTCCGGAAAATTAGGGAAATTTTCGTTTTTTCGCAATTTATAAAATATTTTCGTATTCTTCATAAAATTTGATGACAAAAATGTTCCTACTATTTTTTCCGTAGGATGTACCGTTTTTTGTAAAAAAAATCGCAAAGTTTGCCAAAATGGCGAATTTTCCGATGTTCACGGTTATTTTCCGATATTATAGATGTGAATTTTTTTCATTGTAACCGTTGCAAACTAGTGCTCAACTAGAGTACTTTAGCCAGAAAAAAAATTAATTCCACCACTTTGCAACCTACCTTCTATATGTTGCATTTAAATTTACCGATTATTTAAGTTCCATATGTGCAAGTTGGCGCGTTTAAACGGCAACATTAAAAACTCGATAACCTACGTAGGTCCATGACGTCACCCAAGTTTTTCCTACCTATTTTAGTCTCCTGAACACGAATTTCGAGGGTGATAAGTCGGAAAATGCTTGGAAAATTTGTTACAGACAATTTTCCGGAAAATTCGTAAAAAAATTGTAATATTCAACCTACAAAATTTGTCTTAGAAATTGATATATAATTTTAAGAACAAAGTGATTATATGGTTTTTTTAATGCACAGTTTATTGTTGAAATAACTAAAAACTTTAAAAATGCGATTTTATTGAAACTGTTAACTTTTTACGAAAAACGCATATTTATAATTACCATAAGTGTTTATAAGCTGTCGAAGCATATTTTTTGCTTTTTATTACTTTGCAATAAATTAATTATATGAAAATTCTTGAATTGTAATAATAAACAAATATAGTCATCTAAATTATGATTCACTTACATTTGTTAAATAAAATATCTTATTCATTTAAATATTGATAAAATATAATACATTTAAACACATTTTTACATTTTTAAAAACATAAATACATTGTTTGTTTTTTCTTTTCATTATACTTGCAATAAATGGAACTAATGATGTATAACATTTTTTAAATATATTATGTTTTTTCATTCAAAATTGATAAAATTCTACTCTATTTAAATTTAAATTTCGCGCGAATCGTGGCCACATAATTCATCTTCTTGTTAAAACGCTAGTTCAAACTTGTTTATAACAAGCGTAGTCTCGCGCTCCGGTAGCGCTCATTGTACATCGTACTGTTAATAAGGTTCGCGGGTCGGTTTTTCGTTTATTTATTTGTTTAAAACAATGTTTTTATTCATTTAAAAGATGTGTGATTCTAAGGATAAAACGTGCAAAATGGTGGAATTAATTTTTTTCTGGCTAAAGTACTCTATTTGAGCACTAGTTTGCAACGGTTACAATTAAAAAAATTCACATCTATAATATCGGAAAATAACCGTGAACATCGGAAAATTCGCCATTTTGGCAAACTTTGCGATTTTTTTTACAAAAAACGGTACATCCTACGGAAAAAATAGTAGGAACATTTGTGTCATCAAATTTTATGAAGATACGAAAATATTTTATAAATTGCGAAAAAACGAAAATTTTCCTAATTTTCCGGAAAAATGTCTGTAACAAATTTTCCAATCATTTTCCGACTTATCACCCTCGAAATTCGTGTTCAGGAGACAAAAATAGGTAGGAAAAACTTGGGTGATGTCATGGACCTACGTAGGTTATCGAGTTTTTAATGTTGCCGTTTAAACGCGCCAACTTGCACATATGGAACTTAAATAATCAGTAAATTTAAATGCAACATATAGAAGGTAGGTTGCAAAATGGTGGAATTAATTTTTTTTCTGGCTAAAGTACTCTAGTTGAGCACTAGTTTGCAACGGTTACAATTAAAAAAATTCACATCTATAATATCGGAAAATAACCGTGAACATCGGAAAATTCGCCATTTTGGCAAACTTTGCGATTTTTTTTACAAAAAACGGTACATCCTACGGAAAAATTAGTAGGAACATTTTTGTCATCAAATTTTATGAAGAATACGAAAATATTTTTTTAATTGCGAAAAAACGAAAATTTCCCTAATTTTCCGGAAAATTGTCCATAACAATTTTCCTAGGCATTTTCCGGCTTATCACCCTCCAAATTCGTGTTCAGCAGGTCAAAATACATGGGAAAATCTTGGGTGGAGCCGTGGACCTCCATCGGCCACGGAAACCCTCCTGGCGCCTAGACTATGGTGACTCCTGCCCGTAATGGTGCACGAGGCGCGGCCGCTCAGAATGCGCGTCAACGAGGGTGTTGACGCGCCCGCGGAGGCGGCGGGGTAAGCAGGAATGGAAATTCGGGGTATGGTATATAAAGAAATAATAACACGACGAGTATCTACGATAAACAAAGGACGAGATAATATAATTTACGACTATTTACAAAAAGAATATACAAAAGATGTACAGGCGCTCGGTAGCGCTTAATAACGCACGGTGTTAAACAATTAACAAATACTGGGTTGTATAAGAATAAGAATCATCTACGAACCAAGGTCAAATAACGTGTAACCTCGACGGCGCGCAGGCAATCGCGACGGCTCGGTCGCGGCAATATCCACACGCGCGCACGCGCTCGTGCGCTTCTACGTCCCACGGGGAATACGCGGGAAATCGGGTAACCCGAGTTACCGATCTACCTACCCGCGTGCGCGAGGAAGCCTGGTTGGGCGAATCGCGCCCTCGAACCGACAGTGCTCGCTGCACTGCGTCTCGCTCCTCCCGGAAGAAGTCGGTGCCACACGATCCAAGTTGTAAACAACTTACTTGGTGCGCAGGAATGCGCCGGTGAAACGGCTATTCTCAATCTCGTTCTCTCTCTCTCTCTCTCTCTCTCTCGCAAATCTTCGACTAGTGCAAGTCGTCCCGGGCGGCTACCCGTCCTGGAGATGAGCAGACACGTGTCCTCAGAACGGCTTGTTCTCCGGGAGCTGCCTCGACTCACCTCGTTCACTCTCGCTCTCGATCTCGTCGCACGTATCGTCTCTCTTACGGCTTCCGCTCTTTCTCCACGTGAATCACGACCGCTCGTCGATACGGCTCGTAACGGACTGCCTAGACTCAGTATCTCGCGGCCCTTCGCGACGTTCCGCGATCGCGCGTAATCACTTAATTACGCGGTTTTCGAGTTTACGGGCTATCGCGATCGTGTTTAAGAACACGCGCCCGTTATAGTATATAGTTGCGAAACATTATCATCTAGAGGAACAATATCTCGGGCTAACATTGAAAACATAAAAGTAAAAATTTAAATTTCGCCAGCCGATATTTTTATTTCTTTTGCTTTTGCTTCATCACAGTTTATGAGATGTGGTATGTCTTTAAGGGGGTGCCATAGTGAAAAACTATCGATGAAGCGTCGGTAATGTAGTAAGCTGTAATGTACTAGTAGCGCCATCATCCGTTGAAAAATTATATTAATCTATAACCTCACAGTAGATGGCGCCAATAGTACATTCCAGCTATCATATTCATTCACAAATAACCTTTGTAGATTGCATTATTTAACATAAAATATGCAGACGATGCAGGAATATTTTAATCAGAATTTTTACAATAATCTTATTGACAACAATTGCTATCCACTTTCCATGCAATCGTTTTCTGCATTTTGATATGCAGACGATGCACGAATTGTTACAATAAAATTATACAATAATCATTTTGATAACTACTGCTATACATTTTCCTTGCAATCGTTTTCTGCATTTTTATCCGCAGACGATGCAGGAATTTTTAAACCAAAAATTATTATAATAATCAATTATACAACTATTGCTATACATAATTCTATGCGATCGTTTTCTGCATTTTGTTAGGCATACGATGCACGAATTGTTACCATAAAGTTATACAATGATCATTTTGACAACTATTGTTATACATTTTCCATGCAATCGTTTTCTGCATTTTGATACGCAGACGATGCAGGAATTTTTAAACCAAAATTATTACAATAATCAATTATACAACTATTGCTATACGTGATTCTATACGATCGTTTTCTGCAATTTGTTAGGCATACGTTGCACGAATTGTTACCATAAATTTATACAATGATCATTTTGACAACTACTGTTATACATTTTCCATGAAATCGTTTTCTGCATTTTGATACGCAGACGATGCAGGAATTTTTAAACCAAAAATTATTACAATAATCAATTATACAACTATTGCTATACATAATTCTATGCCATCGTTTTCTGTATTTTGTTGGTCAGACGATGCACGAATTGTTACCATAAAGTTATATAATGATCATTTTGACAACTACTCCTATACATTTTCCATGCAATCGTTTTCTGCATTTTTATCCGCAGACGATGCAGGAATTTTGAAACCAAAATTATTACAATAATCAACTATACAACTATTGCTATACGTGATTCTAAGCGATCGTTTTCTGCATTTTGTTAGGCAGACGATGCACGAATTGTTACCATAAAATTATACAATTATCATTTTGACAACTACGGTTATACATTTTCCATGCAATCGTTTTCTGCATTTTGATACGGAGACGATGCAGGAATTTTGATACCAAAAATTATTACAATAATCAATTATACAACTATTGCTATACATAATTCTATGCCATCGTTTCTGTATTTTGTTGGGCAGACGATGCACGAATTGTTACCATTAAAATTATACAATGATCATTTTGACAACTACTCTTATACATTTTCCATGCAATTGTTTTCTGCATTTTATCCGCAGACGATGCGGAATTTTTGAAAGCAAAATTATACAATAATCAATTATACAACTATTGCTATACATAATTCTATGCCATCGTTTTCTGTATTTTGTTGGGCAGACGATGCACGAATTGTTACCATAAAATTATACAATGATCATTTTGACAACTACTCTTATACATTTTCCATGCAATTGTTTTCTGCATTTTTATCCGCAGACGATGCAGGAATTTTGAAAGCAAAATTATTACAATAATCAATTATACAACTATTGTTATACGTGATTCTATGCGATCGTTTTCAGCATTTTGTTAGGCAGACGATGTACGAATTGTTACCATAAAATTATACAATAATCATTTTGACAACTATTGCTATACTTTTTCCATGCAATCGTTTTCTGCATTTTGATACGCAGACGATGCAGGAATTTTGAAACCTAAATTATTATAATAATCAATTTAACAACTATTGCTACATATTTTTTTTTTTAGTAAAACGTTTTTGGCTGTATTACTACACTTTTTATGCATTCGTTTTCTGCATCTAATATGCTGTTCAATGCAATCATTATATGAATTACCTTATTTTACCCAAATCTACTTAATAAAAATTTATGTTGGCATCGTAGCTAAGCGCTAGCTGGTGTTGACATGGGCATCGCAAACAGTAGTTAGATACAGGACTAGTTGAATAGTAGACAGCAGATAAATAAAGGATCCATTGTCATCGCAGTCTGCATTTAGTGGAAGATTCAATGAATGTTGTACTAAACTTCAATCATAATCCGACCATTGACAGGGATGTACAAATGCACTTAGACATTAACCTGGAAGTACCTAAAAAGTTTTTTTACATGAACTTATCATTCACACATATAAAAGGAAACCGATGCAATAATTGAAGAGTAAGAACAGTAACCTAATCTACAAACGCAACTCTCATAATTACGGTCAATCGGTTAATTTTTCACTCACAAGATAGTCCTACATCCTTCACACATAATTTGATTGTACTTCTTTAGGTAGAGAATAAGATCTGCATAATGGTTTGGCGTTGGGTATTATTTCTAAAAACAATAATATGTATGCAATCAAACATAACCTTTAATACGTGTATGCAAGGAGTACCTGAAATTTTTCGTATATGAACTGCTTAATTACTAATACAGACAAAAGCCGTTGCATTAATTGAAGTACTTGGGTTTGGTAGATGATTAGTGGACGTAAATATGGACAGTAACCAACTCACAGGTAGAGATCCTATGGCTACTGTAACCAGCAGTTAGATGAAGATTCCATTGCTATTATAAACAGCTGTTCGAGGTCCAATTGGCAATTGTATTCAGCATTAGCTAGAGGATTCAATGACATCATAGGTCTACTGTTAATTCAAAAATTTCATGGCTGTCGTAGCTATCTAGTAGTAACAGGAGGTTACCTGGATTAAGAAAGACCAAATGAATTTCAATCCGGATCCGACTACTGACAGGGATGTACAAATGCACTTTGACGCCAACCTGGTAGTATCTAAAAAGTTTTTTGTACATGAACTAAACATTCGTACAAATAAAAAATGATCAATGCAATAATTGAAGAGAAAAACAGCAACCTAACCTATAAACAGAGTTGAGCATTATTCGAATTAAAAATTATCTATTTATTCATCTAAATAAAATTTTATTCTTATTCGTATTATTCGTTATTTGCGTTATTCGTATTTAATAGAAACCGTTATTCGTTTTTCCTTCTATTCATTATTCGGGATATTCGTTATTCGCGATATCTACTATCTGCAATATTCGTTATTCGTCATATTATCTAAATGATTGTTCAAAATTCAAACAAATATTAAATAGGTGTATAAGAATAAGCGCCCCTAATAGTCATTTTCAATACAAGTGTGAAAGCGTTGGTTTTCAAACAAGTGCGAGTTTATCAGAACAGCGGTACGTAGGTAACACACGCATGAGTCAAGTATCAGCTTTCACACTTGTAATAACAATATTTTTTGATACCATGGATGAAAATACAATTTTAAGAGGGTGTCGGACTCAAAAAACGGTCATTTTTTATATTTTTTTATAAACAAAAGAATAAATTTTTTAAAATATCCTGAATGCCATCCCTTCAGTTTATAATTTAATTATGATATTTACGTTGAAAATTTATGCTTTTTTGACTAATACTTACCGAACAAAAATTGTTTATTTAATTATTATTGAAAAAAATCATTTTTTTTTAATCGAAACGCCATGCCCTCGCTTTTGTTTTAAGCTGCCCTTATGAATGTTTTCAGATTTTTAATTTAATATTTTCAGATTATTTGCAGATTGCACTCGAGGCGAAAAACTTCATTTTACGCACTAACGAAATGTACATTATTATCTAAGTATTTAAGTAAAATATGTAAATAAAATATCTCAATAAAATTCTGATACGAAAAGATAAATATCTATTTTAGAAACGAATATTTGAATATCGAATATAGAATTACGAATAAATAAATAATCGAATAGCCGAATTACAAATAAATAGATATAAATAACGAATAACTATTCGAATAAGATTTTAGTTAAATAAATTTATTCGTAGAAAATATTTAGATAATTATTCGTATCATTTTATTCGTTATTCGTATTCGAATAATTTTTGCTCAACTCTGCCTATAAACACAACTCTCATAAATACGGTCAATCAGTTAATTTCTCACCTACAAGATAGCCCGACATCAATCACACATGATTTGTTTGCAGTTCCTTGGTTATCAAACATAACCTTTAAGTCGGACGCCATCAAACACTGGATAGCTGGGTATTTATCTTATACAAGAGTAATTGTATGAACTCGGCAACATTGATGTAGTCAGAAAAATCAACATCCAGTATTTCGAATTTTTCACCATATACCACAATGCTCACGAAAAAACACAACAATGTATACAAGCCGTTTCGTTATCAAGCTGACTGAGCAACGGTCCCGAGCGACGTGAACCTCACTAGTATCGACGCGGGAAGCACAACTGCGCATGCGCGCATGGACTCTAGTCGAACGAGAGACCGACGCAACCCGATCTATCGACACTCGCGACTTGATAAAAGGCCGTGATTTCTTATTTATTTTTACTAATTTGTATAGCATCTGTTAATGCATAGCAATCTACTACATAACTATCACAATTAATTAAAAACTATTATTAGCAAATAATTTAAATAATACGAGACATTTTTTAAATTATGCGATATTCAACCTCACATAACGACGAATATAGCCTACGCGGCCGGCTAACTCGATGACTCGACGCGCGAGCCGGCCGCCTAGGCCTCCAGCTGACAATTTTTCGCTTATTTACACGTTCTTGATTTTTTTTGTCATTTTACGAGTTCATCTAAATTCTATGAATGTGTCGCTTAGCGTAAACAATACCCATGTATAATTATTATTTTTATTAAATAAAGAATATTAATATTTTTGACATTTTAAAACGGATTTAATTGTAATTTTTTGCTTTCGCTTTAAAATATATCGAAAGTATATAGATATCTGGTTTCGTCTTGAACAATAAACAATTAATTTATTATTCCTTTATTAAATAAACAATCCAAACATTTTAGCCCTTTTCTCTTTTTGAAATGCCTATTTATTCGTTATCTTTTTGTTTCAACTAGTATATCTAATTCCTATAGATGTGTAGTTCAATAAAACAATAATTAAGAATAAATAATATTTAGTTGTAAATTATGAATATAAATAATATTTCTAATTTATCAATGTAGAAAAACCCATTACTATTTTGTTCAGTCAAACGAGAGATATTTAAATCAATTTAATTCCCGGGAAAAACGATTTCTATCCATACACACCGCCGAATATAGCCTACGCGGCCGGCTAACTCGACGACTCGACGCGCGAGCCGGCCGCCTAGGCCTCCAACTGACAATTTTTCGCTTATTTATACGTGCTTGATTTTTGTTTGTCATTTTACGAGTACATCTAAATTCTATGAATGTGTCGTTTAGCGTAAACAATACCCGTGTATAATTATTATTTTTATTAAACCCACAATACTAATTTTTTTTGTAATTTGTCGCATTTTAATACGAATTTAATAATTATTTTTAGTTTTCGTTTTTATGTTTTTCAAAATATTTATTAATAAATCATGAATGTAAATAATACTTCTAATTTATTAATATAGAAAAACTCATTGCTACTTTGTTCAGTCAAACGAGAGATATTTAAATCAATTTAATCCCCGGGAAAAACGATTTCTATCCTTACACACCGCCGAATATAGCCTACGCGGCCGGCTAACTCAACGACACGACGCGCGAACCGGCCGCCTAGGGCTACAGCTGACAATTTTACGTGTTTTCTGTACCGAGCAAACTTGGTAATCCTGCAACGGGACTCGAGCCGCGAGAAGTTCGTCACTAGTTATCCGAAAATTGCGCATGCGCATGCGCGTACGTATTCTGGTAAAGCGAGAGAGAGAGAGTGAGAGAGAGATGGACGGAGATGGTTCGAGTGAGAGAGAGGGAGAGAGATGGGAACATGCAAGGCAACCGTGGCCTCTAAATAAAAATATTTTGATTTTTTATCGTCTTTGCTTTCCATTGTTGCCCCGATTAAATAAGCTAAGAATGTCGTCATTCTGCAATGCATAAGCACGACTTTTATTATATGTCTTTTATTGATATAAGGCCGGTGTATGAATTATGGTATTTAACGCCATATTGCTACAACCATTTGTGCATGTGCTTCCACGCTAAGTATACAATACAAAGTGCAGACTAAGCGCGTCGCGCACTCTAGCGGCGAAATTGGTACTAAGATAACTTTGTCAATAATATAAACTATTTATTTTTTGTCAATATTATGCAAAACGCAAATACAGAAGCACTAGATAATGGTGTAATATGTCTTTCTACAAAGTTCCAGATCAATACAACAAGGACACCCTAAGAAATTTCTGCACGGAGAAATGACTATTTTTTCCGTGCAAACTTTTTTTAGGGTGTCCTTCACATATTGACTTCAAACTTCGTATAAATGCGTATTATGTGATTATCTAGTGCTTCTGTATTTGCGTTTTGCAAATAAAACCATAATTTGTTCATTAAATGTAATAATGTATCCATCTGACTCGGTCGGTAATAATCTAGTATGGCACCCCCTTAATAATAATATGAAAATAATCAAAGCATTTTAATCTGTCATTTAATACAATTAAAAAATTCCACTTTACTGCATATTTTTATTTATAAGAAAAAAAAATTTTTTAATAATCCTTTTAAGTCGTCATGTAGAAAGTCAATTTTTAACGGTTTCAAAATAGTATATTACACACTTAGGGAGGTAAAATATTGGTCAGTCTATAGCACATGTAAATTGACATGTGCTATGGGTTGACCATTTTACCTCCCGTGGGATGTATACTATTTTTCACCACCAATAGGCCGAAAATAACACATTCCTCTTTCGGTGCCGGGAGGGAATGTGGTACTTTCGTTCTACCTGTGGTGAAACAATTGATCCTATTCCATACAGAGTTTTCTTTTACACCTGTCAATTTTGGATTTTTTGTTGCAACATCCTTTTTATAACCAGATGATGTTCTTAAATTTGATTCATCGGTTTTTCTCTACATTTGAAATTTGATTATGTACAAAATTTGCAACAATAATAGGCACTGAAACTACCTTGAAATCCCAAAATCTGATTAAGGCCGAGATTGTCGCCTAATATAAGGCCGAATGAAAAGAAAACTCAGAATGGTCCATTTTTTAATTTAAAATTTATTTCTTTTATAATAATATTAAAAACATTCCGATTTAAAGAATCTATCTGTTGAATGAAATAGAGCAGCTACGAATATATTTTCAAGCAGTGATAATACTTCCGGAGATAAACATGGAACACTGTAATAAACAGCTACAAGCTTTTGTATACCGGCATGAGAGCCTAAAGGATTGTTTACCTCGAAGTTGTCAAAGTAAGGATGCTCCTCATTGGAATAAATGTTGCAGTTACATTTATCAGCTGTTTTATAATGTGTTTATCATTTCTTCCATCATCTACCTGAGAATCCACAACATACGTAATTGGTTCAATGTAACAATAATCTTTTTCCAGTGTTTTGAGAAAATAATGTTTGGTTACCAATTCTGAAAATGAATCGGATACGTGATTACATGTTGTTCATTTGATTTTATCACTCGATGGTTTATTCAATTAGGTTGATTAAAAATTTGTTGATCTTCCCGAGTCAAGTGTGAAAAAGAAAAGGATGAGTAAAAGAATTTAACACATTCATTTCCTTTCGTAACGTAACGTTTCGGTAGTCAATGCCACCCTCTTCAGATTGTAAAATTTATTATTCACAAAAAAAATAAAAAATACATCTCAGATGATACAAAGCAAATAATCAGTGAAAGAAAAATAATAGATTACATTCTAATGTAATATCGCGATTTCTATATAAAATATCCAGTCGTAAGTCAATATAAATTTTCGTTTCTTTTTCCTTATTATATACAAAGGAAACGTCAAAAGGGATGTATATTATACGACAAAGATTTCGGCAATATAAGTAAAGTATACGAATTTGCGACCGCTTATATAGTAATCAATCGAGCAATCAATGTTTACATTTTTCTATTGTGACGCACGAGCTTTGTATACAAATATAATTGTTTAATTTAGCGCATTTTTATTTTGGATATAATGTGCGAATACTGTCTATTTAATTTAATGGAGTCTTCTTGTTTGTTGATAGAATTTTTTTGTGAATTAATATGCACCATTTCGGATGCTATTCTTTTTCCATAGTTTGCTTCTTTATCTAAAATTTTGAAGTTTTTCCAGTCAAAGTCGTGTTAGTTGTTCTATACGTGTTGAAAAACAACAGAATTTTTTCATCTTCTTGGTTCATTAACTCGTATTTTTATTTGTCTCTTTGTTTGTCCTACGTAAGATGCGTCAGAGTCTATGCAGTTGAGTTTGTATACCACATTATTTTGCGTGTTTCTATCAGATATGTCTTTCCCTTTAATTACGATATTGTTTAATTTATTTTCTACACATGGGACAGTTTTTATTCCGTGTTTTTTTAAATTAGTAGACATTTTCTCGCAAAGACCTTTCGAATAAGGTAAAATGAGGACTTGTTTATATTTAGTATTTTCATTACTGTTTTGATTATTTGGTTTATTATTTAAAATAGCGAGACGTTTTTTTATGTATTTATCTATAAAATCATTCGGATAATTATTCTTAATTAGATATTCCTTTGCTTTATTTATATTAATTTTATGGAATTTTTTATTTGATAATTACTTTGCTCTGTCTACTAGATTGTAAACCATAGCAATTTTTTGTGAGGTTGGATGTGCCGATTCAAAGTTTAAAAACCGTACAGAAAACGTCGGTTTCGTGTACCAGTCAAATTCAATTTTGTTATTATTTTTTATTAATAAACTTTTAAAAAACTGATTCTATTATTATTCTCTATTTTATAAGTAAATTTTAATTTGTCGTTATAAGAATTAAAATTGTATAACATTTCATCGATTTTATCTATAGGAATACATCTTATTATATCATCAACATATCTATAATAAAATATAGGTTTGAAATTATGTTTGTCCAAACAAGTACTCTCGAGACTACTATGTTAGCGAATACACTGATTTAGACAAAATTTGATTATATCTTTTTTCGATACTGTTTTTTACTAAAGAACTTCCTACATTTGTATATAAAGATTGGACGTCTAGGCTTATAAGTGAGAAACCAGTCGGTATAGCTACATCGTTGATTTTGTGTATAAACTCGAAAATATTTTTTTTATGCGATTGTGGTTTTTTTATACAATTTGAAAGAGTTTTATATAATTGTTTAGATAAAAATTCTGTTGGTGATCCAGCCGTGTATACTAATGGCCTTAAGGGAACATTTTCTTTATGGATTTTAGGTAATCCATAGCATTTATCTAATAATGTATTAGTCTGTGATAGTCACGAAGGTTTATATTTATATTTTTATATTTCCTGTCTAAATAACCTTGGCCGTTCCATTTGTAGAGAAGTTTATAAGTGCAATTTTGTAATAATTTTAATGGATTTTTTTAAATAGATTTGTAAGAGTCACTATCGGATAATAGTAAATCCATTTTGTTAAAATGCTGCGGTTTATTCATAACTACAGTTGTATATTTCGCTTATCGGCGTATGTTATAATAATGTCATTGTGGTGTTTTATAAATTCTTTGGTTTCTTTATATTTATTCATTATAAATCTGTTTTTTATAGATGTATGTTGCGTTTTTTCTTTCATACGTGTGTTTATGTTGTCCACTAAATTTCGTCTCAAAGAGTCAGCATATTGTTCATTAATTTTGTTTGTAAAAATAAAATTTTCGAAAGACTTTATATAATTTATCGTAGTATTATTATTCTGAGAAAAAGAAATACTAAATTTAGGTCCTAGTGAAATTACGTCAGTCACATTATTCAGTATTTCAATATTTGATAGATTTTTCACCCAACTGTCAATGTTTGTGGTACATGTTATTTTATTTTGTTTAGAGTTTCTGATTTTATTGTCATATTTACTATTAATGAACATAGAAGAAGTAAAAATTCTGTTGTTTTTCAACACATACAGAACAACAAACACGACTTTGACTGGAAAAACTTCAAAATTTTAGATAAAGAAGCAAAATATGGAAAAAAATTGCATCCGAAATGGTGCATATTAATTTACCAAAAAAATCTATCAACAAACAAGAAGACTCCATTAAATTAAATAGACAGAATTCGCACAATATATCCAAAATAAAAATGCGCTAAATTAAACTGTGACGTTGTAAAATACAACGCACAAGTACATGCACATGGCTTGTATTTACAAGTCATGTGCATGCATATTGTTACATTATGATAGATCGCGATCGCGTCGCAGGTAGCGAATCCCTCGCAGGCGGACCGAAGTGCACCGATGCACTTTTAATATAACACTGATACCCACGGTATGGGTATGTTTTAGAGTCGATCGGTATCCGACGGTAGTACGCGGACTACGACCGAGACCACGGCCGAGAGGTATCGTGAGCCAAGGACCGAGCCCAGGTCGTCTCACGATACCTGGCGTATCCGCTGCTGATGACAACAAGACGGGAGGTTAGGCGGCGTCCTAACCTCAACCGTCACACGTGCTCAGCAGACGACGACGGCTGAGATGGCGCATGGGTGCGCGCACGCCCGAACTGCGTACTAGTAGTCGGGAGAGCCAGGGTGCTCCTCCACCTTACACCCATATACCGGGGAACGCGGCACCGACGGCGACGCTCGTGCGGCACTAGGCGTGGTGCGCGGGGAAGGGGGAATCACTCGAGCAGCGAGAGTGTTGCGCGCGCGAAGACGCTCGAGTGAGCAACCGTAGTGGGACTATGGGTGGGAGCGCGCGGAGCGAGGGGAGCGCGAGTAGAGTAGGAGTCGCGGTATACCTAATTTATACGGTATACCGCGGCATACTAGAATATATATAGATATATATAGATATAGGCGGCGCGCACACCTATGTAAACGTGTATATTGTAGCGCGCGCACGTATCTGATATTATACTAATTATTTTAGCTAGATCGCGTTGTTGTTAATAAATAAAATACATAGATCCGTCGGTTGAGTTTGGGCGATTTTTAATAATTTTTTAATATATATATAGATGTAAATAGTTGCTAAAATTAAATTCTAATTGATGTATGAGTGTGTCGGGATAGTTGATAGTAATTACATAGTCGGTAGGCACGGGGCGGCAGCACCGACTGGGTTACCGATATGGTAATTCATTATTTGTAATGCGCGCCTTCCGAGTGCCAGGGGATGATTGGTTGTGTGATCGACCCAATAATGAACAGGTTGGTGGTGACGTAAACCACTATTATTGGATAATCGGCCTTGACGGAAATAAGATCAAGGCTGACTACGCGTATCGATCACGCAATCAACCACCCTAATCAACGCCGGCAGATAAGGAGTATAGTAAGATAGAGCAGGATATCGATAGGATGGGGAGGAAAATCCTTAATTTTGGGGATCAAGCCACGCCGCGAGCCGGATGAAGAAGCCGGTCTCGAGTATTCGCTACCTGATCGTCCGAGGAGACAGACGTGTTTCGCTACCCGATCGTCCGAGGAGATAGTTGTGTTTTTCGTAGAGTCGTATTTTTGAGGCAGAGTAGCCATTTTGTCGAGTATTTTTGAGGTTTTGTAGAGTAGAGTATTTGAGTAGAGTAGAGTCGAGAGTTGTTAGTCGAGGTGTGAGTCGAGTTGGTTGGAGTTGAAGAGTAATTAGGCGAGTAATATTTACGGTTAGCCCGACGGGCGGCCGAATTATATTAATATTATATTTTTATATATTTGCCGGACGGACGGAAGTTGAGTGAGTGTGTGCACGTGTGAGAGTCGGTCGTGGATCGCGTTAATATTGTGTTGGTGCCGGAAATTATAATATATTATTTAATTTTCCAATAAATTAATTTGTGGTTATAAGATTGAATTCGTGAGTGTATTTATTAATTTTTCCTTTACTCTGAAAGCCGCCGGTTCCGAGGTGGCCAGCCGTCGGGATTCCCTCTGTGACGAGGAGTCGAGGTGGAGATTTGCCGGGTTGCCGAGTAGTGTTGTAACATAATAATTATTCATTTTTATTTAAATATCGCCAGGCGCCCAATAAAATATAAATCGGCGATATCTAGCCATTTTCAACGTCGCTACGACGGAACCTCCGTCGGTTTATAATTTAATCTAATTAGATTTTTCCCGACGAAAAGTAGCGTCGCAAAACAATTATATTTCTATACAAAGCTCGTGCACAATAGAAAAAATGTAAGCATTGATTGCTCGATTCATTACTATATAAGCGGTTGCAAATTCGTATACTTTACTTATATTGCCGAAATCTTTGTCGTATATAGGTCCCTTTTGACGTTTCCTTTGTGTATAATAAGGGAAAAGAAACGAAAATTTAAATTGACTTACGACTGGATATTCTATACACAAATCGCGATATTACATTAGAATGTATTTTTAATTTTTTTTTGTGAATAATAATTTTACAGTCTGAAGAGTGTGGCATTGACCACCGAAACGTTACGTTACAAAAGGAAATAAATGTGTTAAATTTTTTTACTCATCGTTTCCTTTTTCACACTTCACTCGGGATGATCGACGAATTTTCAATCAACCTAATTGGGTACGTGATTAATTAAAAACAATGTTTGTAGAATATTCTAGAACATTCGAATACATAATTTTTTTTCAGCCTTACGAAATTTTACTGAAATATTACAGAAAAGTTTTTTGATATATTTCGTGTAACATTATAGAAACATTATAGCGTAATATTATGTGAAATATTTCAGCATTGTTTAAGAAATATTGCGTGAACCTTGGTTAAAATATTGTTTTAAAGTTTTACGAAATATTACGAAAATAATAAAGAGACATTACATGTACTATTGATGAATTTCCACACAGCACGAAATATTACAAAAAAACATTACATGTAATATTTTAAATTAATATTGGTGGAATAGTTAGTGAATATTACAAAAAAATATTTAATAGAAATATGCCAAAAATATCAATGAAATATTTAATGTAATGTTCCTAAAGCAGACCTTGAAATATTTTGCAAAATATTGTTGTAATATTACAGAAATATTTCATACAATGTTTCTCGCAATATTATATTAATATTATTGTAATGTATTAGAATCGACAGATGTCGACGTCCGTCAAGTTTTGCAGGAGTTGCAGTGTATAAGGTTTGACGACTAAATAAATTTATTAAAATAAATCAACTAGGTTCGTTTTGTGGAATCTCGTTGTCGACCTCTACCTCGGTTAGTTTGTTCGCAACGGTATTTTTCCGACGGACCTAACATATTACTTTGAGTTCTCACAAAGACTCTTAGATTCTTTCGCGGTCTACCTCTACCTCACGTAACTGGGGGCGCGCTCGCGTTTACATTGGTGAACTTCGCTCGCTTGCGTCTCGTCGCCAGAGACGTCTTTACTTGCATAAATCTGCTCGCTCTGAGGTGCGTCTCCCAAGGTTGGTTGACCGATCTCGACGTCGTTTACTTACCCGTACTCGTCTCCATAATCCTCGGATATGTGCAGCTTAAGGTATTGTACATGGCTTTTCGTTTTTTCCTTGAACGTCTTAGATTTGAAGAGTATTTGGACCAAAACAATGAATTACTAAATAAGGGCTGACGTATTTTGAGGCTAACTAGGCCAAAATAGTTTCTGTGCTGGAAGATAATATCCTATTCTTCTTCCATACCAAATCTCCTACCTTAAAGGAAGCTGCTCACATTCCAGCATTATAATAACCAGCTTCCCTACCCTTAGATTTTTGTTTCATTATTTGAGGCTTTCTTATGTAGTTTAGTTAGTCTAGTTAGTCGGTCACTCCAGTCTAGCAACCGCTGGTATTCCAATCGTTGCTTAACCAGCTCGTCCTGTGCTCTACGAGCTGTGCCAGGTGCCTCAGGCTGCTGGCCATAATTTAACATGGCTGGACTTCACCCTGTTGAGCTCTGTATTGCCGTATTTAGGGCAAATACTAGATCAGGAAGTTTCTCATTCCATGCGCTGTGCTTTTTCTTAATGTATGAAGCCTGTGGATCGTAAGGAGGGGTTATCGTATGAAGGACTCCCTCCTACATCAAGTAATCATCTATAAGTTTATTTTTAAACTCCGTTTCTTTATACGAAAGAAATACCTCCAGAGTACCATAACGGGTGATAACTCGTTCATTTAGTTCCTTCATTATGGTCTTGGCGTTGGCTTTACGAATCGGTATCACTTCTATCCAGCGTGTGAATAAATTCTGATAAACTAATATATATCCTATGACGAATTTAATAAATATTAAATATTTGATAATTCGTCATGTTCTCTCTCTCTTTGTCTAGCCACATGTATTAATCTCTATCAGATGTTACAGGTCGACGTTCGACGATTTTCGGCGATTTTCGCGGACCTTCGTAAAGGTAAAAGTAGGGAAAGAGAGAGAGAGTTTTCGGTTCATAAGTGCGAGAGCACTGAGATTAAACTCAACCGTCGAGAGATTAAACTCAACCGTCGAGAGATTAAACTCAACCGTCGAGAGATTAAATTCAACCGTCGGGAGACGATTCTCAGCCTTTTAGAGAGATAGATCTCAGCCGTTGCCTTCTTAGCCGTTACTTAACAGTAATTCGTGATCGGGCCTGCCGGTTATTTCTTTTATTGATCATTTTGGTGCTGTGACTGGTTTTGTTTATTTGTTGGTGACCAGTGGTTTCTTCATCTGGCGTCAACGCAGTCCAGGATATTCGAGGGTGCGGCTACGCAGATCGTCAAGTTCTCTTGTTTTCGTTCGCGATCAACGCACTGTAAGTGTCAGTTCGATAGTCTCTCTCTCTCTCTTTCTCTCTTTATTCCTCGCGTGTATATCGACCTGCGTTTCGCGCGCTGCGACGCGCCTGTATTACTTTTTCCCGAATACATTTATTTTAGTTATTAATTAAATATTGCATTGTTGCTTATTTGGTTGTTTACCCCTTTTTCTCGCGTTTCGCTAAGTAAAGATTACCGCCGCTTCCGCCTATACGGCTTATTATAGTCGTATTATTACTAAGCGGCCGATCGTGTAAATGAGACTATTATTTTAACGGTTCTGAATTGTTATTATTTTATTGCATTTATTATTAAAAATAGCAAAACCGTTACAATCCATATCTAGGTGTAGAGTGGGGAAGTGCTCCAATTACGTCTCCTGCTACCACTTAGCATGGTTTTTCAACTCCCCATAAAACTCAATGGAGAACGATCAACTTTGCACTGCTGGCATACCTGGCATTGACGTCCATACTCTCCAGCTTCGGTATAATAACGTGGTCAATAATACAACTTAGTCACGTAAGCAAACGTTTTCTCTCGACCGAGATGTCCGGCTACAGAATCCTCATGGCATTCTCATAGAATCGCCTGCAGATGCTTCGTCGGTACTACTAATTTCCAAGCATCTTGATCTTCCATTATATTGTCCAGCTTAGTATCTACAAGGTATAAGTACAAATTACCACCTTGGATCTTCCAATCTTGAAATTCTCTCAGGCGATCCTTGACATCCCCCATCCAGGTAAGATACCAAGGGTCTTTCGTAGCCTGACTCCACGCAATCAAAGCTATAACGGACTCGTCGTCCTCGTACATGCGAGATTATGCATCGAAAGTTCTAACGCCCATCTCACGAGTCGGCTCGTTGGGTTACGGTTATTACGTAACCAACGGAGACTACTATGATCAGCTACTACTTTAAATTTATAACCTTCAAAATATTATCAGAATTTGTTAATGGCTTATACCACGGCGAGACACTCGCGCTCAGGAACAATGTAGTTTCTTTTGGCCGAGAGAGAACTCGACTTGCGAATTCTAGAACTCTTTCTACGCTGTCGACTATCTGGGTTAACACCGCTCCGATACCAGTGTTGCTATCGTTGATTTGTATGACGTACTCGCCCTTTTCGGCGGGAGTTTGCAATAATGATGCGGTCA
The DNA here is from genome assembly GCA_026168455.1 of Theocolax elegans. Classification (NCBI taxonomy): domain Eukaryota; kingdom Metazoa; phylum Arthropoda; class Insecta; order Hymenoptera; family Cerocephalidae; genus Theocolax; species Theocolax elegans. Next base: position 41,891,474 of record CM047426.1, on the reverse strand, counting down.
TCAATAGTGCTTTAAATCGCTGGAAGGCATTCTCTTGCTCTTCTAACTATTCATACTTTTGCTCCTTTTTGGTAAGCCGTATTAAGGGTTCGGCTATCGTAGCAAAATCAGGTATAAAACGTCTGTACTAGGATGATATACCAAGGAATCGTTTCAATTGTTTAAGATTCCTGGGAGCCCGATAGTCCTTTATCAGTTCTATTTTCGCTGGATCAGGCCGGATCCCGTCTCGGTTGACTCGTATACCCAAGTATCTCATCTCGGGTTGGTGGAAGACAAGTTTGTCCTGTGTGACAGATAAACCTGCTTCCGCCGACCGGGTGAACATCTTGTTCAACATTTGCTTATACTCTTCGAGTGTCCCCGATATAATTATAATATCATCGAGGTAAGCATAAGCCCACGGATCTAGTTCAGCTATAATCACGTTATTGATTGAGCGCTGAAAACTTACCCTGGAGTTCGATAGGTCGTACCGCATCCGTGTAAACTGAAACAAACCCATTCCAGGTACCGTAAAAGCCGTTATCAGACGTGATTCCATTTTAAAGGAATCTGGTGATATGCGCAATTGATATCGTTGGTGGAGATGTAGCGGGCTTTCTTGCGCAATATATCCTGCTTATACGACAAAGGATATGCATCAGGTTTTGTCAGAGCATTGACTTTCTTAAAGTCGATACAGAAACGCCTCGCATTCTTTCCTTTCTTGGCCATCACCACAGGATTAGACCAACCACATTTCGAGGGTTCGATGATACAGTTCTGGAGTATCTCTCGTACTTGGCGGTACATTTCTGCTCGAATCTTATCTGAGACGGGTTAAAACTTTTGTTTGACCGGTCTTGTCGAACCTACGTCGATTACGTGCTCGACATCATATGATCTACCGATCTTTGGTGATGTGTTCGACAATACTTTATCCAGAAACTCGCGCAACTCTTGACGGTCTTTCTCAGTAACGTCAGCAACTCCTGCTGCGGATAGCTAAGCATTACCATTTCCTACACTCACTACTTCTAATTAAAGGACTTGAAATCAGAGTATGATCTAATATATATAGATAGCCCGGAAAACTCGGATAAAATTAACCCCAAAATAGCATTCCGCTTCCAAATTCGGCATAATCGCGACTAATAACGTGCCCACTCAATTGGTGGGTTCTACCATCGGCTAGCCTAGCGCTTCTCGCAAGCGAGTCGAGAACGTCTCGACCCAACGCGGCCGCTAGTTGCAGACCGTTCTCTTCGATTAGGGTATAAAGAACTAGTATATGGAGGCTGACCTTGTCTCCATATCTTGCCCCTCCCCAAAGTTCCTCTAGCGGGTGCTCGAGGTACTTGTAAAATCTCTTGCTCTACCTGCTCTAGTTGTGGACTATTATCTAAGTTGTCCAACGCACACATGTTATATAAAACGTATACGTGTACTGAAACTGGACGTGCTGAGTTAGCTCCCGACTCCTATTGGTCGTGGGTCTTGGCGCATTTTTCTAAGAGTCTATCTTTATTCTCAGATCGCGTATCTGGATCTCTAGTTCTTTGACTCTTGCTGACAAGGGGTTCTGGACCCGTATTTGCCCCATCAACATACAAGCAAAAGTCTTTGGTACTTGGAATTGTGCGCCAGCTGCAAAAACTAGCGTCAACCACTCCTCCTTGTCGGCTGTCTGGCCGAAGGTTTCGGACTGATAGTCATCTTCTTGTTGACTTGGTCCATTAACTGCTTTGCCCTTACGCTCGTTCATATCTTAAACGTTTCATGTTTGTGTTGTTAGCGAAATCTTGAGCCATGTAATTACATAGCAACTACTGTCTGAGACGCTTGGCTCTCTTATAATTTGGACCCTCTAATCGCATTCTGAGCGCCTGTAGGTAAGACCGCTGTAGCGCTATTGAATCCGCTATTTCGTTTTTATATATAAAAAAAATCGATCTCATTTTTCAAATAAAAAATTCACGTTTTCGCTTATACCCGTGCAAGATTCAACTGTAGATGGTGTCCCTTTTAAAATGACGAGAAAAAGATGACACCTATTTGAAATTTGGTTATTTATATGAAAAAAATATAACTATAATTTTGGCAATTATTCATCTCATAATTTAAATTTATAATAAAATTTAAAATGATCAAACGCGTTTAAATTTAATTTCTTTCTAAAATACTGCACGCAATTTTAAACCAAAAATTAATTTTTTGTACAATAAATAATTTAACAAACACAACATAAATAAAAGTTATGGTTTTTTTTTAATGTTTGTGGAGTGATGTGTACACAACAGAAAATTTTATTACACAACATACATATTTACACAACAGAAAAAATATAATTAAGAAAATCCGGCTAAAGTATTTTAATTATTGTCTAACTCATTAATTATTAATCCATTAATTATCCATTAATATCCATTAATTCATATTAATTAATTGCATACGAACTAATTTTTAGTTCGGAGTTTATTGCAGATTAATTAATTTAGTTACCAACCATTAATAATTGATTATTTAACTTATCTAAAAAGATATTTATCTCAACGTTAATTAACCGATTATAAGTAAAAAGAAAATAAAGTTCTCCGTTCCAATATTTCTGTTGGGCATCATATAGCGGGGTGTTTGCTTCGGATAAAAATGTCTAGTCGCGCGTATAATGTATAGTGCCGTTCGTACTTGAAGATTCGTTGAAAGGTAGCTACTCTTCGCTCCTCGAGTCAGGAGAACTAAACAAGCGACATTGTTTACTTGTCGTCCCGCGTCACGGTTGCGGTTACCTATTCGCACATTAAGCCGTTAAATACCACGGAAGAAGGGGGAAGTGCAACGGACGCGACTGTTATCTCACTAATAGCGCTATCAAACGAATTATCTATAACGATCGCGGAATGATACCACTCACTTTGTTTTGCTAGTCACCGCCTTTGAGAAAGAATTGGAAATCTCACTTCCCCATTTGGTCGATTCCCCTATCTCTCTTCCTTCTGGTTGATTTCCTCGAGGATCAGTCGGGTCCAATTCTACTTCTCACGTTCAGTTACTCCCGAAAACACTCTTACGAGGGAAAAGCAAAGAAAACTGTATCGGGAATATTTCTTTAGAGAGAGAAAACTAACGACTCTCTCCCGAAGTGCCCGCGCGGTTTTCCTCTCGAGCCTTCTCGAATGCACCCGAACTTGCACGACTCGTTTTTCACCGCAAAAGTCCTGTGTGCCATCGCCCTTAAACTAATTCGTTTGATGACGCGACAAATATTCGTCGTCACATTTTCATCGTAGCATTTCATAAATATTAATAAAATATTTCATGTAATATTTGAAATAACATTGTTCAAACATTTCAGTGTAATATTATGTGAAATATTTCAACAATGTTTCTGAAATATTCCGTGACACTAGGTCATAAAGATCAAAATTTTAAACAAAATATTAGAATTTACAACAATTTATTAGCATTTGCAAATTTTGGAGCAAAATTAGCTCATTTTACTAATGTTGGACCACAAGTATTAAGTATGCGGTCAAATATACCATAAAACGTATGCTTTACATCCAAATGAATTAGAACATCCAAAATTTGCAAATGAATACAGATTGACACAATTGCATCAGAACAATTTAGACAAAGATCTAATACTAGAACTAGATAGTATACTACGTGACATAAATCCATTTGCAAATAATGCATATAAGATGATGTATGAAATTGAAGAAGAAGAACGAGAACGTTCTATTAGATTAGTTAATCAATTTCAAGAAATTAAAATGTATTTAACTAGAGATGAAGCATTAAAGAAGGAATCACAAATAGCAGTTTGTAATGAAGTTACTATCGTTTATGTTGGAGAAAATGGAGAACCACCTTGCAATAGAGATATATGTATTTTTCAAAAAGGAAAAAAAAACCTCAATCAATTGATTGGCTAACGGAAATATAATAATATATCTGCTTTACAATATTATTTCTATAGATTTAGTATACGACAAGAATTTAATCCATATTTAAATTTCAAAAGTTTATCTAACCAATGTATTCCTAATTCATGGTCTAAAGTCGAAAATACTCGTTTATATTTTATTAGAAAAGATCAGCATAATTTACGAACAGATAATTATACGGGTTTAATGAATCAACTTAATAATAAAAGTAATAATGAAAATGTCTCTATTAGTAAAATGGTTATTTCACCGTCTAGTTTTATAGGTAGTCCCAGAGCAATGCAACAAAACGTTTTAAATGCAACTACTATAATGCAAAATAATGGGAAACCAGACATTTTTCTGACAATAACATGCAATCCTCAGTGGAGAGATATTACGGAAAATTTGTTAGAATATGAAATTACTCTTGATAGACCAGATCTATTTGACCAGAGTATTTGACCTGAAAGTAAAAATATTAATGGACGAATTATTGAAAAACAAAATTTTTGGTAAAGTTAATTCTTACATATATGTAATTGAATTTCAAAAGCGAGGATTACCTCACATTCATATGTTATTATGGTTAGATGAAAAAGACAAAATACGAAATACAGATCAAATTGATAATTTCATGTGTGCCGAAATTCCCGATAAAAATAAATTTCCAAAACCACACGAATTAGTAAAGCAAAATATAATTCATGGTCCTTGTGGAAATCAGAATAAAAATAGTGTATGCATGAAAGTAAAACATATTGTACAAAAAATTTTTCTAAATGATTTAGTTCAAAAACACAAATATCTCATAATAGTTATTCGATTTACCGTAGACGAAATAATGGCTTAAAAATAACTTACTCCAGCAATAAAACCGCGGATAACACTTGTTGTTTCATATAATCCATATCTACTTCTAAAACTTCAATGTGATATAAACGTAGAAATATGTAGTACAATCAAATCTATAAAATATTTATTTAAATATCTTTACAAAGGCCCAGATACAGCTTTAACAAAATTTAGTAATACAGAAACTAATAATGAACAAATTGAAAATACGCTAAAAGACATCCTAAATTCTGACGAAATATCAGAATATATTTCTATTTGTCCACCAAAAGCCATGTATTGTTTGAAAGAATTTAAATTACTCTCTCAATCACACACAATATACAGATTAGCTATACAACTTGAAGATGAACAATATCTTTATTTTAAAACAAGGATCTGAAGATAAATTAATTAATAAAAACTACCAAACAACTTTAACGAGTTTGTTTATACTAAATTCATCTGATGCGAAAACAAAAAAATTTCTTTATTCTGAAATTCCTCAATATTATGTTTACGATAAAATAAAAAAATGGAATGGGCGAAAAAAGTTTCATAAACCCATACTAGTCAGAATGTATCATGTATATCCTAAAGATCGAGAACGATTTTTTCTTAGATTATTGTTACTTCATGTACGTGGAGCGGAATCTTTTGAAGATTTATGCTCATTTGAAGACATTATTTATAATACATTTTATGAAGCATGTATGATTAGAGCTTTAATCATTACTGATAATGAATGGGATAAATATCTAATGGAAAATAGTTGTTTTCGCTTTGAATGAACCAATTACAATAGATTTTTGAAATTCATTAATGCTTAATGTTTTACCACCACATAAGTTACTATTAAAGAAAGGAATGATCGTTATGTTACTTAGGAATTTACATTTAAATGGAGGTTTATGTAATGGTACCAGACTCATTATTACTGAATTAAAGTATTCTACACATGGAAAAATAATAACAGGAAAAAATTCAGGACAAATTGTGATGATTCCAAGAACAGATTTGTGCCCATCAAAGGATGATATATCATTTAATAAGATTAGACAACAATTCCCTATTAGACCAAGTTTTGCTATGACTATTAATAAATCTCAAGGTCAATCATTTAAAAAAGTGGGTCTTTATTTACCAAGACCTGTATTTAGTCATGGTTAATTGTATGTTGCATTATGAAGAGTTACTGTTGAGAAAAATTTGAAAATACATTTTTCAAATCAGTTATTGATAGTTACAAATGCAGAAGGAGAAGTACTTAATATAAATGAAAATAATTTATGTGAGAATGCAATAGTATATACGACAAATACAGTATTTTCTGAAGTGTTTTATCACGTCCAGACTTGTACCAACTACCATAAAAAATGTTACAAGAAGGCAAATGGATAATAAACCATTCGCGTTCCTTTCGCTCTTGTGTGACTAGGACTAGCCTTACGTCTCCGGGAGTAGCGAGCGAAGTTATTTTGAGAGTAGAGATGTAGGATATAACGTGGGATAATAAAATAATATATTTTTTTATTCGTATTAATCATACATTATTTATTTAAATTTGTTAAAATCATATGTTGCTGTTTTCTTTTAAATGAACATGTGTAACTAAATTCTTATAGCTTTTTAATGGGTAAAAACACACATAAAATTACACTATTTTATTAACAATTCCATAAAATGATTTAAGTCAAATAACGATTTTAATTTTGATTAAATAAACAATTGTACGGCGAACACGTTAACAAATTATAGAATGAAATATACACAAGGTTATTTTATTATAAACAATAATAATTAATAATTAAAATAAGAATTATTATAAATAAATGCAGATTAAATTAAAAATTGTTGCCGTTAAAAACATGAATTTTTGTCAATAAATTGCAATTCAAACCATAAATATTGCAAATAAAATGCAATGCAAAGAGTAATTATTATAAATAATTTGCAGTTCCAAATAATAATTGTCGTAAGAGAAAACGGTTGGTTCAGTAATTGAAATAACATAAAATATCAGGTTTAAAAAAAATACATAGCCGAAAAGAATATACCTTAAGTACCCAAATATATATATATAAGTGTGTATATATATATATATAGTGAGGAACGAAGGTCCGCCTCGATCGTGGATAGCGGTGTCCAATGGCTTGATAATGTCCTACTAGACCTGCGGGCGTCGACGTTGGATGCGTATGCTTTCGGAGTCCGATGATTGCCGGATGTCGAAGTCGTAGTTCCTTGACTATGGCTCGTAGATGTCAACGATGCGTCTCAATTTCCGAATACAACAACTCTCTTGATTTTGAATGCGTATTTCTTTAAAGACCGAGTAGCAGAGCCACGCCTAAGTAGTTCTCGATTTTTCTGTGCTTGCACCCGATTGGTCCGTTAGATGTGCGTGATTAAAAATTATCGAATCCCATGCATTTACTGTATCGATTCGTAGTTAATTCGGAGAATTTGCTGTCCCCCTTTTATTACTGCGACATTACCAAAATACGGCTTAATTTATTACTTCCTTCTAATGCTTGAGTTTTCTAGTCCATGTTTCCCATCGCCGGCTCTTCTCCGAGTATTGATTTTATAGTGCAGTACAAAAAAAACTCTTGCGCAACCCTTCGTATCGATCTCACTATCGGCGATCCCGCTTATATGCGTATTAGCTTTGAATAATATCTTCAACTCTACTTATCAGTCTCTTTTTGGTTTGAAACACTCGTAAATTAATCCGTCCCTTAGCTCTATAAATTATATTTTATATTACTGCATTTACATCTTTCTTCTTTATCAAAAATCATTATTTATCAACCTTATTTTGTTCGTTTTCTACGCCGTAATTTTATTCTAAATTACTCAGTACTTTTTACGAAAAATAATAATATAATTTTCGTCGGGACGCGACAGTTTGATAAATAAAAAAAGTTAATTTTTAATATCTTATTATAATTAAAATTTTTCCTCAAAAGTGTCCGGCGTCCGGCGTCCGGCGTCCGACATTCACCATTGGGCGTCTTTTTATTATGTTTTATATATATGCATGTGTATAAGGGTAAGTGTGTTATGGTGAAGAGGTCAGGGTGAGGGTGAGGGTGGAGGGATAGGCATGGGGTTGCCAGACCACCTGGACATCGTCTCCAGGAAGTGAAAATTTTTTTTGCAAATTTAAGCAGAAAGGCATGTACACTTAATTTTTTTTTATGTAAAGAATGCTATCGTATAATTATTGACTTAAAATTTTTAGCAAACTTTTAAAGTGCTAAATTTGTATAAATAACCAAGTAAATTTAAATTATGTTGCAAAACATTCAATACTTAATAAAGTTTGAAATATTAAAGTTGTTTCTTCAGCTTCCACTGTTTTCAATATAAAACTATAAATTATTGTGCAAACGATTAAAAAGTAAGAATGTTACGATTCATTATTTTCAGCTGCAAATTTATACTCGGCTATTAACATAAAAAATTATTTTTTACAATGCCATAAATATTTATAAGAATATTAAGAATATTCAGCAATTTGTTTATAAAATAAGTACTGTAATTTAACTTCATCATTCATTAACGCCAGTAAATATTAAACATTAAAAAGGAACAAATGTATACTTAATAAAAAATAAAATCACGATAAATATAATCCCACCTTCGAGAAAACTACAAAAATTTTCGAAGGTAAATTTGTCGATTTAGAACAGTTACCCTCTATACATTCCATTTCAACACAGTAAACAACAACACTCAAAACTCATTCACTCGAACACATAGCAAAAGCTTTAAAACGTCAAAATACGTCACTATACGTATATCGTGCTTCGATCGAGTCAGGTCAAGGTTGCAATAATAAAGATCATGAATTTAATCGGACTAATGTAAAAATATTAGACTATGAACCTTGTTATAAAAAACGTTTAATTTCAGAAATGTTGTATATTAATAATTATAACGGTACTTTAAATAGAAAAGAAGATACACAATTTCTACACCGACAATATACAAATATAATGGTTTGATTTAACTTCGACCTATGTATGTAGATAAAATAATCAATGTATTACTTACACATTCACAATTTGTTTTGATAAAAATACAGGTGCTTTCCATATGTTCTGTTATTCGAATTAGCTCCTTGAGCAGTATTAATTGTTTTCGTTCGTTCAGTGTCATAGGTATATAACGGTTTTCTATAATTGTCTATATTGATGTTGTCGCGTCCCGACGAAAATTATATTATTATTTTTCGTAAAAAGTACTACGTAGTTTAGAATAAAAATACGGCGTAGAAGACGAACAAAATAAGGTTGATAAAGAATGATTCTAAGTAAATGCAGTAATATAAAATATAATTTATAGAGCTAAGGAACAGATTATTTTACGAGTGTTTTAAACGAAAAAGAGACTGATAAGTAGAGTTGAAGGTATTATTCAAAGCCAATACGCATATAAGCGGGATCGCCGATAGAGAGATCGAAACGAAGGGTTACGCAATTGTTTTTTTGTACTGCACTATAAAATCAATGCTCGGAGAAGAGCCGGCAATGGGAAACATCGACTAGAAAATTCGAGCATTAGAAGGAAGTAATAAATTAAGCCGTTCTTTGGGTAACGTCACAGTAATGAAAGGGGGACAGCAAATTCTCCGAATTAACTACGAAGCGATACAGAAAATGCACGGGATTCGATAATTTTTAATCACGCACATCTAACGGCCCAATCAGGTGCAAGCACAGAAAAATCGAGAACTACTTACACAATTTCCATATAAGGCAAAGTGTAAGACAGATGCATAGATTTTTAGGGTCCAGAACAGACACAGACACTCCTAATTCTTCATCTAAAGTTTTCATAAGGCGAAGCTCTGCTCGTCAACTTTTTGATTCTTATCCGAGGGCGTGGCACTGCTACTCGGACTTTAAAACAATACGCATCTAAAATCAAGAGAGATCTTCTATTCGGGAATCGAGACGCATCGTTGACATCCACGAGCCATAGTCAAGGAACCACGACTTCGACATCTGGAAATCATCGGGCTCCAACAGCATACACATCTAACGTCGACGCCCGCAGGTCTAGCAGGACATTATCCGGCAATTTGACACCGCTATCCACGTTCGAGGCGGACCTTCGTTCCTCACCGAATACACACATATATATATGTATATAGATATACTATAACACGGGAATTCGTGTTATTTTGTAACGATAATTTATATAGGATTAAATTATTAATTTAAACAAATGACTATTAAATAACATTTATAATAATTTAAACTAACTCATCTATAAGTAATTTTATTGAAAATTTAAATTTTTAAGCAATTATTAGCATTTATTGGTTTTTCTGAAAATAGGAAAATTAATAATAAATTTAATAAAATCTATGTGCAATGTAAAAGGTTCTAAATATTTTTACTAAATTTGACTGTTTGTTCGATTAAGGAGGTATCCTGATTTAGAACGTTAAAAAAATCGATTTTTTTTTAATTGCTTAAATCTATTCCTTATATGTATAAGAACATATATCCGAAGTTATAGAGTCGGATTCGTAGTATTTCCGAAGATACAGCACTAAACGCAACGGGCTATCGAGCAAGTGCCAGTGCTCGGTCAGACTGAAACGCGCGCTCCTCCCCTCGTCTTTAAAGTCGAAACTATATACCTGAAAAGGTTCAGCAGCTGTTCGAAATAAAATTTTGCTTTCATAGAAGCGTCTTTTGAACCTTAGTATGTGTCATCGGTATATAATCTGTGTGTACCTGCTTCCTATAGAGCTGTTTGTGGCGTAACGTTTAGTTCTGCTCTGACTATTGACGAGTGAGCTTCGATATAATCATGTCTAGTTATCCGAAAAGTGACAAATCGAGTAGTAATCGTGCTGCAAAACCACGGAAACGAAAATTCCATGGTATTCAATTCACAACAGAATCAGACGATACAGAGTGCAACACAAGTAGTACTGAGAGAAAATTAGCCACCGCTAGCACCGAGAACATCATTGTGCATCCAACTCACTGCTAACGAAGAATCGAGTTTGTCACAGTATTTTTTGCAATTTCTGATATCGTAATTTGCAGATCTTGCAAACAAAATATACAATTTTCAGAGAGCGGACATCGAGGCTTAGGTTTCAAAATTGTATTATCGTGTATGTATGGTCATGGAGAAATAAATTCAGAACCGTTTATAAACACTGGATTCGAAATAAATAGACGATTTGTTTTTGTTATGACGCTTTTCGGTGTTGGACGAGAAGGTATCAATGTGTTTTGTGGACTTATGGATATATGTCAAGGTTTAGCAAAATCAACGTATGATCAAATTGTGCAGCATTTATATACAGCGTCAAAATCACTGTTCAAAAGCGTTTGTGAAAAAGCTGTCAAAGAAGAGAAAGAAAAAAATATAGAACATGATAGATCTGCTGACTGTTAGAAAGTTTCTGGCGATGGATCCTGGAAAAAACGAGGTTTTACTTCATTGTTTGGTGTTACAACGCTCATTGCATATTACTTTGTCAAAGTAGCCGACCTTATTGTAAAAAATGCATATTGTCATTCATGTGCTTTACAAAAGAATATATTAGACGAAGAAGAATTTGAAGAATGGTATAATGATCATAAAGAATCATGCTCTTCAAATCACGATGATTCAGCAGGGTAGATGGAGGTAGATTCAATCGTGGAGATGTTTTTGAGATCTTTTGAAAATTTCGGAGTAAAGTATACGAATTACATCGGCGACGGTGATTCGAAAACTTTCAATGGTATTGTAAAAATGAATCCATATGGTGGTGATTACCCTGTGACAAAAAATGATTGCGTGGGACACGTACAAAAGCGCATGGGTACTCGACTCCGAAATAAAAGGAAGGAAGAGAAAATTGGAGGGAAAAAGCGTCTAACAGAGAGTCTCATCAAAAACTTGACAATATATTATGGTTTAGCAATTCAAAGGAATATTCATTCTGTCCAAGATATGAAAAAGGCTGGGATGGCAACGCTGGATCATTATTGTTCAACTGATGAATATCCTTGTCACGAGAATTGTCCGACAGGCACTGACAGCTGATGTGAATGGCGCAAAGTCGAAGCTACGAATCGTCTTGCATCCTTCAAACATTCTGCTCGATTGATTGACGAAAAAGTGGAGGAATTCATCGAATCTACGAAGAACTTTCGAATGACGATTTCATAACGCGATGCTTAGGTGGACACACGCAAAATTCGAACGAATCGTTCAAATCCACTGTCTGGCGCATAACTCCGAAACATCTCAATTCTGGTGAAAAAATCGTAGAAATTGCTGTGTATATGGCTGCAGGAATGTTCAATGAAGGTTATTCAGCAGTTCTGCATACCATGCAGCTACTCAATTTGAAAATTGACCAGCAATGTAAAATGTTTGCGGATAATGTCGACATACAACGGATTGAACGAGACAGACGACGTTCGTCTCTTTCCAGTAAGGAAGCTCCTACGGCCCGTAGACTTAAACAACTTCAGCAAAATGAGTTCCATGAGGAAGCTGAAGGTCGATTATATGGCGCAGGAATAGCTGATTAGCGTATTATTGCCGTAAGCAGTCGAAAATTAACATTTTTCCAGTTCATCAACTTTAAAGCGCTTTTTCTCGAGTTTTCGTTTTTCACTTTTTCTAAACGGGCGGGCGTGTTTGCAAAAAAAAATAAATAAGCTATCGTAACGATCCGAAGTTTTTTAGCTTCAGTTTTATCTACTCTTCAATATGAACAGAAAAGGTTTTTGGAAATAAATTTCTAAAAGACTTTTTCAGCACATTGAAGAGATTTTTTTTTCTCGTAAAAAGCACTTTTTGCTTCAAATTCGGAAAAAATTTAAAATTTCACAATTTCTTCGGATTTTTCTTGGTTCAAATAAAAAATACATGTATGAAAATGAAATTTTACGGATTGCCTAACAAATGTGCCTAATAATGGCTGTATTTTGATATTTTTCTTTAAAAAAATTTTTTTATAATGTTCAATTATATAATAAAATATTCCTGAAAGTTCTCTGGAGTTGGTTAATTTTTTCTATCTTAAAAAAATTCCGTAAAAAGCGGTTTTTTAGGCCTTCCAAAACAGGATATCCCCTTAAATTAGGATAATTTTCATGTTTAAATAATAATTTAAGAATGCCATATATATATAGATATACTATAACGCGGGAATTCGTGTTATCTTGTAACGATAATTTATATAGGATTAAATTATTAATTTAAACAAATGACTATTAAATAACATTTATAATAATTTAAACTAACTCATCTATTAGTTATTTTAATAGTTATTTTATTGAAATTTTAAATTTTTAAGCAATTTTTAGCTTTTATTGATTTTTCTGAAAATAGGAAATTTATGATAAATTTAATAAAATCTATGTGAAATATAAAAGGTTCTAAATATTTTTACTAAATTTGACTATAGATTTATATTGAATTATTAATTTACCTGTTTTAACTAAGTTTCGTTTCGTATTTTAAAAGTGAACAAGAAGAAGCGTGGAAGAATGGAATTTCTGCTGATCTATGATTTTCGGCAACGTTCGGAGTTTGGTGGGCAAGCGGATGTGGCTATTGCATTAGTACGAAGTTGTATTCGCGCTTTGTATCACGGTTCTCGGGTGTTAATAATAATGTCGCACGACGATATTTATAATATTTTGAAATTAATACAAGAATTAATTTCACATCGGTTTCGTGATTTTAATACGGTATTACGCGAGGAGTTCCGTGAACATCGTCGAGATACTTTGAGTGAATTTCGTGAATTACAGAGGGATATTTGCCGCTACTTGGTAATTTTATATATGGGTTATTCCATGCAAAGTGGTCCAATCAAAATTTTCAATTGCACCAAATTTTGGGTACACATTGCAAATGTTTTTAGAATACAGAAAAAAATTTTTAGGTACCGGAATCTATTTGCTCAAAAGTTATTCTAACCTCAGAAAGTGAATCTTTCCAAGTTTTTTTCAACACCAGCTGGGTTTACCGCTATTAATTCAAAATCTATCAACTTTTACTATAGAATATTATATGTAACATTCGTTGCTAATTATGTCTAGAATTTATCCTTCTGGGTTAGAATTTCTAATCTCAAGGTCCATGTTATATAAACTACATGTCAATTTTCAACTTGAAAAAAGTGTAAGTGCGCCACAATTGATTTTTTTATCCAGAAGTCTAAAAGAAAGCTTGAAGCAATACCTTTCAAATGGTCTGTAGCATTTTTATGGCCTTCAATTCTGTAAAAAGTTATGATAATTTAAAGAAAGACAAAAAATTCACAAAAATTAACATGGTGATTCCCATTTAAATTTTTTAAAAAATTTCGTGTTTCTTTAAATTATCATAACTTTTTACAGAATTGAAGGCCATAAAAATGCTACAGACCATTTAAAAGGTATTGCTCCAAGCTTTGTTTTAGACTTTTGGATAAAAAAATCAATTGTGGCGCACTTACACTTTTTTCAGGTTGAATATTGACATGTAGATTATGTAACATGGACCTTGAGATTAGAAATTCTAACCCAGAAGGATAAATTCTAGACATAATTAGTAACGAATGTAACATATAATATTCTACAGTAAAAGTTGATAGATATTGAGTTAAATAGCGGTAAACCCAACTGGTGTTCAAAAAAACTTGGAAAAATTTGAGGTTAGAATAACTTTTCAGCAAATAGATTCAGGTATCTAAAAATTTTTTTCTGTATTCTGAAAAACATTTGCAGTGTGTACCCAAAATTTGTTGCATTTTAAAATTTTGATCGGACCACTTCGCGTGGAGTACCCCATATATATACGTATATACACATATACATACACATGCACATACACATACACATACACGGAGAAAAATGAATCGCTGAATTAACGAAAATAGTTGTCATAGTAACAAATTTAGTGGTTACGGAGAAATATCAAATTTTTATTGCTATATTTACAATCCGTCAGTTGATAGTTACATTAATTTTTATTACTGTAATTGCAACAAAAATTTACTGCTGATTTAGCAAACGATGCGGTCACTAGAGCAAGTATATTCGTTATAACAACTGTATTTATCATTAAAGTTGTAGATATTTTTTTTTTCTATAACAATAGCTTTTAATTGATATTAGTGTATAGTTACTTTTATAATCAAAATTATACACAAATTTCGAAAACAAATTAAATGCAACAATTCAAAATGTAATAGTTGACAAAAGATTTTTCAAAATAAATGTTACTTAAAAATGATAATAAACTTTTTACCTATGTAGAATTACGTATTATACTTTTTTTTTTGTGACTCTACATTTTTTCTTACTGATTCTTTGGACGGAATATACATAGATTAATTCAATTTTGTAGCATTTTTTTAAAATATAGTTTTATTTTATTTGTTACTTGTAATCTCATTACTCATATTATAGAACACAATAAATACTAATATAGATTCAAACCCAGATTCAAACTAATGTTAGGTTAAGATTGACGTTCGTTCTCCGTGTTGTCTGCGATTTTCGCAACCTTTTGTTTTAATTAAAATTACCACATTTTTGCAAGAAACAGCAATTCATGTCACAGCTATAGTGAAATGAAACTGTTAAACTTACAACAAAATCATCGATACATGATTTTGACGTATTCAGCAGTAAATTGTTGCAACAATAACAATTAATTATGTTACACGAACAAAAATTTATTTGAAAATAAATATGTATTTACTACATTATTTTTCTCCATGTACATACGTACATACATACATACATACGTACGTACACACACACATACATACATACATACATACATACATACATACATACATTGTGACAATGTGCTTTGCACATGTCAAGAGCGAGCGACTGAACCCATGACAAACACCTACCTACCCGGATAAGCTAAACGAGTCCCTAGCTATACTACCTACCCACATACTATTTCCTAATTACCTACCCGCACATTAACTACATCCTACCTACCCTCACAGTCTAATAACCCCACCTCAAGCGCAACACACACATGTAGCCGAAGCACTAGGTGATCCTGGCGATGAGGATCTTGGGCGAGCTCAAATCATCAGGTGGGCTCCTCCGAGTCTGGCACAGCCAACAGGATAGTCAAGGGAGGCGATCACTACGAAGTCTCCAGGACCCTCCGAAGCCTCACAGCATAGCAGCCAAGGCGATGAGATGGTACCCAGGCAGGAAGCCGAAGAACCTCCAACGCCAAGCAAGATACAGCTGTAAAACAGATATTTATAAGAACAAATACGCATTAAGAGGGTAAGGAGCAAGGAAGAGGATCAACAGCAATCGGCAGAAGACAAAGACAAGGGAATACGTGTACAGCTGTATATAATCACTACAGCTGTACAAGGAAAGTATAGGACAAAGAGGTTAGGTTGCTGTACACAAACAACGTGTACAGCAGACCTTGTAAAATACTAAACACCTGAACACGCACACTAGCGTGACCCCAACACTGAAGGAATTACCTGGAGTAGTTGAAGACCTGAGACCGGTCGTTCTGGTACGTCGTCGTCGTGGAGAGATGATCGAGGCGGCGTCGGGCAGCAATGCAGAGGCGGGTGAGCTTCGTACCTGAAACTCACGCCGTACCAATTAGTTGAGATGAGCAAGACGGAACGACGTAATAATTACCCAGGAGGAAGTCCTACAGCATCGCCGAGAGGTACACTGCACCAGGTCAACAAACACCATACAGCCGATTCGTACCGATACAGCCTGAACACTGCGGCACTCGACACGCTCGCACGACGCGAGATCGAGGTGCCGCGCACGGGTACGTACTGCGCAGGCGCGCGGTACGAACACGGGACTCTCGAGCATGCCGAGAGTCAGAGCTCTACGGACAGTCGGCCCAACTTGACGACTTCCCAATTATCGTGCGTACGAGTGCCATAAAGAGTGAGAGAGAAAGAGAGAGAGAGCGACACAGTCCTGGTTAAGCGTCCCGGATCCTCCATAAAGGTTGGTGATTGTTCTTCTCTCTGCTGACGGTACCGCCGTGTACCGTAATAAGTGCGTGCGAGCCTCCCGTGTTTTTCCCGTCCTTCCCCTTTCCCTCCTTACAGCGTATCCCGGAGCAGCAGAAACTCGGCTACGGTTCGACACGGCGAATGTCTATTAATTGTCTGTTACGATTACCCGCGAGTAATCGGTAGTGTCGCGAATCAACGCGGCTGGCGCCCACCCCTCTAATTATTTATATCTTATAATAAATGCCTATTTATTTATATTAATTGCTGACCCTCATTAACCTGCACCCTGATCCCCAGTGCAGCGTTACAACATACATACATATATATATATATACCCGTGCCGGGTTTGCTGGTCCCGCATCGTGGCGCCTCCCCAGGTGGTGGATAGGGGAATGCTTCCAGATATGGATGGTACAGAAAAAATCAAATATTCGGGGTGAACCAAAACCAGATAGGGGAAGGCACCCCAAAATTAAACCAAGTATGGATAGTGAGCTGAAAACGACACTACCCCAAGCGCCACTGATTCCGATCGGGTGAAAGCCCCGGTGGTCTGTGCTGGTCCCACGGATTTTGGGGGGGACCAAACTCACACCGTGAAAATGGTAAGTGCTGCGGTGGTTGGTCACTCGGCCTCTGAAGCATCTAATGCTACGTGTGACCTGCCCTCGACTGGGATGTCGAGTGACGCTGACAGAGCTTTTCTCCGTCTGCGTGAGAAAATAGGCATCCTGGTGGAGTTTGTTCTTAACAAGAACAACATCCACAAAGAGCTGAAGAGTATGGCGAGCTCAAATCATCAGGTGGGCTCCTCCGAGTCTGGCACAGCCAACAGGATAGTCAAGGGAGGCGATCACTACGAAGTCTCCAGGACCCTCCGAAGCCTCACAGCATAGCAGCCAAGGCGATGAGATGGTACCCAGGCAGGAAGCCGAAGAACCTCCAACGCCAAGCAAGATACAGCTGTAAAACAGATATTTATAAGAACAAATACGCATTAAGAGGGTAAGGAGCAAGGAAGAGGATCAACAGCAATCGGCAGAAGACAAAGACAAGGGAATACGTGTACAGCTGTATATAATCACTACAGCTGTACAAGGAAAGTATAGGACAAAGAGGTTAGGTTGCTGTACACAAACAACGTGTACAGCAGACCTTGTAAAATACTAAACACCTGAACACGCACACTAGCGTGACCCCAACACTGAAGGAATTACCTGGAGTAGTTGAAGACCTGAGACCGGTCGTTCTGGTACGTCGTCGTCGTGGAGAGATGATCGAGGCGGCGTCGGGCAGCAATGCAGAGGCGGGTGAGCTTCGTACCTGAAACTCACGCCGTACCAATTAGTTGAGATGAGCAAGACGGAACGACGTAATAATTACCCAGGAGGAAGTCCTACAGCATCGCCGAGAGGTACACTGCACCAGGTCAACAAACACCATACAGCCGATTCGTACCGATACAGCCTGAACACTGCGGCACTCGACACGCTCGCACGACGCGAGATCGAGGTGCCGCGCACGGGTACGTACTGCGCAGGCGCGCGGTACGAACACGGGACTCTCGAGCATGCCGAGAGTCAGAGCTCTACGGACAGTCGGCCCAACTTGACGACTTCCCAATTATCGTGCGTACGAGTGCCATAAAGAGTGAGAGAGAAAGAGAGAGAGAGCGACACAGTCCTGGTTAAGCGTCCCGGATCCTCCATAAAGGTTGGTGATTGTTCTTCTCTCTGCTGACGGTACCGCCGTGTACCGTAATAAGTGCGTGCGAGCCTCCCGTGTTTTTCCCGTCCTTCCCCTTTCCCTCCTTACAGCGTATCCCGGAGCAGCAGAAACTCGGCTACGGTTCGACACGGCGAATGTCTATTAATTGTCTGTTACGATTACCCGCGAGTAATCGGTAGTGTCGCGAATCAACGCGGCTGGCGCCCACCCCTCTAATTATTTATATCTTATAATAAATGCCTATTTATTTATATTAATTGCTGACCCTCATTAACCTGCACCCTGATCCCCAGTGCAGCGTTACAACATACATACATATATATATATATACCCGTGCCGGGTTTGCTGGTCCCGCATCGTGGCGCCTCCCCAGGTGGTGGATAGGGGAATGCTTTCCAGATATGGATGGTACAGAAAAAATCAAATATTCGGGGTGAACCAAAACCAGATAGGGGAAGGCACCCCAAAATTAAACCAAGTATGGATAGTGAGCTGAAAACGACACTACCCCAAGCGCCACTGATTCCGATCGGGTGAAAGCCCCGGTGGTCTGTGCTGGTCCCACGGATTTTGGGGGGGACCAAACTCACACCGTGAAAATGGTAAGTGCTGCGGTGGTTGGTCACTCGGCCTCTGAAGCATCTAATGCTACGTGTGACCTGCCCTCGACTGGGATGTCGAGTGACGCTGACAGAGCTTTTCTCCGTCTGCGTGAGAAAATAGGCATCCTGGTGGAGTTTGTTCTTAACAAGAACAACATCCACAAAGAGCTGAAGAGTATGGCGAGAGCAACCAGCAGAGCTCTCAATGAATACGCGCGGGTGAACAGTGCTGTGTGTTCGACAGCGCTGAAAATTAAAATGGCGGATGCGCGTAGGGATGAAACGTGCCAAACGTCGCCCATCTTCCGCGCTGAAGAGCGTCAAAGGAGGCCGGTGGAAAGGGAAAAGCCCTCACCACCTCAGCAATCCCCGGAGAAAAGAAAGAAAGGGTCGAAGCAGCTCACTAACAAAAATGGGCCAGCAGATGCTTTGCCATCCGTTCCTAAGACGGGTGGGAACCAGTCAAAAGTCACTGACTGGGCCACAGTAGTGAAGAAGGGCAAGAAAAAGAAGAAGATGAAGAAGAGCCAGCAGAAGCAGCATGAACAGCAGAAACGTGCCAGCAAACCGGCCAAAGGCAAGGCAGAGCCTAAGGCCGGAGTAAGACCCCCACACCCAGATGCCATCAAGATCAAGACATCTAGCGGGGGCTCTTCCTACGCTGACATTCTCCGGAAGGTCAAGGCTGCACCGAAACTAAAGGCACTAGGAGAACGGATCACGCGTATCAGGCGCACCAAGGCTGGAGAGCTCCTCCTCGAACTGCAGCGACCCGGAACGGAAACGGCGGAGCTGAGGACAGTGTTCTCGTCCACCCTGAGTACGTCAGCAGAGGTCCAGCTGCTGACTCACAAAGTGTCCATCACCATCAGGGACATGGACGAGTCCACGACAACAACGGTGGTGGCCGCAGTGATTGCGGCAAAGATCGGGCCAAATGTGGTATCCCCGGATAATATTAAAACCAGGGGATCCTACAGTGGCACCCTAGCTGCGACCATCCAGCTTCCGGCAGTAGCAGCCAAAAAACTGCTGCAAGACGGGAAGCTCCGGATCGGATGGGTCAATTGCAGAGTTCGACTGCGAGAGGTATCCTCGCGCTGCTACCGATGCCACGAATCGGGACACATCGCGAGGGAGTTCAAGAGCGCAGTCGACCGGTCAGCGCAATGCTATCGGTGCAGCCAAGAGGGCCACAAAGCAGTGGACTGCGAGGCCAAAGCCAAAACCTCGCATGAGGAAGGAGCACACATCAAAAATGATTAAGGTGCTCCAAATAAACCTCAACCACTGCGCTGTGGCCCAGGACCTGCTGTTCCAGCTGGTCAGAGAGGAGAGAGCGGACGTAGCGCTCATCAGCGAGGAGTTCCGGGATCTCGAGAAGTCGAACTGGGTAAGGGATGCCACGGGCAAGGCGGCCATCTGGGTATGTGGAAATATACACATCTCCAGAAAGATGGTCGCTCCCCTTCCCAGCTTCACCTGGGTGGAGGTGGCGGGGGTAAGCATGTACAGCTGCTACTTCCCGCCCAGCGATTCCACCGAGGACTTTGCGAGATCTCTGGATGCAGTCGTCACCAGTGCTCGGTCCTCACGGCTACCGGTCGCAATCGGTGGGGACTTTAATGCTTGGGCGACGGACTGGGGCAGCGCCAAGACCAACGCGCGTGGTCGCGCACTTCTCGAGGCGTTCGCTCTACTGGAGCTGGAGATCGCTAACACAGGGACAACCCCGACTTTCACCAAAGCCGGCAAGTCGTCCATAGTCGACCTCACCTTCGTCGATCCTAGATTGATGGGGGGAGGGGGACTCGGCTGGAAAGTTAGCGATCGTTACACGGGTAGTGACCACCAAGCACTCGTGTACCAGCTCCAGCTGACCAGCGGGAGGACAAAGAGAGCAGGAAGAGGAGCAAGAGAGAGATGGGCACCAGCCACGTTTGATCGTGAGACGTTCCTCTGCTCCCTTGAGGGGGCAAAAGTGGAGGGAACCGCCGAAGAAAAAGCACGAGGCCTCACGAATGCCCTAACAGTGGCTTGCGATGCCTCTATGGCCGTGAAGTTTAACCCTCGCGACCGCCCACGGATAATCTGGTGGAGTGAGGACATCGCAGAAAAGAGACGTGAGTGCTTGCGTGCCAGAAGGCTGCACCAAAGAGCGAGGGGAACACCGCGGTTCCAAGATCGTTCCGCAGAATACGAACAAAAGCGGAGGGATCTCAAGGTGGCCATCAAGGCTGCCAAGAGAAGGTGTTGACGGGAGCTCTGTGAGGAGGTGGACCACGACCCCTGGGGCAGACCGTATAAAACGGTTATGAATAAGATCAACCCCGGGGGCGCTGTTGCACCCACCGACCCAGTTTTTCTGGACGGAGTCGTCCGCCACCTGTTTCCTGAACATCGGAAAAGAGCAGCAGAGACGGGCCTGATGGCCACCATTGGTGCAGCCGAATCGCCAGACATTAGTGAAGCCGAACTGAGGATAGCTGCTAAAGGTATTTCCGTACGTAAAGCCCCAGGGCCTGACGAAATACCTGGTCTGGCCGTCAAGACAGCGGCGATGAGTGCTCCGGGCTTGTTCCTGGGCGCATTCAACGCATGCATAAGAGAAGGTTGCTTCCCGGCCCAGTGGAAGACGCAGAGGCTGGTACTCCTACCGAAGGGAAACAAACCCCCGGAGGAGCCATCATCTTACCGCCCGCTGTGTCTACTGGATATAGTCGGGAATCTCCTGGAGCGGGTGATCTGCGCCAGGCTCGCAGCGGCCATCGGTCGGGCCGGAGACCTCTCCGACAACCAGTTCGGCTTCCGAAAGGGTCGATCGACCATGGACGCTGTAGGCAGAGTTGTTGGTATAGCCACAAACGCCATCAATGCTGGTCGGAGTGCAAGGCGGATGTGTGCCATCATAACCTTGGACATCCGGAATGCCTTCAACTCTGCCAGATGGAACGACATCATGCTGTCCCTGCAGCACTTCCAAGTGCCACTCTATCTCAGGAAGGTCACCTCGAGTTACCTGACTGAGCGTACTCTGCTCTACGACACCGACGACGGTGTGCACTCCCACAACATCACGGGAGGCGTGCCGCAGGGTTCGGTCAATGGGCCCCTACTCTGGAACGTTGTCTATGACGGCCTGCTTAGGCAGCAACTTCCGGAGGGTGTCTCGATAGTGACTTTCGCGGACGACGTGGCGCTAGTGGTGGTCGCAAAGAGTGTCGAAGAGATCGAATATCTCGGAGACGACTCTATAGAAGTGGTCGCCACTTGGTTGAGAGACCACGGACTTAGTCTGGCGGCGGAAAAAATGGAGACGGTGCTCATCTCTCGCACAAAAAAGGAGAGGACCGCCACCTTCACGGTAGGTATAGAACGGATACGGTCGGTGAAAATGTTGAAGTATTTAGGGGTCACACTAGACGCGCGGCTGTCGTTGAAACACCATCTCGCGAACGCAGGCTCAAAGGCGGCAAAGGTGGCCCGTGCGCTAGCGGGCATCATGCCCAATATCGGGGGACCCCAGCAACCGCGAAGGTCCCTCCTTGCCTCGGTGGTGTGCTCCGTAATTTTATACGGAGCTCCTATCTGGGCTGATGCCCTGAACAGGCACAAGAGCTTTGGTGCTCCGTGTCAGAGAGCCTGCAGGATAGCTGCGCTAAGGGTGGCCCGGGCGTACCGAACCGTATCTGACATTGCGCTCTCGGTGATCGCGGGGACCGCCCCCTTTGACCTCCTGGCAGCCGAGAGAGCTGAAAGACACCGTGAGGGTGGGCGCCGCGTAGAAGAGAATCGCTGCCATAACCGATGGTCATTGCGGACCGTAGAGGAGTGGCAGCGGAGATGTGACTCAGCCAGGGACGGCCGCTGGACCTACCGCATCATCCCGCGGATCCGGGAGTGGGCGAGCAGGAAACACGGCTTTGTCAGTTTCCAGCTTACCCAGGTGTTGACCGGGCACAAATGCTTCCGTAGCTACCTATTTCGTATAGGGGTCTACGGCAGCGCAGAGTGCCCGGCTTGTCCAGGGGTGGACGAAGACGTGGAACACGTCCTCCTACGGTGTCCTCGTTTCAGGGAGGAACGGGTCCAGTTTCAAATCACTTGGAGCGGTCCCCTCACCCCTGAGGGCATCGGGGCGTGCCTGCTTGGCTCCCAGGAGGGATGGAACGCGGTAGTGACCCTCTATACGTCCGTAGTGGACAGGCTGGGTCTCATCAGAAGAGAAGAGGAGAGAAGAGTTGCGATAGCAACATTAGTGGGCTAACCTAGCCGTTGCCTCCCCCGCGAAGTAATGCCTTGCGGCGGTTTCCGCGGGGGAATAAAGGTAAGAAAAGAGGTGGAGTTTTAGTGGGTATGCCTATCGACATCCTTCGGTAGGAGAGTCCCACACACGGGGAGTCTCGCATGGCTCCAGTCATGGTGCATTAAGCATTTCTCCACCTCTTCGGAAAAAAAAAAAAAACATATACATATATATATGGTTTTAACTAAGTTATTTTTATTTAGGGCACTTTTGGAGGTGAGAGAAATTGTTGCCGAAAATTGTTAAGAGGGTGTGAAGGAAGTTCACTCAGTACATTTAAAGATGCTGAGACGCATGTGGATTTTAATTATGATACTGTTTTAACTGTTGATGCGGAAACCCAGGTAAATTTAATGGATAAGGATGTGATATACCGAGATTAGGTTCGCCTTGATGTACGCTGTAGGCAGAGTTGTTGGTATAGCCACAAACGCCATCAATGCTGGTCGGAGTGCAAGGCGGATGTGTGCCATCATAACCTTGGACATCCGGAATGCCTTCAACTCTGCCAGATGGAACGACATCATGCTGTCCCTGCAGCACTTCCAAGTGCCACTCTATCTCAGGAAGGTCACCTCGAGTTACCTGACTGAGCGTACTCTGCTCTACGACACCGACGACGGTGTGCACTCCCACAACATCACGGGAGGCGTGCCGCAGGGTTCGGTCAATGGGCCCCTACTCTGGAACGTTGTCTATGACGGCCTGCTTAGGCAGCAACTTCCGGAGGGTGTCTCGATAGTGACTTTCGCGGACGACGTGGCGCTAGTGGTGGTCGCAAAGAGTGTCGAAGAGATCGAATATCTCGGAGACGACTCTATAGAAGTGGTCGCCACTTGGTTGAGAGACCACGGACTTAGTCTGGCGGCGGAAAAAATGGAGACGGTGCTCATCTCTCGCACAAAAAAGGAGAGGACCGCCACCTTCACGGTAGGTATAGAACGGATACGGTCGGTGAAAATGTTGAAGTATTTAGGGGTCACACTAGACGCGCGGCTGTCGTTGAAACACCATCTCGCGAACGCAGGCTCAAAGGCGGCAAAGGTGGCCCGTGCGCTAGCGGGCATCATGCCCAATATCGGGGGACCCCAGCAACCGCGAAGGTCCCTCCTTGCCTCGGTGGTGTGCTCCGTAATTTTATACGGAGCTCCTATCTGGGCTGATGCCCTGAACAGGCACAAGAGCTTTGGTGCTCCGTGTCAGAGAGCCTGCAGGATAGCTGCGCTAAGGGTGGCCCGGGCGTACCGAACCGTATCTGACATTGCGCTCTCGGTGATCGCGGGGACCGCCCCCTTTGACCTCCTGGCAGCCGAGAGAGCTGAAAGACACCGTGAGGGTGGGCGCCGCGTAGAAGAGAATCGCTGCCATAACCGATGGTCATTGCGGACCGTAGAGGAGTGGCAGCGGAGATGTGACTCAGCCAGGGACGGCCGCTGGACCTACCGCATCATCCCGCGGATCCGGGAGTGGGCGAGCAGGAAACACGGCTTTGTCAGTTTCCAGCTTACCCAGGTGTTGACCGGGCACAAATGCTTCCGTAGCTACCTATTTCGTATAGGGGTCTACGGCAGCGCAGAGTGCCCGGCTTGTCCAGGGGTGGACGAAGACGTGGAACACGTCCTCCTACGGTGTCCTCGTTTCAGGGAGGAACGGGTCCAGTTTCAAATCACTTGGAGCGGTCCCCTCACCCCTGAGGGCATCGGGGCGTGCCTGCTTGGCTCCCAGGAGGGATGGAACGCGGTAGTGACCCTCTATACGTCCGTAGTGGACAGGCTGGGTCTCATCAGAAGAGAAGAGGAGAGAAGAGTTGCGATAGCAACATTAGTGGGCTAACCTAGCCGTTGCCTCCCCCGCGAAGTAATGCCTTGCGGCGGTTTCCGCGGGGGAATAAAGGTAAGAAAAGAGGTGGAGTTTTAGTGGGTATGCCTATCGACATCCTTCGGTAGGAGAGTCCCACACACGGGGAGTCTCGCATGGCTCCAGTCATGGTGCATTAAGCATTTCTCCACCTCTTCGGAAAAAAAAACATATACATATATATAATGGTTTTAACTAAGTTATTTTTATTTAGGGCACTTTTGGAGGTGAGAGAAATTGTTGCCGAAAATTGTTAAGAGGGTGTGAAGGAAGTTCACTCAGTACATTTAAAGATGCTGAGACGCATGTGGATTTTAATTATGATACTGTTTTAACTGTTGATGCGGAAACCCAGGTAAATTTAATGGATAAGGATGTGATATACCGAGATTAGGTTCGCCTTGATGTACAAAGTGTAATTTGGAAGTTTGTGATGACGGTGGGGTATGGAAAGTTTGTGCGCGGTGTAGAATGGGTAGAGTGTGCTTATCATGTATAGGGGAAGGGACTTATTTTTGTGAAATGTGCAAAAGTGAAGGATTCTTAGTTCAGTGAATTGTAAAAAAAAATTTTATGTAAGTTAATGTTTATTTTCATTAGTCCTGTAAGATTCGATTGTAGTGGAATTTAATAAATGTGGGTTCATTCAATTAACAATTAATTCTTGTTTATTTTGTAAGTTTAAAAAAATATTATTAATATATGAATTATAAATAAAAAAATTATTAGTTACGTGATTTCTAAGGGACGGTTAGGCCATCGGAGGGGTGACGCTAGGGATAATTGTGATTGGTTTAAGGGAGATATGCTTAATGAGGCTGTGTTTTGGTATTGATTCCGTTGGTTACTTACAAGGTTATATAATACTATTTCTTGACAGGGTGACTGCGTTGAAGCGGGATTAGGAACAGATTTTACTACGTCCACGTTGTTGTTCCTGGGTAACGCTAAATGTAAAAAAAATGACCTCGCAATGACCTTGAAGGTTCAAACTTACAGATTGGAGTTAATCCATAGAAGGTTCGAGTGAAATTTCCCGCTCTTTTGATTGTTGTTGTGAAAAATAGCCGTTTTCATTAAAAAAAATGTTAAACTTCGAATGACCTTCAAGGTCTAACGCTAGGTCAAATCCGAGGTCATCATTGGATACCATTATTACAAGAATTTCCTTGACCTTTTTAATACCCCTAAGTCAAACAAGTACAGATCGGAGCCGATCCATACCTAAAACTTAATAACCTTCAGCAGAAGGTTCAAGGTCACCTTGACCTATGACCTGAGTACATGTTTACACGTAAAATTTCTCGCTCTTTCGATTGCTGTTGTCAAAAATAGGGGTTCCCATTTAAAAAAAACAAAGTTAACCTTGAAATAACCTTGAATGACAAGTTAAAGGTCAAATCCAAGTTCACCACTGGATTCGTCGTAAAAAGCTACTTAAGGAATTTTTTTAAAAAAGCTTTTGCCTGGAATATTTATTGGGTGTATCGTTACTTTTAGGACACCCTGTATGCTTCCTTTATCTTTAACCCTCCTCGGTTACACTGTGTGAAATGTATATGAAATTTTAATGCGATATGACTGAACTGTGACCTATAAGGATTAAATGTGCTTACATTAACTTTCAATTTTATATGCAATATAAGATATAAATTTGGAATATAAATTTGAGCATAAATTTGGAAAATATACGTAAAATTAGAGGTAAAAATAATGGTAAAAAACAGGTAAAAAATATAGGTAAATTATGTACCAAATAATATAAGTACACAATGGGTATATTTTACAGATATATTTATTACGCATATTTTATTCCTATATATTTTTAACCGGGATGGGTATCTCATACTACCACTAAAATATTTACCTGGGTGTATACACCAATTGCAACCATAGTGAGCGATAAATTGACAAGTTCCCTGCGTAGGAGCTGGTGCAGTTGTATTTGCACATGCAAGTATTGCAAACAATTTATTGTACCGAGTTTCTTGTTTTATTATACATTCTAACTCGGTATCCGATAAACGATTCATATATTCAGTAAATATTTTTAAAAATATGCTCATAATAAGGTTTATTTTTTCTAATCCATAATTCTGTTAAAATTACACTATTTAGCCTACGTTGAGCAGGTATTTCATGAATGCAGTATATAAATAGGCCAAATGGAAAATGATGATGATTTGAACACTGGAGCACCATCAGTATTGAACATAACACTTACGTAATAGTTTTTAATACTTTTACATTTTTAACAAAACTTATATATATATATCTTAAATTACATCATTTTCGTGTATGTTTCCTTGATTACGTAATCATAAAAGTTCTTCGTTTGATTGTAGGTAATCACAAATTGCATTTGAAGTACTCAATGCAGCGAAATAACAAGCAATTGATGGGTTAGACACATCAACGTTCTTATTACAATTATCGCATTTAACGAACTTTTGTTCATATTCAAATGTTCCAATATATTGAGAACATGTAATACAGATACTATGCAAAACAGTATTATTATCAGAATTGCATAACTTATCGATCACGTAACGTGATTCTGGAAAAATACGTATGATTATTTTTTAAAGAAAATTTCATTGCCATTAACAATAATTGCAGGATTTAAATCAACAAAAGTACAAACGGAATGAAAAAAACTTTCGTCGTTCTTTATAGCATGTAAATTTTTCAATTTATTCATACTTCTTTTCAAACCTTCTGGCATCATCGCCACGAAATAAACTCTCTATTAAAATACTTTCATGATCGTTCTTTCCTCCTGTAAAAAAATATGTAGAAGAAATATTTTGCGTTTCATTCATTGCTATGATATAATATAAAATGTACAAAAATTTGTACAATTACTTACATATGTTTGAAAGAACATTTCTTATAATGAAGAATTTAGCAAATCGTAATTATTATATTCATTAATTATTGCCTCTGTACTGTATTTTGAATAGACTAATAATAATTTTACTTATATTTATATCTTAACGAAAAAAATACTGTAAAAAAAGCCGTTTCATTCAATACTATTTGCATACTGATAAAGTTTCATCGGTACTGCCTTATAAGGCATTATCCATCATAGCAAACGATGATTTATCAATTAAAGGATCACATTCCAAATCAACGCAATGACTTGTATAAGGGGAAATATTTTTATTAGACAATACTTCCTGTAAGTTTAATGAAATAATTAAATTAAAAATATTATAATATATCCACAATAATAAATTAAGACGAATCAAAGAAGAATAGTACAGTACATTAAGCATATTGAAAGCTCCAATTTGTATATATGCTGGCTTGCATAAAGTAAGCGGAAAGCTAGATAGGCTCACTAGGAAATGCATGTGCGATTGTTTTAAAAAAATGTAGGTGAAAATTTATATCAAGGTCATTGTTGATTAACATGACAAGGATTACATGCATTATCACAGCACATTAAGAAAATTCATCTGAAGGAAATGTTAAATTAAAAAACAGGAATTTCTTCTTATTTTTGTGTATTTTTAATTTTAAATATTTATATTTTAAAATTGTGTATTTTTATGCAGGAATTTTTGAATGTGTGATTGTGCATAAAATTTGTTTATCAATACATATGTATGTATATGCGTATGTATATGTGTATCTATATGATCATAAATACAGATTATATTTATCAATCGATTTGTCTGAAACTTCTAGAGGATCTGTGTTAACATGTTTTAAAACTTGGGTGCGTTTTCCCTCCATAGTTTGTATATATCTTAAGGAAACGATTTTTTGAGGGATAATCTCGGTAGGAAAAATAAATATTTTTAAAACCACCGAATTTGTGTAAAAAAGTCGTACGACGTTTCGTCTGCCAGGATTTGCAGACCTCTTCTAGTACTAAAATTTTATTAAAATGCACAGAAAAAAATCACAAGCAAAAAAGGAGAATAATCAACAAACAGATAAAAACAAATATTACCAGTTTTAAAAGAAAAAAATAATTAATTACATAATTCTTCGACTAAAGTTGCGTCAAGTGAAACAAACTGATACCAATATATACATCCAATACAAACCTAGTTAAGACATAAATTTCAGAGAAAAACAATAGACTTTTAACAAAGTTGTTCATAATTCGCCGTATATAAAAGCAGATACAAAATGTTCTTATAAATACTACTTAGCTTAAGCATATCTTCTTTTTTATTAACCGTGTTTTGAGTGCTATTAATATGAAGCATCTCTGAAATTACACAGAACAGTGTTTACAATCAAATCTGTATATTACGCCATAACAGTCCCTTTTCTTTTGTACATCTTTACCTAATTTTATATTATTCGTCAATTCGTTAGTAATAATAAGTACTGTTTTGAGATATTGTATTTCTTCAATATAAACGAACTTTTTTTAAAAATAATAGCTCTCTTTCTTTATAGTACTAATAATTCAATAACTAATTATATTTTTATAAAACTAATGTGTTTAC
This sequence comes from Theocolax elegans, assembly GCA_026168455.1. Taxonomy (NCBI): domain Eukaryota; kingdom Metazoa; phylum Arthropoda; class Insecta; order Hymenoptera; family Cerocephalidae; genus Theocolax; species Theocolax elegans. The sequence goes on along the minus strand of CM047426.1, from coordinate 41,861,757 downwards.
TTCTTGGCAGGTGTAAAATTCATTGTGCATTTTTGTAAATTAAAACATCTGTAGGAAAAATTTTATTATGTGGTATGTTTATTAATAGTCACATTGACTTGAATAATTCTGAAGAAGAAATAATATTAATTAAATGAATAAGATTTTGTTGTTCATCGTTATTGATATGTATCAAGTATAAATATCATTTGGAAGTTTTGTAAGTGTAATGCGTGTAGGTTTTGAATGGAGGAATAATAATGTAATATAAGTAGTTTATTTATAGTTCTCCATCCTTACAACTATTCGATAGCTATTTAAATTTTTATAAATTTAATATGTGATCAGTTCCATGGTAAGTGTAAAATAAATTTTGAAATTTTGTGAAACACACTTATAGGGATATTAATGAATGTCACATTAATGACAAGTGTAATATTCGTTTCTACATAAAACTAATGTGGTCAAAAATGTCTTCTTTTTTCTGTCAAAATATATTTCACTGAACGAACAGAACAGACAAAATGTGTTATTTTTTCCATAAAAATATATTTAAGTAAGAATATGCCTTAAAATGAGAAAATATGTATATATTGTTGTCGCAAGTAATATATCAGTGTCAGAAAAACAAAATTTGTTCATAAAAATTAATTATAAATATTCAGTAGTAAAAAATTCTATGTATTAAATTATGAAATATTTACATTGAGATAATCAGTGAATATTTTTTTCAGAAAATAAAATCTCGGCTTGTAGATCACTGATGGCAGAAAATGAAAAACGATCGAAGATAGCGATCATTGGATCAAAGTAAGTACACTAAGTTAAACTAGTAAAGAGGAGGTTAAAGTTTTATAATATTGTAGAGAATAACATATGACAATCTAACAAATTTTTAGCTACGTATGTATTAAATTATTACATAATTACAATAATTTTTCATATGTATTAAAAACGTTTGTGGATTATTAAAGGAATACATGTAGGTTCATTTTGATTTTTAAAACGTTACAAATATGTAGCCAGTATGTATATAATGAACATTGGTTAGTATATTTATTTGGCTTGTAAATACACGTTCCCGTACAATGGTGTATATAAAGCGCGCCGAATCCCACAGTAGTCTGTGTGCAACCGACAACGGAACAAGTATGTTTAATCACTGTAGATACATTCGTGAACGCACGTTCGTAAACTAGGTCATAGCGGCCATATTCCGAACATATTGTAAGCGTCACTTTACACAAATTGTGATTACATATTTATATCAACGTCTATGACGACGTAAAGCACAACTTAGATTTTTTCATTTAAAATAACATTAATAAATCTGAGTTCTGTTTTTCTTTGTACGAGGTGTCGATATAGTCCATACCGTATTATCTCGTATACAGACGTTATAATTATCGTTATAGTGGACGTATTTACAGCCACCACACTTCGTAAGCATACGCTGTAATGAAGCCGTACCGCACTCTGCTCGAGAGCACATGTGGTGAATAATCTTACCGTAGATTGCTCATAAACATACTATAGGAAATTCGTCAAACATCAGAATACCCTATTAAATTCTTAGTTATGTCACATATGACCATAACCGTATCCCTATCTTGTGAGTACACACTGTATGTCACGGCACTCTGTTTATGAGCGTACGTACCAGATTTTCGCGTCTCTGATCTACGTCATCCCATCTCTGCTGTCACTGTTCAGTGGTCCTAATTGACCACCGACTGCTACAGCCACGTGCTGCTTTGTCAGTGCTTAGTAGCGTACGCCAACCTTTTCTGTACGTATCAGCCCTCTCTATCACCAAAAGATCTGATAGGGTTCTACAAGCATGAACTACTCTCAACGGCTATTTTTCAAACTCGCCGTCAAGATTCCCCGTAGTTTATATTGCTTCTTACGGGATTTGCTCATATTAGAGCTCCATAAAATTACAGAGCTTATAACTACCGCTAATGGGATCCGACGAGGCTGCTTTGCCTCGAGGAGTTACTAAGCCAGGTCTCTTAAATTCAATACGCAGTTCATCTTCGGTACGCCGGATACGGAAAACTCTTTCTCCCAGCGGCTTGAAGTTTGGTGTGGCCCGAATTTTACCGAAGAATGTCGGCGTTAGCACGTCCACCCGACGCTTTAATCTTAATGTTGTCGATACGAGCTGGCCCCAGGACCGCTTTTTGTTCTTTGATCACCTTGGGCGGCTTACCGAGATTCTTGGCCTGCTTTTTTCTGCCCTTGCGTACTATCGTTGCCTAGTCAGGGACTTTTGACTGATTTCTATCGATTTCAGGAATGGATATAAAAGCATCTGCTGGCCCACTTTCCTTAGAAGACTGCATCGGTGCGCACAATTCGCATTTAAGGTTTTCTAATTTGTTATCTATTATATGCTGAATTTAATTTATATAATTTTTAAGAATTGGACAATCTTTTAGGCTTCTCGTAAATTAATACGTTTTTATATTCCATTAGTATAATTATTTCGTTTGGTAACATAACACTTGCGTATTTGTTTTATAGTGTAGGAATATGTTTGTTAACATAATTGTTAAATGTTTGTCAATTAGTTTTAGCAAAATTGTATTTAATTTTTGGGTTATAAATTGATGATCTGAGTATAACAAGGGGACTATAAGACCTCCTGGAAATAGATAATCACCAAACTCTAGGATATAACTTGTACTATAAAAATATGAAGAATGCTGGAATTTCATGAGCCAATGCTCCTTTTTACGACACTTATAAGCAAATAACGAAAAATTCATAAAAAAACCCTTGACACAAATACAAATAAAGATATACATTCATACCAAAGTTCAAAAGAAAGCCCAAATTAAGCAGATTGGATTTTAAAATAAAGCTCAAATAACTTATTTTAGTTAAAAGATATAAAACAAATAAAAATTTCATGATATTTTGGCCTAAAAATTCGGGTTACAGACTCTTGACCGAAAAGAAAATTTGGCCGAAAAGTGAATAATAATCCAAATACCCAATAACCCAATTACTTAATAACCCAAATACTTAATAACCCAAATTCTCAATAACCCAAATACCCATTAACCTGACGGTACTCTGCTTACCGGGCATTCGACTTACCACTTGGCCACCGAGCACCCACTATCAAATTTCAACCATGGGATTTATATTTAAATATTAACTCTAAATCGCCTGTGCATGTATTTCCAGTCAACACAAAACGTCTTAAAGACGTTTCTAGACGTTTTTAGAACGCTTAAAACGCTTAATAACGTTTGAAAAACGTCTCCGAGACGGACAGTGCTACCTGGGTAAAAATATCTCTATGAATTTATTATTGGTATTTTATGAGCTAAAAACAAGTAAGTTGCTATAAAAGAGGGTTTTGCACAATATTTGAGGAAATATTAAGTAACGCAATTTAGCTTGTAAAATACTAATAATAAATCAAATGGCGCGATAGCGCCTGACGCAAGTATAGGAGCGAGAACCATTGTATACAACTAACTAGCCCCCCTAAATTTTTACTTTTTAACCACTTCAATATTACATTATTTATTTGCGCTATTGGCCACGCATTACGTTCCTTATTTATTAATCTTTACTGTACAACAAGTTTTACACGAATTCATTTACGCACAATCAAGAAAATCAATGCCAAGAATATAGAAGAAGTTCAAACGTGGCCACGAGAGGGAGCTAGTTTCAGGTGAATACTTTTGTCACAGCTGAATCATCTGGCTGATTTTGTGTGAAAAGTTATGAATTAAAATTATTTATTTACGTAATTATTTCCAATACCTTACATTATTCCGCTTCGGTATTTTTTATTGTAGTGCAATGCAGATACTATTGCAAGGTAAAGATTTCATATTCGCCCATATCCTATACTAGCATGTTTGCTCTCCGCGAAGACTAGCACGTTTTCTCTCCGCGAAGACTAGCACGTTTTCTTCCCAAGTATTTTCAAACTCTAATGAATGCTTTAGATAACATTGGGAATTAAATAAAAATTAAAACATGAAAATTGATCAAGCTAGAGTCCTTCTCCTCTATTACGTTAATAAGCGTTTTTTTCAATAAATGACAAATGTGTGACGTTGTAAAACATACAACGTACAAGTATATGCACATGGCTTGTATCTATAAGTCATGTGCATGTATACCTTAATGTATATTAGATCGCGATCGCGTCGCAGGTAGCGAATCCCTCGCAGGCGGACCGAAGTGCACCGATGCACTTTTAAAGCGAATATTGATACCCACGGTATGGGTATGTTTTAGAGTCAGAGCCGACGAACGATGCGACCGATACCCGACGGTAGTACGCGGACTACGACCCAGACCACGGCCGAGAGGTATCGTGAGCCAAGGACCGAGCCCAGGTCGTCTCACGATACCTGGCGAATCCGATGCTGATGTCAACAAGACGGGAGGTTAGGCGGCGTCCTAACCTCAACCGTCACACGTGCTCAGCAGACGACGACGGCTGAGATGGCGCATGGGTGCGCGCACGCCCGAACTGCGTACTAGTAGCCGGGAGAGCCAGGGTGCTCCCCCACCTTACACCCGTATACCGGGGAACGCGGCACCGACGGCGACGCTCGTGCGGCACTAGGCGTGGTGCGCGGGAAGGGGGGGATCACTCGAGCAGCGAGAGTGTTGCGCGCGCGAAGATGCTCGAGTGAGCGACCGTAGTGGGACTATGGGTGGGAGCGCGCGGAGTGAGGGGAGCGCGAGTAGAGTAGGAGTCGCGGTATACCTAATTTATACGGTATACCGCGGCATACTAGAATATATATATATAGATATAGACGGTGCGCGCACACCTATGTGTCGGTGTATACTCTTGTATATAGCGCGCACACGTATATGATATAATTAATTATTTTAGCTAGTAGCGTAGTTAATTTTAAATAACAATTATGTAGATCCGTCGGTAGAGTTTGGGCGATTTTTAATAGTTTATAAAATATGTATATAGTTGTAAATAGTTGCTAAAATTAAATTCTAATTGATGTATGAGTGTGTCGGGATAGTTGATAGTAATTACATAGTCGGTAGGCACGGGGCGGCAGCACCGACTGGGTTACCGATATGGTAATTCATTATTTGTAATGCGCGCCTTCCGAGTGTCGGGGATGATTGGTTGCGTGGTCGACCCAATAATGAACAGGTTGGTGGTGACGTAAACCACTATTATTGGATAGTCGGCCTTGACGGAAATAAGATCAAGGCTGACTACGCGTATCGATCACGCAATCAACCACCCTAATCAACGCCGGTAGATAAGGAATATAGTAAGATAGAGCAGGATAGCGATAGGGTGGGGAGGAAAATCCTTAATTTTGGGGATCAAGCCACGCCGCGAGCCGGATGAAGAAGCCGGTCTCGACGATTCGCTACCTGATCGTCTGACGAGGCAGTCGAGTAATTTGTTTAGTAGTATTTTGAGGCAACGTAGCCGTTTTCGTTTCTTTTATAGAGTTAAAGCAGAGTAGAGTTAGAGTAGTCGAGTTCGAGTTGAGAGGTACTGGAGTTGAGAAGCTAATTAGGCGAGTAAAAGTTACGGTTAGCCCGACGGGCGGCCGAATTATTTTAAATACTTAAATGTAATAATTTTATATATTTGCCGGACGGACGGAGTTGCGTGAGTGTGTGCACGTGTGTGAGAGTCGGTCGCGGATCGCGAGTATATATATTGTGTCGGTGCCGGAAATTATAATTTCTATTAACTTTTTAAATAAATGAGTTGTGGTTAAAGATAGAATTTGTGAGTGTATTTATTTGATTTTTCCTTTACTCCAAAAGCCGCCGGTTCCGAGGTGGTCAGCCGTCGGAATTCCCTCTGTGAGGAGGAGTCGAGTGAAGATTTGCCGGGTTGCCGAGTCGTTTGTAAAGTATTTATTTCATTTTTATTTAAATATCGCCAGGCGCTCAATTAAATATAAATCGGCGATATATAGCCCTTGACACAAATACAAATAAAGATATACATTCATACCAAAGTTCAAAAGAAAGCCCAAATTAAGCAGATTGGATTTTAAAATAAAGCTCAAATAACTTATTTTAGTTAAAAGATATAAAACAAATAAAAATTTCATGATATTTTGGCCTAAAAATTCGGGTTACAGACTCTTGACCGAAAAGAAAATTTGGCCGAAAAGTGAATAATAATCCAAATACCCAATAACCCAATTACTTAATAACCCAAATACTTAATAACCCAAATTCTCAATAACCCAAATACCCATTAACCTGACGGTACTCTGCTTACCGGGCATTCGACTTACCACTTGGCCACCGAGCACCCACTATCAAATTTCAACCATGGGATTTATATTTAAATATTAACTCTAAATCGCCTGTGCATGTATTTCCAGTCAACACAAAACGTCTTAAAGACGTTTCTAGACGTTTTTAGAACGCTTAAAACGCTTAATAACGTTTGAAAAACGTCTCCGAGACGGACAGTGCTACCTGGGTAAAAATATCTCTATGAATTTATTATTGGTATTTTATGAGCTAAAAACAAGTAAGTTGCTATAAAAGAGGGTTTTGCACAATATTTGAGGAAATATTAAGTAACGCAATTTAGCTTGTAAAATACTAATAATAAATCAAATGGCGCGATAGCGCCTGACGCAAGTATAGGAGCGAGAACCATTGTATACAACTAACTAGCCCCCCTAAATTTTTACTTTTTAACCACTTCAATATTACATTATTTATTTGTGCTATTGGCCACGCATTACGTTCCTTATTTATTAATCTTTACTGTACAACAAGTTTTACACGAATTCATTTACGCACAATCAAGAAAATCAATGCCAAGAATATAGAAGAAGTTCAAACGTGGCCACGAGAGGGAGCTAGTTTCAGGTGAATACTTTTGTCACAGCTGAATCATCTGGCTGATTTTGTGTGAAAAGTTATGAATTAAAATTATTTATTTACGTAATTATTTCCAATACCTTACATTATTCCGCTTCGGTATTTTTATTGTAGTGCAATGCAGATACTATTGCAAGGTAAAGATTTCATATTCGCCCATATCCTATACTAGCATGTCGACCTTTGACATCTCGACGAGAGAAAGAGTGGAGAGAGAGAGAGAGAGAGAGAGAGAGAGAGAGAGAGAGAGAGAGACAAACATTGATCAAATTCTAACCATGAAAACAATGTTTTCATTTCCATGCAAGTGATGGTATAACTTTTTTTAATCTTAAAGTATAATATTAATAAGAATTGCACAAAAAATAAATGTATATTATTACATTATTTTAATTATATTTATTATATTATTAATTCATTTTATTTATATAATTTGATGTGTTTGCTTTAAGTTTATATTATTTGAAGGGACTTATGCTTGTATTTTTATAATGAATCTCTCATGATATCTCAATGTTTTCCAGATTGACCAAAATAATTTAAAAAACAATATATTATAATTAAGTGGATGCTTTATCGTTCTCTATCCTGATTAAAATTACTGAATAATCATTTTATTTTCTATATAAAGCCAATATATGTGTTCGATACTTTGCCAAGTACATAATATTTAATAATTATATGGACTATAACATATGTAGAATGATATTCTTTCCAATGTTAAGTGAAATGATTGCTTAATAGTTATATGTACTGACTTAAATAATTTAAAAGAATGTTGATAAGTTATGGTTCTCTTAACATGTATTTATTGAATACCTTTTTTAATATTTAAGTAAAATCAATGTGTCAGTTGTTTGGTAAGTGTAAAAGGCATTTAATAATTTTGTAACTTTCGCATGCCTATAAAATGTTTGATAGTGACACTAACTAACATATATAGTTAAGTAATTAAATAGAATTTCTTGTGTTGTACTAAAATTATAATATTAAATTGTACTGTTGTCATTAATTATTATAGTAACCCAATAATATAGAATTTAATTTGTTACAAGTAAATTTAGCTTAATTAAAACTATAAGTGTATCATATTAAATTCACTGAATAAGAAAGGGTTATTTTTAAAGTATATTAATTTTAAGCAAATAACGTCTCTGAAATGAAAAATTATTAGTACAAAGTAAAATTAAAGCAAATTTGCTGTGAGGAACATTTTTCCTTTTAAATATTATCATAAATCTCTGAAGATACAGCAAAACAAATTTAAATTTAAGTGACGAGAGGCTACCTAATTTATACGGTATACCGCGGCATACTAGAATATATATATAGATATAGACGGTGCGCGCACACCTATGTGTCGGTGTATACTCTTGTATATAGCGCGCACACGTATATGATATAATTAATTATTTTAGCTAGTAGCGTAGTTAATTTTAAATAACAATTATGTAGATCCGTCGGTAGAGTTTGGGCGATTTTTAATAGTTTATAAATATGTATATAGTTGTAAATAGTTGCTAAAATTAAATTCTAATTGATGTATGAGTGTGTCGGGATAGTTGATAGTAATTACATAGTCGGTAGGCACGGGGCGGCAGCACCGACTGGGTTACCGATATGGTAATTCATTATTTGTAATGCGCGCCTTCCGAGTGTCGGGGATGATTGGTTGCGTGGTCGACCCAATAATGAACAGGTTGGTGGTGACGTAAACCACTATTATTGGATAGTCGGCCTTGACGGAAATAAGATCAAGGCTGACTACGCGTATCGATCACGCAATCAACCACCCTAATCAACGCCGGTAGATAAGGAATATAGTAAGATAGAGCAGGATAGCGATAGGGTGGGGAGGAAAATCCTTAATTTTGGGGATCAAGCCACGCCGCGAGCCGGATGAAGAAGCCGGTCTCGACGATTCGCTACCTGATCGTCTGACGAGGCAGTCGAGTAATTTGTTTAGTAGTATTTTGAGGCAACGTAGCCGTTTTCGTTTCTTTTTATAGAGTTAAAGCAGAGTAGAGTTAGAGTAGTCGAGTTCGAGTTGAGAGGTACTGGAGTTGAGAAGCTAATTAGGCGAGTAAAAGTTACGGTTAGCCCGACGGGCGGCCGAATTATTTTAAATACTTAAAGTAATAATTTATATATTTGCCGGACGGACGGAGTTGCGTGAGTGTGTGCACGTGTGTGAGAGTCGGTCGCGGATCGCGAGTATATATATTGTGTCGGTGCCGGAAATTATAATTTCTATTAACTTTTTAAATAAATGAGTTGTGGTTAAAGATAGAATTTGTGAGTGTATTTATTTGATTTTTCCTTTACTCCAAAAGCCGCCGGTTCCGAGGTGGTCAGCCGTCGGAATTCCCTCTGTGAGGAGGAGTCGAGTGAAGATTTGCCGGGTTGCCGAGTCGTTTGTAAAGTATTTATTTCATTTTTATTTAAATATCGCCAGGCGCTCAATTAAATATAAATCGGCGATATATAGCCCTTGACACAAATACAAATAAAGATATACATTCATACCAAAGTTCAAAGAAAGCCCAAATTAAGCAGATTGGATTTTAAAATAAAGCTCAAATAACTTATTTTAGTTAAAAGATATAAAACAAATAAAAATTTCATGATATTTTGGCCTAAAAATTCGGGTTACAGACTCTTGACCGAAAAGAAAATTTGGCCGAAAAGTGAATAATAATCCAAATACCCAATAACCCAATTACTTAATAACCCAAATACTTAATAACCCAAATTCTCAATAACCCAAATACCCATTAACCTGACGGTACTCTGCTTACCGGGCATTCGACTTACCACTTGGCCACCGAGCACCCACTATCAAATTTCAACCATGGGATTTATATTTAAATATTAACTCTAAATCGCCTGTGCATGTATTTCCAGTCAACACAAAACGTCTTAAAGACGTTTCTAGACGTTTTTAGAACGCTTAAAACGCTTAATAACGTTTGAAAAACGTCTCCGAGACGGACAGTGCTACCTGGGTAAAATATCTCTATGAATTTATTATTGGTATTTTATGAGCTAAAACAAGTAAGTTGCTATAAAAGAGGGTTTTGCACAATATTTGAGGAAATATTAAGTAACGCAATTTAGCTTGTAAAATACTAATAATAAATCAAATGGCGCGATAGCGCCTGACGCAAGTATAGGAGCGAGAACCATTGTATACAACTAACTAGCCCCCCTAAATTTTTACTTTTTAACCACTTCAATATTACATTATTTATTTGTGCTATTGGCCACGCATTACGTTCCTTATTTATTAATCTTTACTGTACAACAAGTTTTACACGAATTCATTTACGCACAATCAAGAAAATCAATGCCAAGAATATAGAAGAAGTTCAAACGTGGCCACGAGAGGGAGCTAGTTTCAGGTGAATACTTTTGTCACAGCTGAATCATCTGGCTGATTTTGTGTGAAAAGTTATGAATTAAAATTATTTATTTACGTAATTATTTCCAATACCTTACATTATTCCGCTTCGGTATTTTTTATTGTAGTGCAATGCAGATACTATTGCAAGGTAAAGATTTCATATTCGCCCATATCCTATACTAGCATGTCGACCTTTGACATCTCGACGAGAGAAAGAGTGAGAGAGAGAGAGAGAGAGAGAGAGAGAGAGAGAGAGAGAGAGAGAGAGAGACAAACATTGATCAAATTCTAACCATGAAAACAATGTTTTCATTTCCATGCAAGTGATGGTATAACTTTTTTTAATCTTAAAGTATAATATTAATAAGAATTGCACAAAAAATAAATGTATATTATTACATTATTTTAATTATATTTATTATATTATTAATTCATTTTATTTATATAATTTGATGTGTTTGCTTTAAGTTTATATTATTTGAAGGGACTTATGCTTGTATTTTTATAATGAATCTCTCATGATATCTCAATGTTTTCCAGATTGACCAAAATAATTTAAAAAACAATATATTATAATTAAGTGGATGCTTTATCGTTCTCTATCCTGATTAAAATTACTGAATAATCATTTTATTTTCTATATAAAGCCAATATATGTGTTCGATACTTTGCCAAGTACATAATATTTAATAATTATATGGACTATAACATATGTAGAATGATATTCTTTCCAATGTTAAGTGAAATGATTGCTTAATAGTTATATGTACTGACTTAAATAATTTAAAAGAATGTTGATAAGTTATGGTTCTCTTAACATGTATTTATTGAATACCTTTTTTAATATTTAAGTAAAATCAATGTGTCAGTTGTTTGGTAAGTGTAAAAGGCATTTAATAATTTTGTAACTTTCGCATGCCTATAAAATGTTTGATAGTGACACTAACTAACATATATAGTTAAGTAATTAAATAGAATTTCTTGTGTTGTACTAAAATTATAATATTAAATTGTACTGTTGTCATTAATTATTATAGTAACCCAATAATATAGAATTTAATTTGTTACAAGTAAATTTAGCTTAATTAAAACTATAAGTGTATCATATTAAATTCACTGAATAAGAAAGGGTTATTTTTAAAGTATATTAATTTTAAGCAAATAACGTCTCTGAAATGAAAAATTATTAGTACAAAGTAAAATTAAAGCAAATTTGCTGTGAGGAACATTTTTCCTTTTAAATATTATCATAAATCTCTGAAGATACAGCAAAACAAATTTAAATTTAAGTGACGAGAGGCTACCTAAAAAGTGCACTATTATGAGTATGAATATATATATATATATATATATATATATATATATATATATATGTGTGTGTGTGTGTGTTTCATAGGATTTTTCTTATTTGTTTAATGGTATTCATTCGCTGGAGTTGTTCATTTGACTCTGGTTAATTACTTGTATTTGTATAAGTGCAGCTTATACATGATTCAAAAACAATATGTACTGAGAGCTGCATTGATATAAGAATTGAAAGAATTGTAAGTACCAACATAGGATAATTCTGTAATTGTGTCATTGATTTAATTAATGAAACAAATTTTGTGTAAGTAAATAATTGTGCCCGGTCAAAAAAAAAATAAGTGAAAATTTAACTAAAAAATTTACTTAAAAATTTAGTTAAAAAGGTAGCTATTATCAGTAAAATTTTCAATTATAAGGATTCAAATTTTTCAGAATATTTAATTAAAAATTTGATTATTATTAGCTATATTTTTAAATGAATATTTAAGTAAATGTTTTGTTGCCCTTAAAACAAAAATGCAGTTGAAAATTCAGTTAATTAAATATTTAATTGAAAATGTAACTATTATTAAGTAAATTTTTAATTATATAATTTGGTTATTATTAGCTGTATTTGTAACTGAATATTTAACTAACTAGTTAGTTGCACTGAAAAAAAACTATAGTTAAAAATTTAATTAATACACCGTTTACGAAATTTAATTATTATCACCGGAATATTTAATTAAGTATTAAATTGAAGCTGCCAACGTTGTGACTACGTTGTGGCGACGTTATTTGGAGGTAAACAGTCATACCGATATTTAAACTTAAATATTTCACATTGATCTACAAAAACAATTGTTCGTTTAAGTATCGGTTTGACTGTTTACCTCCGATTATTTTCGAGTTATATCCTTCCCCTACTAAAAATTATCACGTGGATATCCACGTAATAATCACGTGAGATTTTCGACCATTTTTCCACGTGATTATCACGTAGATATCCACGTGATAATCACGTGATATATGAAATTTTTTGTTTTTTTATAAATGTAATCTTAGGCACGGAGTTGATTGGATTCAATTTCACAGAAACTAAACCGTCCATTTGGTTTTGATAAAAAAATCCTTTATTCGCTACGTTATAAATATATGAGGCAAAGTAAAGGCATAGAATATGATCGAAGTCGCTTTTACCTTCCTACTTTGCCTCCATATAAGTCTCACGCACACGCTAATCTATAGCGGGTAACTGGCAGCCACCTATCGGTCGAAACGGTTTTGAAATATGACTACTGCACTTGCTCACGGTATTACCAGTTACGACCGATAGGTGGCTGCCAGTTACCCGCTATAGATTAGCGTGCGCGTAGGGCTTATATGGAGGCAAAGTAGGAAGGTAAAAGCGACTTTGATCATATACTATGCCTTTACTTTGCCGCGTATATTAATAACGTGGTATATAAATGATTGTTTTTATCTAAACTGAATTGCCAGTTCGGTTTCTGTGAAATTGCATCCCATCAACTCCGTGTCTAAGATTACATTTTTAAAAAACAAAAATTTTTATATATCACGTGATTATCACGTGGATATCTACGTGATAATCATGTAGAAAAATAGTCGAAAATCTCACGTGGATATTACGTGGATATCCACGTGATAATCACGTAGTTATCCACGAGATAATCACGTGATAATTTTTGGTAGGGTCGGCTATTCCTAACAGCATTCAACGTTGCGGAAACGTTGTGCCAACATTAATTTAGCAACTTCCCAAAGTTGTTATGAAAGTTGCGGCAATGTTGGAGAAACGTTGCTATAACGTGGGAAATTTCCGCTTATATTTTGTAAATTGCCGCGATGGGTGGAAACCAACGCTGAAACAACGTCTAAGTAACGTTGAAGAGCAACGAACATTTCCCACGTGGCAACTTTCATAACGTTGGAATGTTGCTAAAATAACGTCGCCACAACGTTGTCACAACGTTGGCATCTTAAATTTAATACTTAATTAAATATTCCGGTGATAATAATTAAATTTCGTAAACGGTGTATTAATTAAATTTTTAACTATATTTTTGTTTTCAGTGCAACTAAATAGTTAGTTAAATATTCAGTTAAAAATATAGCTAATAATAACCAAATTATATAATTAAAAATTTACTTAATAATAGTTACATTTTCAATTAAATATTTAATTAACTGAATGTTCAACTGCATTTTTGTTTTAAGGGCAACAAAACATTTACTTAAATATTCAGCTACAAAGGTAGCTAATAATAATCAAATTTTTAATTAAATATTATCCTGAAAAATTGGAATCCTTGTAATTGAAAATTTAACTGATAATAGCTACCTTTTTAACTAAATTTTTAAGTACATTTTTTAGTTAAATTTTCACTTATTTTTTTTTGACCGGGTGGTTCTGTCTTAAGTCTAACTATAAACTGAAATATATATAGTCCCACATATAGCATAAACAAATGTGTTATAATATTTACATAATTATATTTAAGGAATAAATCGATGATCCTTTATTCTAGGCAAGTTTAATTGTGACTTGTCCAGAAAAGAAAAAAGTACATTGTACATATCGTCGCCTCTTACGAAGACTAGCACGCATTTTACGTCTTCCGCGAAAAGTAGTAGGTTATCAGTTTCTTTATGGAAGAACAGCACGTTTAGGGTTTTTACCGCGAAGACTAACACGTCTATGGTTTGCTCCGCGAAAACTAGCATGTATGACCTTTTCTCCGCGAAAACTAGCATGTTTGCTCTCCGCGAAGACTAGCACGTTTTCTCTCCGCGAAGACTAGCACGTTTTCTTCCCAAGTATTTTCAAACTCTAATGAATGCTTTAGATAACATTGGGAATTAAATAAAAATTAAAACATGAAAATTGATCAAGCTAGAGTCCTTCTCCTCTATTACGTTAATAAGCGTTTTTTTCAATAAATGACAAATGTGTGACGTTGTAAAACATACAACGTACAAGTATATGCACATGGCTTGTATCTATAAGTCATGTGCATGTATACTTTAATGTATATTAGATCGCGATCGCGTCGCAGGTAGCGAATCCCTCGCAGGCGGACCGAAGTGCACCGATGCACTTTTAAAGCGAATATTGATACCCACGGTATGGGTATGTTTTAGAGTCAGAGCCGACGAACGATGCGACCGATACCCGACGGTAGTACGCGGACTACGACCCAGACCACGGCCGAGAGGTATCGTGAGCCAAGGACCGAGCCCAGGTCGTCTCACGATACCTGGCGAATCCGATGCTGATGTCAACAAGACGGGAGGTTAGGCGGCGTCCTAACCTCAACCGTCACACGTGCTCAGCAGACGACGACGGCTGAGATGGCGCATGGGTGCGCGCACGCCCGAACTGCGTACTAGTAGCCGGGAGAGCCAGGGTGCTCCCCCACCTTACACCCGTATACCGGGGAACGCGGCACCGACGGCGACGCTCGTGCGGCACTAGGCGTGGTGCGCGGGAAGGGGGGGATCACTCGAGCAGCGAGAGTGTTGCGCGCGCGAAGATGCTCGAGTGAGCGACCGTAGTGGGACTATGGGTGGGAGCGCGCGGAGTGAGGGGAGCGCGAGTAGAGTAGGAGTCACGGTATACCTAATTTATACGGTATACCGCGGCATACTAGAATATATATATATAGATATAGACGGTGCGCGCACACCTATGTGTCGGTGTATACTCTTGTATATAGCGCGCACACGTATATGATATAATTAATTATTTTAGCTAGTAGCGTAGTTAATTTTAAATAACAATTATGTAGATCCGTCGGTAGAGTTTGGGCGATTTTTAATAGTTTATAAAATATGTATATAGTTGTAAATAGTTGCTAAAATTAAATTCTAATTGATGTATGAGTGTGTCGGGATAGTTGATAGTAATTACATAGTCGGTAGGCACGGGGCGGCAGCACCGACTGGGTTACCGATATGGTAATTCATTATTTGTAATGCGCGCCTTCCGAGTGTCGGGGATGATTGGTTGCGTGGTCGACCCAATAATGAACAGGTTGGTGGTGACGTAAACCACTATTATTGGATAGTCGGCCTTGACGGAAATAAGATCAAGGCTGACTACGCGTATCGATCACGCAATCAACCACCCTAATCAACGCCGGTAGATAAGGAATATAGTAAGATAGAGCAGGATAGCGATAGGGTGGGGAGGAAAATCCTTAATTTTGGGGATCAAGCCACGCCGCGAGCCGGATGAAGAAGCCGGTCTCGACGATTCGCTACCTGATCGTCTGACGAGGCAGTCGAGTAATTTGTTTAGTAGTATTTTGAGGCAACGTAGCCGTTTTCGTTTCTTTTTATAGAGTTAAAGCAGAGTAGAGTTAGAGTAGTCGAGTTCGAGTTGAGAGGTACTGGAGTTGAGAAGCTAATTAGGCGAGTAAAAGTTACGGTTAGCCCGACGGGCGGCCGAATTATTTTAAATACTTAAATGTAATAATTTTATATATTTGCCGGACGGACGGAGTTGCGTGAGTGTGTGCACGTGTGTGAGAGTCGGTCGCGGATCGCGAGTATATATATTGTGTCGGTGCCGGAAATTATAATTTCTATTAACTTTTTAAATAAATGAGTTGTGGTTAAAGATAGAATTTGTGAGTGTATTTATTTGATTTTTCCTTTACTCCAAAAGCCGCCGGTTCCGAGGTGGTCAGCCGTCGGAATTCCCTCTGTGAGGAGGAGTCGAGTGAAGATTTGCCGGGTTGCCGAGTCGTTTGTAAAGTATTTATTTCATTTTTATTTAAATATCGCCAGGCGCTCAATTAAATATAAATCGGCGATATATAGCCATTTTCAACGTCGCTACGACGGAACCTCCGCCGGGTTATAATTTAATCCAATTAGATTTTTCCCGACGAAAAGTAGCGTCGCAAATGTAAATAGTATTCTTACCTGCATTGATAATGTGCAAAGAGAAATAATTCTAGAAATAAAATTAGAAATTAAAGATGTTTTAATGGTAGTACAGAATATTTATTTTTTGAATACATATTTAATAAACTCTCGCAATTTATATTATTCCACAAGTCTCACTTCGAAGATAAATCAAAATAAATAAATCTTAATTTTTATATCACATTAAAGTGAAAAAATTAACATGTCTAATATCACATTGTCGATTTACAGCCTCAATCAAAAGTAAAAACAATTCATTAATAGGGTATTACACTTAATATTATTATTAGCAAATTAAAAAATTTATAAGAGCGCGTCTGATGTAGATTAAAGATTAGGATTTTATTGGCTAAATTATATATATGAATCTCTTTTTGATACTTTATATATCAATAATTAAGCGATATTTATTACTGCGTATTATTCTTTGCGCAGACAAAAGGACAATATTATATATGTATCAAAGTTACCGCTACGAAAATGTATCTAATGTACACAACGCAAGCGTTCAATATCATTAAGCCGTCTTAAGGCGGTAATTTTTGAAGTTATGATTAATTTTATCAATGTTAAGTGTAATTCGTCCTTCATTACAGTTACAGTTTACAGAATAGAATTATTATTGTGCCATTACTAAAAGTAGAGCGTAAAGTAGTCTTTTAGCAACCGGCGCGATTTTGCAGGCGCTAAAGTTCTTTAAAATTTGTAAAGTTTTTTGTAGCTCGGCTTCGGCGAGGGATACGCACTCACCTGCACCACGTACTGCAAATCCACATCCGGCCTAAAAAGACCCACTTTTCGTCCTTGGTATACACAATATACTATTAAGTTCACATTGCAAAAGATTATAGCATTACTTATAAATTAATAATTTATTTGACTTCTTAAGTGAATAATTAACTATTCATCTATGAAATTCACTTTATCGATCTCTACAAAGGTACTAAAACATAATTTTATTCCGTAGATTATTGTTAGGAGTGAGCGAGTACCCGAAATTTCGAGTTACTCGAACTAAAATCTCGACTTGACGAATAGCGAGTCGAGTCGGTCATCTAATTTCAACGAGTTACTCGAACAAATACAGGTACTCGGTTCGTTAAAAATTATTTTCTTATTGCTACAGCTTTAAATAACGTACAAAGGTCTAAAAATGATTTTATTCTTAAAGATTTTTTCGAAAACATCATACTTTTCAATAAAACGAGAAAGGTAGAGCAAGAGGCACTATCTGGAATCAATTTTTTTACATTGTAACAACGGGTTTCTTACTTTTTAGGCAAATATTGATGATCTAGGGCTAGCACAACACGAAATTTACAATTTGGCAAATAAGGGATATAATATATATATAATCGAGAAACTCGATTTTTTCAAGCAACTCGGCACATTTTTAAGGTTTGAAAAAGCCGAATATTCGACTTCAACTCGGTGAAAAAGCTTGATTCGTATAAAGTCGACTTTTTCGAGTACTCGGAATTTCCTAATTATTTGCTTCCCTGTAGACCCATTTTATCATCCGTAGAGCTACTTTATTCACCGAAGACGCACTTTATCTACCGTAAACTTACTTTTTTCTTCAAACCTTTATTTTAGCTATTCCTACAAACAAAACATTAAATTTATTATATTAAATAAAAATACCAAAAAATTTGAAAATCTTTAGAAGTTAGTAAATAAATAGCTGTTGATTAAAGCAGCCTTTCAAATCTTTCATTTGAGTA
This sequence comes from Theocolax elegans, assembly GCA_026168455.1. Classification (NCBI taxonomy): domain Eukaryota; kingdom Metazoa; phylum Arthropoda; class Insecta; order Hymenoptera; family Cerocephalidae; genus Theocolax; species Theocolax elegans. The sequence goes on along the minus strand of CM047426.1, from coordinate 41,843,529 downwards.
AAAAGCAATTGTTTTGTTGGATGAATTACTAACTTTCATCCCAGAAATAAACACCTATTAAATAAAAACCTTATTTAATAACACTTCTTTATTCAAAATCATGTGGTCATTAATTAATAAAAAGAAATAGCGAGATGTGCTAGTTTTCGCGGAAAATTGAAACGTGTTACTTTTCGTCCAAGAAAATTAAATGTGTTAGTTTTCGCGAGCAAGCGAGTTGTGCTAGTCTTCGCGGAAAAATATCAAACATGCTAGTTTTCCAAATGGAAACGTTAAACGTGCTAGTCTTCGTGGAGTATGTTCATAGTTGCTAGTTTTCGCGGAAGAAATAGTTGTGCTAGTTTTCGTAAGAGGCGTCGATATTATCTAATGGATATATGGTATGGTGGCGTAATTCACTGTTAACCGTAGTTGTATTTTTCTTTGAATAAATGATTATTAGATATGTCATAATACACAAATTTGTTTGTAAAATAAATACAATGCAACTAGGAAATGTTTCATTTTACTGTTTTGTAAGAAATAACCATTTTTTTAACGCATAAATGAAATGATAAATAAATATTTTTATATTAGTTTTCTTTTTTATTAATTTATTAAAGTTATACACTGATGTATTAATAAAAACACCTTCTACGAAAATGTCAACATTTGCAAGTATGGTTTCCAATCACACATTGAAAAATGTTATCTGATAACAAAATCTTTAATTATTACTCCCATCCTATTTCTACTTATATTTTGCTTAAACTCCATAAAAAGTTTCTGCAATAGAAAGTACTGAAATCAAATATCGACAAGTATTTTTTACCATACCATACACTGAATTTTTTTTTAATTAAACTTTTATATATTTTGCTTAAACTCTATAAAAAGTTTTAATTAATTTGCACAAAACTGATAAAAAGGAAACTTCTTTTTTTTAATTTTCTTTAAATAAACAATGCCTATCCTTACCGTGCTTTACATCAGTAGATAAACAATTTTATAGAATAATAACCTTTTTTATATGTAACTTATATTCCATAATAGTTTTCTGCAATTGAAAGTACTGAAATCAAAAACACCTTCCAAGAAGGTGTCAAAACCCGCAAGTATTGTTATTCTAATCAAACTTTGAAAATTGTTATCTGATAAATAAATTCTGCAATTGAATCTGACATTGTTATCTGACAAATAAATAATTTTAATTCTAACTCCCTTATTTTATCTATTTCTTTGAATTTTAATTAAACATTTTTTTTAATATTACAAAAATTACATATAAAAAATTTCAGCAATTGAAAGAACTGAAATCAAACTGAAATCGACAAGTATTTTGAATCGTACCATAAATATATATTTTAAATAAACATTTATATATATTACTTAAACTTCGTAAAAAGTTTCTGCAATTGAAAGCACTGAAATTAAACTGTAATCGACAAGTATTTTGAATCATGCAAAAATGTCTACCAATCTGAATACAGATTTTTTTTATTAAAAGTATCTTATACTTTTACTTTTCATTTCTGGCCCTGCCATGTTTTACAGTAATAAATAAATAATATTCTAATGATGTTAATTTGGGCAAAATTGATTTCTGCAAAACTAATAAAATGGACATTTCTTCTTTTTTATTCTTTTAAATAAAATAATACTTGCACCACAAATTATTTTATTAATAATAAATTATTGGTTTGTAGTATACAGTCTTGTTTCCACGCGTGAGTCTTTACACTATTTAATAATATGCCACAAGTCGCTTTGCATAATATATTAGGCCCCTTAAATTTTAAAATAAGATAATAGCTAAGATGTATGTAATGATTCATAAAATGTAACATCAGTTAATATAGTCAGAATTAACATCTATATGAAGCGGTAACACCTATTAACCAACGGTGGTGCAAGTATTATTTTATTTAAAAGAATAAAAAAGAAGAAATGTCGATTTTATTAGTTTTGCAGAAATCAATTTTGCACAAATTAACATCATTAGAATATTATTTATTTATTACTGTAAGACATGGCAGGGCCAGAAATGAAAAGTAAAAGTATAAGATACTTTTAATAAAAAAAATCTGTATTCAGATTGGTAGACATTTTTGCATGATTCAAAATACTTGTCGATTTCAGTTTGATTTCAGTTCTTTCAATTGCAGAAATTTTTTATATGTAATTTTTGTTTCATATACGTTGTAATATATGCACGGGCGATTTAGAGTAAAAATTTAAATATATTAAAATTATTCTTGACATTTATTTATTCAAAATTTGTTCCTAAATATTCCGATTCTTTCCTCGTTTTTCTAGACCATTTTAGCCTGGGGCAATCAAAAAGAAATAATATGAACAGACATAACATAAGATATTCAATTTTTGGTCAAATTTCCCTTTCGACCAAATGTAAATTTGGCAAACTGTTCTTATTTATTACCGTGCTGACCCGGCTTTTAGTATTTTTAAATACTGCGTAGTTTCGTAATTTATGTATTATTGTCTTCTAAACGTATTTCGTCAATTAGGCAGATGTCAATGTCTTTTGTGGAAAGTAACGTTTCTAGTTCGAGTTTTTTCAACGATTTCGCGAAAATTTCTTAATTCAATAATAAATCAATTGAATCAACAGATATGTCAAATAAATTTTAGAAATGAAAAATATTTTTGAAGTTGTTTATTATAAAAACAAGTAGTAAATCATATACTCTTTAAGCAGTAAATTTTATTTAAACTATTATAAATTAAAAATATATTATTTCAAAGAGTAGAATGCATATAGATATCTGTGAATGAATAACGTACGTGAAGGTGACCAATCATAAACAAAAAAGTATATATTAATTGCTAAATTTTATAAATAACTTTTTAAAATTTTAAATTTTCCTATTTTTAATTGTAATAAATTTCCTGTACTCGTAACTGCTTTAAACTTGTTTGAGTTCGCATAAAAACCTGATAAATTCTCACTTATGTCATATATAATAATACAAATTCTGAACAATCTATGCGATATATAAAATGTGTTTAGTATAAGATACTTTGCGACAATTAATTTCAAATGTTGTATTAAAATAAGCACTTATATCAAAGATAATTAAGTCAAACTGAAGTCCAGTCTCAAAAATAGAAAACTTCAAATGTGCTTGAGTAAAAAAAAAATTTTTTCTTAACTCCGTGCGCAAAATAGTACATTCCCGCACTAGTGCGCAAAATAAACTTTTCCTGCAATAGTGCTCAAAATTATCAGAGACAAAGTGATTTCCTCGCTTTGCTCGGGCGCAAACATCGGTTCGGGGTAAAATAATTTTTTCTCTTATAATTGTGCTGGAAGAAAAGCGAAAGTGCCAGGGAACCAGACGGTAGTGATCGCTGGTTACGTAGACCTGCCTTTCGAAATTGCCGGGATAAAACGAGATATTCGCGTTGCCGTACTTCCAGACGATCAAATCGACTGTTACGGAGCGGACTTCATTCGCGAGTTTGGCGCAGTTTTGGATCCAAACGAAAACAAGCTTTGGATCAAAACGGTCAACCAGTCCGTAGACGTGCGAGAGTCAAAACGCCGAACGCACGAAAGCGCGGCCGTCCGCGAAAATCCGCAAAAACCGTCGCGAGACCCCACGGGAAGAACATAGTGAAACGCAGTGTAGAAAATAATGATGTCGAATCCATACTCGGGAGATCAGGATCATCTGTAGTCCCTAGAAAGACGCGCGCGCAAGCGAAGCGACAATTAAAAATGTACTAATCGCAACACAAGTAATTGGCTGACGTAGACGGATGTCAATACTGAACCCTATTCAACGAGTTCGCCGTCGAAAAGATGAAAGAGCACTAACGCTATTTTGTGTATGGTTGGCAGGGGATACATAACCTATGTACATGCCCCAGTCGGTCGAACCACCACTAGCTAAGTCAGAAAGAGCCGATAGCTCCTGACAAATCTGAGTCAGAACCAGATCACCAGGGTAAAAATCCCCTGGCTATCGAAATCGTGAAATAAAGCGATTTCATTCCGAATCAGGCTCCTAATCACATCCTGACGCGTCTAGGAAAGGTCAGAGCATGATATATAGGAATATACCTCGCGTCTGGAAGGGGGGTGTAACGGTAAACGGTTTACGCGAGACGAAAATCGTACCGATCGCGTGAGTCTACCGTTGAAAACGCGTAAGGCGCATGCGCGAGCGCGTCGGAGAGCCGGTGTGCACGATACACCGGCAGTATCGTCTCGCCTACGAGAGAGGCAAGGAGAATCGTGCGCGGAGACGAGAGAAAACACAGATTCCCGCGCGAGTGAGACACGCAGCAGAACGCGGGTACGAGAGGGGAAGAGAGAGTGAGAGAGTACGAGGCCCGCGCCGTCCCCCACGATCATCTTCGGATATAAAGTAAGTCCAGGCCAGGCAATATCGCGTTCACCACCGCCGAAACGCGAGCGAAATCGGCGACGGGATACGCGCGGTATCCCGACGCGCAGACCATACGAGAGGTTAGCCGCTCTCGTCGCGACGCTCTCTCTCGTCTCGTAAATCACGCTTACGGCAAACCAGAGTGCTTCACACTCCAGCGCGACTGCCACTCGGCGATATTTATTGCGAAGCCAGGTAACCCGTACCTGGCGAACTTAACCTCTTTCCCGAGTAGATCGAGACCGCGAGTCTCGACACGTATATTGCGGCGGGCGCACACACACACACACGTAACCGTGTATTGTACATTTCCATAGATTACGCGAATAGCTTTATTTGTTTTGAGCCAAGGTTTAACCTTACCTTGGCCCGTCTTATTGTAATATCTTTCACCCTTATTTTATATTTAATAAATCAACTCATTATCTTGAATTCCGAGTAATAATTAGTTAACCAGTGATCACTCCCTATCCCCGAAGGCGAATACCGCCATGCCCCGCGGGTGTCGTGCACTGCTTCGCACGACACATATCTGAGGAGCCGAGCACGAGTATCGAGGAAGAATAAGTGTGTACTAGGTAAGTGCATACATTGTACACAGGGCCAACAACGTCACTCGGAGCTTAAGGCTAGCTCGGGTCATCCCGAAAGGTGATTTTACCGATTTGCCAGCTCTATGGTGAGACAGTTGATTTCGGTACTGCGGTGATTTCCTGTGCATTGAATATATGCACAGGACGAGTATAACCCTCCTGACGTATGAGAACAACCCTTTTACAACTCGTTAGGAAAAATCAATTCGTTAGGAAAAATAATATACGATACACGTGCGCATAGGTGACTCCCACACTCGTCTTTTTGCCACCCTCGCTTCGGTCGAGCGGCAAATCCGACTCGTGTGGGAATCACCTATTTTGCGCACTTGTATCGTAATGTACTATTTCTTTACTAGAATACTTTTGAAACAACAAATTTGATTGATTCGGATTGTCAAAAAAATAGTAATAGTGCAGTTAAAATAACAGAAATATCAGTCGGAAGTATTCCACAGTTTAAAAATAGTTTGAAACAACCGGATTTTTTTCTGAATGTATATACAGATTAAAGATTACGAACAATTGATAAAATTATATAAAAATACAGTTTTGAAAAAATACTTTGACAAAAGTTTATAATTAGATTAGAATTTTTTTAATTTATATAATAAATTAGTTATCATTGAATTAGCCAGTAACCATAGAATTTGATGAAACGATTGGTCTTTGCCATTGATGCGAATTTGCCTAAACATCTATTTAATATTAGCAGTAAAAACCAAACGATGTTTGCACCACGTAAGTGAAACGTCGAAAATATACAATTAAAAGCTTTGGACCAGGATGTAGGCAGATGTTGAGTGATAAGTGTTTGCACAGCAGGTTGATAAGAATTGCCAAGTTTAGTTAATTTTGAATTAAAAGGCAAACGTAGTGTGTATCTGCCTTGTTCATCTCGTTAGTTTCTTGCTACGAAGTGATTTTCACAGTCTAGTTCGTCAGTTGAGGAAGGAGCATTATAATCAATTAAAAATTAAGTTTTATATTTATATAATAATATTTACATTTTTAATAGCTTACAGTAGATTAGATTGATATTGGAAAAAGTAGAGATGTTTTTCTACTACTACAAGGTAACCGAATGAATTTTTTTTGCAATGATCACGCTGAAAGATTCATCGTTATAAGGCAACAAATATACATTTCTATTAATATTTCGGGCACTTTTCCCAGATATTTTGATCATAAGTGATCTTAATGACTTGAAATCACTCTGGAAATTTATAGGCAGTTTCTGACTATAAAAAGACATCTCTTAGACAGCATTAGATTTCCCGAGACTGAAGCAGAATTGCTGATTTTCACTATTTAAGGTATAATTGGTTTGTAAGAGCGTGACAGCATACATTTATGACTTTAAAAGTATTTTTAATGAAAAATTCAGAAAATATAAAAAAAAGTCATATTTATGTTTAAGTAAAAAATGCATTCCCTGGGAACTACAAATTCATGAAAATGGTCATATAATGCAAAAAAGTGCTAAAATGTCAACTTTGTCTCTCTGTAACTTAAAATAATGGACACAAAAAAATCTAAAAAAATTCAGGAGAACTACTGGACACCGCTAAAACACATTCCCACAGTTATAGCTATATTCATTTTCTTCATCTCCGATTTCACAGAGAACCACCCATATATATATATTGTAACGGTTTTGCTATTTTTAAATATAAATACAAAAAGATAATAACAATTAACTACCGTTAAAATAATAGTCTCTATGCGATCGGCCGCTCAGTAATAATACAACTATAATAAGCCGTATAGGCGGAGGCGGCGGTAATCTTTATTTAGCGAAACGCGAGAAAAAGAGGGTAAACAATTAAATAAACAACAATGCAGTATTTAATTAATAACAGAAATAAATGTATTCGGGAAAAACAATAATACAGGCGCGTCGCAGCGCGCGAAACGCAGGTCAGTATACACGCGAGATAAATAAAGAGAGAAAGAGAGAGAGAGAGACTACAAGACTGGCACTTACAGTGCTTGAGACGCGATCGATGGTCAAACAACCAGGTGAAGTCTGCGTAGTCGCTTCTCTTTAGCTTCCTGGGCTGCGTCGTCGCCAAACAAACTATTGCAACTTCACTGGATCACCAGCACAGCACCAGGATCACAAGCACAGGGCGATCAAAATATGGAGAAAACAAATCGCAAGGTTTCTCACGTCAGTGGCAATTAATCACACGGTTGACTTTTAATCTCTCGGCGGTTGAGATTAGTCGCTCCACGGTTGAGTTTAATCTAAGTGCTCTCGCACTTACGAACCGAAAACTCTCTCTCTCTTTCCCTACTTTTACCTTTACGAAGGTCCGCGAAAATCGCCGAAAATCGTCGAACGCCGACCTGTAACAGCTGTATAATGATTAGTACATAGGCTAGACAGAGAGAGAGAATGTAACGAGCAATGTAATATAATCAAATATTACATTGATTCGTTACACTCCCCCCTTCCAGACGCTGGGTAGCCGAAGACGTACCAGCTCTGCATTTCTACTCTCTCTCTAGGCCAGAAGACAAAATGAAAAAGGTAATTAACATAAATAATATTTATAAATAAATAAAATAAATTTATTTGTAAGCAAAACATCAGACAAAAGAAAATGGTAAGCAGGCCAACATATAAAGGATTTCTCTCTTTATTATAACAACAATTAAGAGCGATACGCCTTACGAAGATTACAAAATCGGAGAAAAGGTACGCGTAGATACATCAATCGCTCAAAGGAACATTTACGGTTTCTGCGACCGAGTGCGCTGTTCGATCGTTTTCACCGGGGATACGGGCTTGTTCTTTGAACCCTTCGGCCTTCCGCGCCTAATTTCCGTCGTCGGAGGATTCGCGTATACAACAGTATTCGCGTTTAATCGCTCGTTAGAAGGGGCACGATCTACCGCAGTCATACGATTAACAATTACCCGAGTTTTGCGCGGCCTACCTCGCTTACGCAGTGCGTTCGCGCTCACAGGATCATTATCGTTGGACTCGTCGCTAGCTCTTCGCTCTGCGCTTAATCCCTCGCTGTCCCTCGTCGCATCCTCTCGATTTAATCTACTCTCCACAGATACGTCCGTTTGGTCTCCGTAGAATGGCTTAATATCACTTATGTGGCATTTACCTGCTTCTTTTCCATCATTGTCGATGAGCTCTACCACGTTTGAGCCGAGTAACGCCGAAACAATAAAAGGTCCGATGTACTTCGGAGCTAGCTTAGCAGCTATGCCTTGGGCAGCGGACGAAAGTATACGATTCCGCTTAGAAACCTTTTGTCCCACGGCAAATTGTACATCGCGGCGTTTTGAATTATAATATTCGGCCTGACGGGCTTGTGCGCATGTCGCTCGTTCAGCAGCTTGAGCTTGCAGCTCTGGCAACGTTTGCATACGCTGTTGCCAATTTTGAACAGCTGCTGCGGCTTCGCTGTCGGCGACGGCTTGATCTTCTGTTTTCCGCAAGCTTTTCGGCGGAACAGGGTTTCTTCCCATATTTAGGAAAGCAGGACTTGCGCCGGTAGAATCTTGCACGGCGGTATTATACGCGAACATGAGCTCAGAGATGTGAGCGTCCCATGTTTTATGATTCGCCTCGATAAACGAAGTAATCATCGTTTTTATCGTGCGATTAACGCGTTCTACAGGATTCGCCTGTGCATGGTAAGGCGGAATCGTAGTATGAACCACGCCGTGTTCAGCTAAGAATTGCTCCATAGCAGCATTCTTAAACTCCGTGCCATTGTCGGAATGAAAAACATCAGGCACGCCGAAACGCAAGAAAACACGCTCATTCAGCTCGCGCCGAATGGTATGCGAGTTCGCTTTCCGTATAGGGATACACTCTATCCAACGAGTGAATAAGTCCATGAATATTAAAAGATATTCAAATCCATGCGAAGAACGCGGAAACGGTCCCATGATATCACCTGCAACGGTTTCCCATGGACGCGAAATAACACGTTTTCCCATGAAACCTGCAGGAGCCTGCTGTGGCACTTTACATTGCTGGCAAGTCGAGCAATTCCGCACAAATTCGGCGATATCTTTAAGCATCGCAGGCCAATAATAGTATCGCGCTATCCGCTGATACGTTTTGTTTCGGCCAAGATGTCCAGCAGTTGGCTCATCATGATTCTCGCAGAGAACTTGTTGACGTTTCTCCTGCGGTACCGCCAGTTTCCAAGCGTCTTCGTCTTCGAAATAGTCATCTATGGAAGGGTCAGGCTTATAATGATATAATCTACCTCCAAGCACCTTCCAGTCTTGGTATTTTTCCGGATTTCCGCTGACATTCGCAAGTTTTTGCGTATACCACTCATCTTGTGTATTGTACGGCAAACTTACGACAGCGATGTCGCAATCCGAGTCGTCTTCGAATGCACGAGAGAGGGCGTCAGGCACAACGTTAAGAGATCCTTTGCGGTGCTCGATCTCATAATCATAGCTTTGGAGCTTAAGTGCCCAACGCGCTAAGCGTCCAGTAGGGTTACGCAAGTTACACAGCCATTTTAAACTGCTATGGTCTGTTATAACCTTAAAGCGATAACCTTCTACATATGAGCGGAATTTTTCCACGGCCCATAATACAGCTAAGCACTCTCGTTCGGTAACCGAGTAGTTACGTTCCGCCGCGTTTAACGTACGACTGGCGAAACTAAGTACTCGCTCTTCTCCGTCGATAGTTTGCGTTAAAACCGCTCCTAAGCCAGTGTCGCTAGCGTCAGTCTGAATAACGAACTGATGCTCGAAAGATGGCCGATGGAGGATAGGCGCAGATGCTATCAACGCTTTGATTTGTTCAAAAGCGAACTGTTGTTCCTCGCCCCACTCAAATTTAACATTTTTCTTTGTTAGCTTGGTAAGCGGTTCCGCAAGCGTAGCAAAATCCTCTAGAAATTTTCTATACCATGAAGCCATGCCGAGGAAAGAGCGTAGCTTTTTGAGGTTAGTTGGCGCGGGATAATCCACGATCGGCGCTATCTTGTCCGGATCAGGGCGAAATCCATCGCGATTCACCAATACGCCAAGGTATTTAACCTCACTGCGGCAAAATTCGCTTTTATCACGGTTAATTGTAAGTCCGGCGTCGGCAACCCGCTTTAGGACATGCTCAAGCCATTTGAGATGCTCTTCGAATGTCTCGGTGACGATAATAACGTCATCGAGATACGAAAATGCGTACGGTTCCAATTCAGGGCCTATCACCCTATCAATGAGTTGCTGGAACGTAGCGGGCCCCCCCGCCACGCCGTACGGCATACGAGTAAACTCATATAAGCCTAAGCCAGGCACCGTGAAAGCCGTCAGATGTTACGATCCCTTTTTCATCGGAATCTGATGGTATGCGCTGCTTAAATCCAGCGTGCTTATGTAGCGTGCCCTTTGAAGTTTACGCAAAATAATCTCCATATAGGGAAGCGGATAAGCGCAGGTCTTCGAGACGGAATTGAGCTTTCGGTAGTCGATGCAGAATCTATAGGTACCGTTAGATTTCCGCACCATGACTACTGGGCTCGACCACTCGCTCGTTGACGGGCGAATTATCCCCGCGTCAAGCATCTGTTGCACTTGAGCGTGCATCTCTTGCTCGATCTTCTGAGACACCGGATAATAGCGCTGTTTGATGGGACGCGAACCGCCCACATCAATTTCATGCTCAGCTAAGTTAGTACAGCCTAGCTTTGCATTCGGAGCAGTCAAACGCTTTTCCAACAACTCATTGAGTTGTTTGCGTTGCGCTTCGTCAATATCTGCTAAGCCGACGGCAGCTAGCGTACATACATCGCCAATGCCGATAGCAGATACTTCAAGCTGAATTGCTTCGGCTACTTTCTCAATCACTAACTGATTTTCACGGGGCAACAAAACAGCATTAAACGCACGAATAAAATCGGCACCGAGAATGCAGTCGGCGTCGAGATCGCTCATCACTAGTACGTCCAAGTAATGGCGTTCATTCGCTAAATCAAACGGCAGTTCCAAGCGTCCAAGGATTGGAACACTTTGACCGTTAGCGAGTCGTGCTCCTGGTCGAGTATAAGGTGTAAGCGGTTTTCCAATGGCTGACGCAATCTGCAAGCCTAAGGAATTAATAACCGTGCGAGCCGCCCCTGAATCGTACAAAGCGCGTACGCGGAATCCACCGATTCCAATCTGCAGCCACCAGCGAGTAAACTGCGGAGTTTCCTCCTCCACTGGCGTTTCAGCGCGGGAATCGCAAACACCTTTTTCCGCTGATTGTCTGTCCACTCCGACAGGCAAAAGCGAGGGCACTTTTTCCGTTTGCGCAGGTACTGATTGTGACTTATCACCATCAGAGGTCTCACTAATAATTGGGGCGATAGGGACCTTATCTATTCGCCCCTTTTCTCGTTTCCCGAGCACTCAGGACAATCCGTCTTGATATACCCGGGCCAACCGCAGCGATAGCAGTACACACGCTCTTTGGGACCTGCTTTCTTATCGCGGTTGCGACTACGCGCGGATTTTCCATTAGTAATGGATGATTTATTTTTACCATCATCCTTCCTCTCGGTACTAGTCACGCCAGATGGCTTATCAGAAACATTCTTTGCTGCTTTCGGCGCACCTGGTTTATGGAAATTACGCGCGGTTTGACCTTTCTTATTGGCGGAATTCGCAAACGAATTCGCATATTTGCTAAATCTTTCATCTAGCATCTTCTCTAAGAGTTTGGCCAAATTTTCCATTGTCGGTTCTACGATACTCGCTACTTTTACCGTAGCATCATCGCTAGCAGCTTTTCCGCCCTTCTTACCTCTGGTATCTGGCTGCTTATAAGCCACAGAAGGCAGAACGCTCTTTTCTGGCGGCGGAGGCGCGGGAAAATTCCGCTCTTCCTCGATAAGCTCTTCCGCCTGACGAGCTAGCTGCACAAGCCTATCGACGCTTGTGACTTTTTCTTTCGGAACTAATTTCCGAACAGACGGCAACATGTTAGCATACAACATGTCTAGCTGAAACTGCGTACTTGGAGGCGCATTCATTCTGCTAAATATAGTTAGCAGACAGAATATGTAATCACGAGCAGGTTCTTCTCTACCCTGCTTGCGTGCTTGCGCTTCCGCCATTAAGCGCTGCTGAAAGTTCTGTTCGACGCCATAACATCGTCGAGCAGCATTGCAAAAATCAGCCCAAGTATTCCAATCTTTCCGCGATTGGCGATACCAATGTAGCGCTACGCCAGTTAATAATTCCGAAAAAGCATTCAGCAAATCCGTGTCAGAAATATGCGCTAACTTGCGACATTCTTCCACGCGCTGAATAAATTCTTCGATGCTTTCGCGTTTTTCGCCGGAAAACTTAATATTCCACTGGCGAACTGTGCGACCTACGTCATGTGACTGTATAGGCGCTCTAGTCGACATATTCGACAAGATTTGCGTAAGTTGATCGCTTGTAACTACAGGCACATTTTCCCCCCTTCCAGACTCTTGCCAATCCGCAGGAGCTGGCAGAGACGAGAAATTTGACGTAGGAGTCGGAAAATTTAACGCGTTTGCGTTTAAACGCGATCCAAGCGACTTTTCCGTTTGCGTGTGTAATACCGCTTGAGGTGCTTCAGGATGCTTATTCGTTTCAAAATAATTTAAATTAAAAGTATCTTGAAAATTAACACTTTTGCGATTTTTCCGCTGCTTTTCCGCCGCAATTGACGTTTGCGTCGGAAGCTGCGTACTCGTCGCAAAATCCGCTAATTGCTGCCTTAGATAATTCAACTCCTTCTCTTGTTGAAAGGCAAGCGATTGCGTTCTACTCAACTCCAGGGCTAAACCCCTTGGAGCGTTGTAGACTACGCCATTAGCTAATGCACATAAAACGATATCATTATCTATTTTATTATTTTCTTTTGAAGAAAATACCGTTTTTGGTATCGCACCTCTTGATTGTAAATGCGTACTCGCTGCTTGCGTCGTCGAGTACGTAGTTGTAGTAGCGGTCGTTATCATCGCGGTCGAAATGGTAGGAATTGGCCTTACCGGTATGGTTGTGTTAAGCGTTTTTATCGAAGTCAATTCAAAATTTGATTTACAATTATTTTCGGCGGTGTTTTCCGCCGCGTTTTCCGCAAGGTTCCCCGCGATATTTCCCGCGTTAACCTCGCTATGCTGCGATTCCGCATCGGAATCGGCAAGTTGATCGTCATTTGACTTCGAGCTATTGGAAAGCGGAGAGAATCCGCTCTCATCCGCTCGATTGAGATTTTCAAATTGTCTGTGCGCAATCTGTACTTGCGCTTCTTCGCTAAATTTCGCATGTTTCAAAATGGTGCAGAGTTTTTGTTCACGACGAGTCCGCGAAACTAAATCATCGTCACTAGTTGACTGGACGAAATCCGCGGCTGTATAATCGCCGCGTAAACGCCTATATAACCTGTCTACACGTACAAAGGGCGTACCGTCGCGCGTCAATTCTAGCTGATCGAGGACGGAATCGAATTGATCAGCTGTTAAATTCAAAATCCATCCTTGGATCTCAACTCCGTACGTTTGATCGAAATCACACTCGTTCATACACGCCATTTTGAATTATAAAAATTAAATAAAATTTAAATTTTAGGCCTTATTGGCAAAATAAATTCTCACAATTAAAAAAAATTTATTAAACAAATTACAAAATAATTGCGAATCGCTATTAAATTATGCGCAAATTCGCTTAACCAAATTAAATTTACTAAGATCAACCACTTTGTAAAAAAACAAAATATTACAAATCTGTAATTTGTTAAAAATAAATTTTTCAATTGTTTACAAAAAAAAAATAGAATTAAATTGAATTAGCGAATTTAATATACAAGAAATTTGAAGAATTTAAAATAAAGTGTTTAAATATAATAATTATTTAAAAAAAGACAAAATTTTAAATTGCGAAGAAACGCTATAAAAATTATTTTAATAATTTATAATAACAACAAAAAAAATTAAATTGAATTCAAATTTTAAAAAAAAAAATAAATTAATTTACTTTATTTGCGCACACGCTTACATACACCTACATACATGTACCGCGATACGCTACAATACTTATATTTACCGCGTAAATCACACACACACTTACACACACGCACGCGAAATAGACTAACTCAACCTAAATTGCGATTATACAGTTTACGAGAAATTATTAGAAAAGCAATAATTATATTTTCTGCGGTGTCGCTAATAATTATTTAAATAAACAAATAAATAATAAAAGAAGCACGAAATAATTAATTAATTCGCGATACGCTAAAATTAAATCGAAAAGGAAAATCGATTTACAATTCGAATAATATAAGATTCAAAAGAATAATTTCGAAATGTATAGAAAGTACAATATTCGAATATTATTCGCAGCGTAAACACCGCGAATCACCGCGAAACGTAAACAATGCGCTCGCTCGCTCTCGAAATGCTCGAAATAAGATCTCTTAATTTAACACGCCTATTGACTGAATTGAAAATTTTTAAATATTAGAAATTTAATTTTTAGACTATTATTTATAACTATTACGCGTAACGCTAATGACCATGCACGTTGGGCGCCATGTAACGGTTTTGCTATTTTTAATAACAATAAATAAAATAATAATAATTCAGAACCGTTAAAATAATAGTCTCATTTACACGATCGGCCGCTCAGTAATAATACGACTATAGTAAGCCGTATAGGCGGAGGCGGCGGTAATCTTTACTTAGCGAAACGCGAGAAAAAGGGGTAAACAACAAAATAAGCAACAATGCAATATTTAATTAATAATTAAAATAAATGTATTCGGGAAAAACAATAATACAGGCGCGTCGCAGCGCGCGAAACGCAGGTCAATATACGCGTTTCGCTAAATAAAGATTACCGCCGCCTCCGCCTATACGGCTTATTATAGTCGTATTATTACTGAGCGGCTGATCGCGTAAATGAGACTATTATTTTAACGGTTCTGGATTATTATTTTATTTATTGTTATTAAAAATAGCAAAACCGTTACAATTTATATAATAAACATAAAATTCATTTTATGGATTCCAAAACTACCAAATATTCAAGGTGAAAAAAAAGCTTTGAATAATTTTGAAAAAATTTTGTCATTACATGGAATGAAATTAAATGATTTTCATATACCCAATATAGATAATTATGAAGTAAATGATTATGATAATAATGATTTAAATGCATATAATTATACTAATACATTAGAAGCTTTGATAAGTTCTTTAACGATTAAACAAAAACAAATATATGATTTGGTCATCAATGCAACGATTAATAACCTTGGCTGTAAATATAATTTTATTGATGGACCTGGTGGGAGTGGTAAGAGTTATTTACATAATGTTATTATTACATATTTAATGTCAATGAATGTATCTTTTATCACAATGGCTTGGACTGGTATTGCTGCTAATTTATTATTTAATGGAAAAACTGTGCATAGTACATTTAAGTTACCGTTAAATATTAATGAACAATCAACATGTAATATAGATCCTAATTCAAAATATGGTACTTATTTAAAAAATATATTAAAATTTATAATTTAGGATAAAAAATATATAAAAATTGTAATTTGGGATGAACTATCAATGGTTTCAAGGTACGTTTTTGAAGCAATTGATAAATTTTTTTTACAACAGTGTGAGTAAAATTGGATTTTAGTTCTCGATATTAGGGAGTAAAATTTTCTGGAGACGATGTCATGGTGGTCAGGATGACGTCGACATCAACCGGACATCATCTACTGGTAAGACTTCATACCATACATCCAAGCAATAAAAAAGTAATAAAAGTTATTAATTCTTGTAGACGATGTTCAGGTGTTCTCTCTCTCTCTCTCTCTCTCTCTCTCTCTCTCTCTCTCTCTCTCACACACGCTTACACTCTCTCACTCTCTCACTTAACCTGCTCGCTCTCGAAAAATAATTTCGGACGGACGGACGGACGGACAACGAACACGATTTTAATATAATGATAGATTTTAAGTTAATGAAAATTTGAAGTTTTTCTAAGTAGAAAAAAAGATAGAAGCAAAAAATGAAGATATTTATTTTATCAGTTAACAATTATCATTATACTTGCGTATTCTCACCCCATATGGAAGGTGTTATTTCAAAATACTTTCTATTCTTAAAACTTGAAGTTAAAAATTTAATATAATAAATGATCTTATATTCTTGTAAATACTATGTACTTATCACTCTTACAAAAGCAAAAATTAATATTTTTTCAATAGACAAAAAAGAGATTATGCATAAGCAAATAAAAAATAGAAAAATACAAGGCTTAACACGTGTATTTTAAATAATATACTTTATTATTCAAAATTAATGGAAGTTTATATAAAAATCAATAGAGTGTGACGTTGTAAAATATACAACGCACAAGTACATGCAAATGGCTTGTATTTATAAGTCATGTGCATGCATACTTTTAATTTACAATAGCTCGCGATCGCGTCGCAGGTAGTGAATCCCTCGCTGGCGGACCGAAGTGCACCGATGCACTTTTAAAATAAGCACTGATACCCACGGTATGGGTATGTTTTAGAGTTGGAGCCGACGAACGACGCGACCAATACCCGACGGTAGTACGCGGACTACGACCCAGACCACGGCCAAGAGGTATCGTGAGCCAAGGACCGAGCCCAGGTCGTCTCACGATATCTGGCGAATTCGCCGTTGATGTTGACAAGACGGGAGGTTAGACGGCGTCCTAACCTCAACCGTCACACGTGCTCAGCAGACGACGACGGCTGAGATGGCGCATGGGTGCGCGCACGCCCGAACTACGTATAACTAGTCGGGAGAGCCAGGGTGCTCCCCCACCTTACACCCGTATACCGGGGAACGCGGTACCGACGACGACGATCGTGCGGCACTAGGCGAGGTGCGCGGGCAGGGAGGAATCACTCGAGCAGCAAGAGTGTTGCGCGCGCGAAGAGCTCGAGTGAGCGACCGTGAGTGGGGTAATGGGAGAGAGCGCGCGGAGCGAGGGGAGCGCGCGAGTAGAGTAGGAGTCGCGGTATACCTAATGTATGCGTGCGAAGGTATATCGCGGCATAATAGAACATACATATATATACGGTGCGCGCACGCCTATGTATTGGTGTATACTATTGTATATAGCACGCGCACGTATATGATATTAGATTAATTATTTCAGCTAGATCGCGTAGTCGTTAATTAAATAAAAATATGTAAATCCGTCGGTAGAATTTGGGGCGATTTTTAATAGTTTTTATAGAATATATATAGTTGTAAATAGTAGTCGGAATTAAATTTTAATTGTTGTGTGAGTGTGTCGGGAATAGTTAGTATGAATTATATAGCCAGTAGGCATGGGGCGGCAGCATCGACTGGGTTACCGATATGGTAATTATTTATTTGTAATGCGCGCCTTCCGTGTGTCGGGGATTATTGGTTGCGTGATCGACCCAATAATTAACAGGTTGGTGGTGACGTAAACCACTATTATTGGATAATCGCCCTTGACGGAAATAAGATCAAGGCTGACTACGCGTATCGATCACGCAATCAACCACCCTAATCAACGCCGGTAGATAAGGAGTATAAGAGGATAGAGAAAGATAGCGATAGAGTGGGGAGGAAAATCCTTAATTTTGGGGATCAAGCCACGCCGCGAGCCGGATGAAGAAACCGGTCTCGAGGATTCGCTACCTGATCGTCCGACGGGGCAGTCGATTTAGTTGTAGAGTAGTGTTTTTGAGGCTGAGTAGCCATTTTCGTTGTTGAGTGAGAATTGTTAGTAGAGCAGAGTTAGAGTATTCGAGGTGCGAGTTGAGCGGTACTGGAGCTAAGAAAGATTAATTAGGCGAGTAAATTTACGGTTAGCCCGACGGGCGGCCGAATTATTATTAATATTTAAATAGTATAATTTTATTATTTGCCGGACGGACGGAAATTGAGTGAGTGTGAGCACGTGTGAGAGTTGATCGCGGATCGCGATTATATTGTGACGGTGCCGGAAGTTGTGTTATATTATTTTCACGGAAATTTTAATAAATTACGTTGAAGTTGATTATTGAATCGCGAGTGTTTTATTTCATATTTTCCTTTACTCTAAAAGCCGCCGGTTCCGAGGTGGTCAGCCGTCGGGATTCCCTCTGTGACGAGGAGTCGAGGTGAGGATTTGCCGGGTTGCCGAGTAGTGTTGTAACGTAATTATTCTTTTTATTTTAAATATCGCCAGGCGCCCAAGTAAATACAAATCGGCGATATCATAACCATTTTTAACGTCGCTACGACGGAACCTCCGTCGGTTTATAATTTAATTTAATTGAATTCCTTTCCGATGAAAAGTAGCGTCGCAAGAGGTTTATATAGAAAAACAACTGTAGCATTTTGTTAAAAAAGCCTCAAAAGATTATATATTTATATTTTATTGTGAAAATTGTTTACTGTGATTAAAAAATTTAACAAGATTTTATTGGTAACACAGAAACTGTTTTAATTAAGTTGGTATTAATATTATTATTTTATTGCTATACTATCGTCAAAAAATTTAAATAAGCTATATTCGTAGAAAATAAAGAAACTTACGGTAGAAAACGTCATAAATAAATTAATAATATCTGTTTATATTATTTAAAATGAAAATGAATTTATCATTCGGTTATATGTACAATGTGTATAATATAAAACATCGGTCTCCCCGAACTAAATGCTTTACTTTAGAATAAAGCAGGCCCATTGTACTCTTTGTTCACTATGGTTGGTGGAATTTCCCAGAGCACGGCCTTTAAAAAAAATTAAAGGTGTTTCGTCCTCGATCTCCAGCTTGAACTCCTCAGTAAGGAACTGGAGATCTTACCTTAGATGCCTGTCGCAAGATGTTCTGCAGCTATATATAGAAAAGAGACAATGATCGCCCTCACGATTATAGAGAGATAGTCGTCTCTATCTAGAGGTGGAAAAAACCACCAGCCTCAGTGTCACGTACTAGACCGAGTCGCTAGTTATTTAGGTTATGTTGAGGAGATCGCAGTCTTTTCTCTCTCTCTCTCTCTCTCTATATATATATATATATATATATAGCCGCAGAATATCTTGCTGGCGTCGCGGTTCATCTTGCGACAGGCGTGTAAGGTAAGGTTTCCAGTTCCTTACTGAGGAGTACAAGCTGGAGATCTGATCACGGAATTGAAAAAAGCAGGTTTTGCTGTTTATAATTTTTTTCTACTCTTCTGTTTTTGTTACATTGTAACAAGGTGTAAGAATTTTTTCGTCGCTCGATATAACAGAGTGCTGCGCGCGCACACACACACACACACACACACACACACACACACACACACACATTTCAGAATATATTGATGATATGTATTAAATAGATTTATTTTGCCTTAGTTCATTGAAGCCGCCACCGCCACCTCCTCCGCCACCTTTAGAAATTGAATTATTCAGAGACGAAAGGAAAGATGATGGTCAGACAACACTACAAGAACCGAATTGTGAGGCTGCAATAGCTATTGCTGGTAAATAAAACTTTTAAATAAAATTTTATTTTAATCTATTTTATTACATATAATAATAATAATAAGCTAGCCGATAGGAGTTATATGTTTTTTGTCCAGTAAAAGTACAGAAGGTTAGTTATCTACGTTTCGGTAACTTGTCCTTATCTTTATCAGACTGTAGGTTATCTTATTAAATTAACAACGCATTATTACATTATTGTTTATAAATTAATTACTATTATATTATGCTACTAGTGCATGCGAAGCAATATCGTTACAGGTGCGGAAATCGTACGCACATGTAGCATACGATATTTTTTATCATAGTATGCGGAAAATTCGTAACTGGATAAATCATTTGAGATCTACAAAAAAAGTACCGCAGATTGTGTAAAGGAAACAGAGAACGTGGTTCGGAAGTAGCAGGCCCAGGGCTACAGGCCTTTGTGAGAACAAAGCCCCCCTCTATCGAATATAAGCTTTCGATGTAATCGAAATGTAATCGAATATACGCATACTGTCCGTGAAGTTAGTAGGTCGTTTTACGCACTTAAAACCATGCGTAAAATCGAATTTTATGCATTCTATGAAAAAAAAATGTATTCAGAATTTCTAACAATTTTGTATAGCGTTAAGGTAAATCATAAAGAAAAATACAATTATATCTAATTTGTAGTATTGTAAAATTATGTAAATAAATAAACAAGAATGAAAAAATTAAATAATATGAATGTTAACAGAGGTTAGAAAATAAATTTCACAAGAATCACCTCTCTCCTAAGTAGTCTGCCTATATCTGTAAATAATTTCAATAATTATTTTTTTTAAATAATATAAGTTGGTGAAAAATTAGAATATTATGAAGAATAATGATAATACTTGTTTTTCGCCCTCCGAGTAAGGGACTACTCAAATAAATTACGCGAGGAATCTAATAAAACAAACATAAATAATATTTATTCAAAAAAATATGCACTTTGCTTTAATCCATATTGGGCGCCAGTCACTTATTAACGCGACGAATGATTAAATAACGTAATAAATTTTAGTCGAATAAAGCGCAGGGAAAAGTGGGGCGCGGAAGACAATCAGAAAACTTAAGATGGCAGTGGGAAGTGTGCACTTACCTCTCACTAACTGCAACCAACGAATAAACTAGCGCTTTACTCTCCTGAAATACTCCAATTTTCTCTTACGAGAAAGTTCACGGAGCTCTGATGTCCGTAGGCACTCGGCTCATCTCGACCATACACGCGCATGCGCAGTACGCTGAAATCAACAAGAAGCGAGTTTCTCCGTACAATCGGCCGTCGGTGTACGATCGCGCATCTCGCCGAGCTGTCAACGGGATTCTTCGTTCGGCTGCTAACGACGTGGTGAATCTTCTTCGACGCCGATCTGCTGTAAAACTAAATTGGAGTTCCCGGAGAGTACTTACAGGTAGGTCTTTTAGCCGTATGAGCTTACTGCTATTCCTAATGTTTATTTATAGGTAAGATGGTTAGTATATCCCTAACCTCTCACTTTATGTTAACAAGTTTCCTGTTTTATATTATCCTACTCTTTAGTCATTCTTCTTATTTTACATACGTGAGGCCATAGCAGTGAACGGAGCCACCCAGGATACACGTTGCTGTTTTTCATACCTGGGACACGATGCAGCTCTCTAAAGATGTCCAGCCATCGATAAACCTGCCAGATGGAGGAGAATCTGTTGTCTTCCTGCTCAATCATTTCCTGGGCTCCTGGAGGGATACTGACGATGTTCGTCCTGGTTAACGGGGCCTATGATGTTACTTACCTCCTCGATATAGTGCTCTGGTACCGGATTGTTAGAAACTGGGGGGTTAGATTCACGAGGAACTTGTTGAGACAGTTGTGGGTGTTTACGGCTGCTGGATTAGTATTAATAGGTATGTGTGTGTGTGTGTGTGTTTGTGTGTGTGTGTGTGTGTGTGTGTGTGTGTGTGTGTGTGTGTGTGTGTGTGTGTGTGTGTGTGTGTGTGTGTGTGTGTGTGTGTGTGTGTGTGTGTGTGTGTGTGTGTGTGTACAGTAGCCGGATAGGTAGGCTTTAGAAGGGGTAGGCTGCGCTAATGAAAGATAGATTTTCATAAATTTAAATGAATAAAAGATATTTTTATGTCGTGTAAAATATGCTAACCTCTTCACGATAATCAAAACAATTTTTATTATTAAATTACATAATAACTAAACTAAAAATTGTCCAGCATCATATATTAGTGAAACAAAAAGAACAGTAAAAATCCGAATAAACGAACATAAAAATAGTAAAAATGATGAAGCGGTGGCTCGAGCACATCAGTTAAATATAACCATCTATTGAATTATCTATTAAATTATAACCATCTATTTGATTGCAAACATAATATTATAATGTTAGATACGGAATTTAATTATAAAAAATGAATTATTTCAGTAATTATCCGTATTATAAGAAGGAGGATATATATTCTTTGAATAAAGCTTATTTCCCCCTTCTAAAAAATTCAAAATAAAAGGTTTATTTATGATTAGTCTTCTTTGACACTGATTTGTATATAAATAGGTGAAAACGATTGTATATATCTAGTACGATGAGGTTATTCTCAGATTAATATGGTAAATTGTCATTGCGCAAACAAAGCAATGAAATCGGGTTAATTGGACAATTTATCAGCAACCCTTCCGCGAACGATCATTTGCTTAACCCGGTGACTACGTCACATGCTGTGACGTCACGTCCCGTGACTTATTTTCTCTGACACAGGGAGATCTTACGTAGAAGTTGCCTAAGTCACGTACGTTGTCGCTACGCGAAATGGCTCCCGTGAACCACTGATCTACGTGACCGGGCGGGATTTGTCTTGCGCAGAGGGAAAAGAGGAAATGTTTCCTCGCCTGAATCGTAACAGTTATAATGGGTATGCGGACGTGACACGTGGGTTTGTACCTGGAACACTACTTACCGATTTCATTGAATTACAGCTTGAACTGTGCGGAGGAGGTGCGAACCGTCGCTGTGGAGATCCCGTATCTTTTTTTCTCTCTGGCTCTCTCGTGTCGCCTCGCATCGACTATCCATCTTCTTGTAGACGGATATGAAGCGTAGAGGCGGGCGGTTGGTGTTGGATTGCGTGCGGAAGACTTCTCCACATCTATGCTCTATTACAAACACCAATACTTATGAATCGTGCACCGTAAAATACTTGATATAACTCTGCCTTGATTCACCCGAACACACGTGGCGTATTGCTTATTCCAACTGCCAGTTGCGCATGGCATTCTCCCGTCCGTACGCGCGCGTCAGGTAACTTTTCTGCTTTCACTATCGCAAAATCCTGCGGTAAGTCCATTACGAAAAAAATCAGAGTACAGAATTTTAAATAAAAACTTTTAAATAAAAGTTAATAATAATATAATTTATTAATTGTTAGTATTGAATATGTTTTTTAATTTTAAATCAGGCTCGTCCTCTTAAATGAATTTTTAATTTTCGTATCCATTATTTTAAACCTAATTTTTTGTTCTATTTTTATTTGGAAGATAATTTGAAGATACAATACATATAAAAAATAAACATTGTAAAGAATATAATATACTTAGAAAACACTGAATATTAAATAACAAATATATTTAGACTGCTCCCATGAAAACATCATAAAAACAGGCATAAAAGCACTTTTCTTAAATGAAAAGATGCAATACAAATTATGCCGGTGTCTCAAAAGAAAATCATTTTACATATGAGATTCAATAGAGAACTTTGCTTGAAATTTCGGTGGGTTAAGGAAAAAACGCGGCAGGCTATGGAAAAATTTGTAAATATTTTGGTAAAGATACCGCGAAATGCAAAAAAGTATGTTTTTTGCTTTTTCAAATAAGCACAGGTAACAGTTGCAAAAAGATTTTTCTAAATGTCTTTAAGGTTTTTTGTTGTGTACACAAATTTATGAAAACATTAAGAGAGGGGTTGCCACAGAAAAAGTTAAATTGCTAGGAAAAATTAAATATCTTAGTTAGTTGAAATCTTGCTTTCAATGCGAATGATTACTTGCTGACATAAATCTAAGACCACGTACGATTACTCTTATATCACACAAATGTAATAAATAATGCTAAAATCTTTGATTTTGTGCTTCAATGAGATTTGTGAGAATAAAAAGTTCTGAAAAAACAAAACCTGCTTTGACGGAGTGTTTGTATTGAGAGATAGCGGCAGGAGGCAGGACCTCGGTCGCGTATCACAGACCCATCGTCTGCTGTTTTCTTTGACTGATTCGCCGGTATACAGATTCTTAGAATCGAAATTATGTAAATGGACTTGATGCAATTGTTGGAACCTAACTTGTTAAGTTTCATTGAATGTAGATAATAATGTAGCTGGTGGCTGGTCTTTATAAAACTGTTGATATTTATGTCAAACTATCTAAGAACTGATTAGTTGACAAATTTTCTTTTTATTAGTTATCAAGTCAGGAACATAGCCTTCTGCAGCAACTGTGCTCGATCTCCAACAAGCATGCCTCTTGAGTGTAGTGGTATCAGCTTCAGCATCCACCAGAAGAGTAGCTGAAGTCCTGTAGAAGCTATGGCTTGTGCACACTTCTGAATTGACAAATTTAAGAATAATACTACTTCTTTGGCATAGCACCAAGCTTGTTTATCTCAAGAGGTTGTTGTACACATTTTACTCTTATGTACTTCAGAAACAGTCTATCGCAAAAAGTTAACTAAGATCTAGCATGCAAAGACCAAAAAAGTTAGCAAATATCGTACAAACGAGCTATGATGGTAAATGACGTAGGAACCTTCTTTTTAGTTTCTAAAACTTTAACAAACAACATGCCCTCACATTCTACGATATAAGTAACTTTCAGATTTACAAATTCCTGTCTTCTCATCGCACTAGCAATCCCATAAATTAATGCTACCAAAAATATTGTAAATTTAATTAGTTAATTATTTTAATTAATTATAAGTTTGAATTACCTTTGCAGTTAAGTACAATTTATTGATTCGTTATTATAAGAAAATTTGAAATCTTATCATTTGTGAAAACAAGGGATTTTTTTGCTTTATAATCTGAATTCGTTTTTATTAGAAAGTCAATATATAAGAAATTGTGACATCAATCTGATTGTAATACAAATATAATAAATAACAAATTATAATAAATAATAATTTATTTCCGAAAAAAGAAAGAGTACAGAGAGGGTGTTATACGCGGAATAATCTATCTCAACGTAATCACTAACTCTATACGCTTCTTGCATTCGCACGTCTATTCCTCCGCGATGCACAATATCAATAAATATTAGCTACACTATTAATTAGACTCGTTTCTTATGTATAGTAATAATATAACGCGAAATAGCGGCTAATCTTGCTTGCTATTCTCGGCTTATAGCAAAGAGGCCAGAAGATGGGCAGCGAAGGGAACGGGAAAAACGAAATAATTAACTATGCACATTATGCACGAAGCTTTTCGCTGCTACTGATGCTGCTCGGCACAATCATTCAATCAATATCCGCACAATTAATCAATCTGAATTAGTTGGAATTGCAATCTCAATACACATTGTCACAATAGCAGGTAGTCACAATATTTGATATTTTTTATCACTAATATGTGAAACAATCGGTTGCAGTCTGCGCATGTAAGTAGTCCCGTCCTGGAACGCGAGGCTTCCTTACAAATAAAACAAACTTGATGATTAAAATTGAAATTTGAATTTGCCGTCAATAAAATAGTGCTCTGATTTGAGGGAGCTTTAGGTGTTATCTGGTAGTTTCTTGCGAAAATTTCTGCGTGAACACGCTTTTACACGGTGTTCTCAACGACAAGGAGTAGAGAGAAATAGTAAATGGCATAATTTACCTCAAATTTTCCCAGCACTGCAGAAAATCAGTCTTACGTCTGCGTAAGAAAATAGACACTTTGGTGGAGTTTGTTCTTAATAAGAACAACATCCACAAAAAGCTAAAGACTATGGCGAGAGCGATAAACAGGGCCCTTAATGAATACGCGCGGGTGAGCTGTGCTCTGTGCTTGACAGCGTCGAAAATTATAATGGTAAATGCGCTTAAGGATGGAATGTGCCCAAGGTCGCCCATCTTCCGCGCTGAAGAGCATCAAAGAGGCCGGTGGAGAGAGAAAGGCCCTCACCACCTCAGCATCCCTCTGAGAAAAAGAAGAAGAGGTCGAGGCAGCGCACTAACAAAAATGTGCCAACAGATGCTTCGTCATGGTGGAAATCAGTCAAAGGTCCCTGACTGGGCTACAGTAGTGCGCAAAGGCAAAAAGATAGAGGCTCAGCGGAATACGCAGCTGAAGCATGCCAAGGGTGTCGGAGGGCCGCCTAAGGTGTCCCAAAAACATAAAGCGGTTGTGAAATCAGCTCGTTCCGACGCCATAAAGATCAAAGTGTCAGGAGGGCGAGCTTACGCCAACATACTGCGGCAAATACTGGCCGCGCCAGAACTCAAACTGCTGGGAGAAAGAGTCTCCCTTATCCGGCGTATCAGAGGAGAAGATCTGCTCATTGAGCTTGGAAGACTTGGCGTAGGAACTCGAGACCTCGAGGCAGCGATCGCGTCCACAGTACGTAGGATGGCAGAGGTCCTAATGTTGACCCACAAAGAGTCCATTACTATAAAGGTTATTGACGAGGCCACGACGGCGGAAGAAGTGGCAGAGACAATATTAGCGATGATCGGGCCAAATATGGTACCTTCTGGGAATATAAAGCTTGGAGGTTATATCGAGGTACTCAGATGATCAGCGTCCTTCTTCCTGCGTCTGCAGCAAAAAAGCTACTACAGAATGGGAAGCTTTGGATAGGTTGGGTTAACTGCAGGGTTCGGCTCCGCAAGGCGGTCTCGCGCTGTTCCCAATGCCACGAGGTAGGTAACTTCGCAAAGGATTGCAGAAGCGCAGTCGACCGATCATCGCAGTGTTTCCGCTGCGGTCAAGAGGACCATAAAGCAGCTGATTGCGCGGCGGATAAGAATATAGTCGCGCCTAGGATTGAAGTATCTGTCAGAAATGGTTAGGGTGCTACAAATCAACCTAAACCACTCTACTGTGGCCCAGGATCTGCTGTCACATTTGGTCAAAGAAGAGCAGGCTGACATTGTTATCGTCAGTGAGGAGTTCAGGGATCTCACAGAATCGAATTGGGTCAGTGATGCCACTGGCAGAGCGGCCATTTGGGTATGCGGAAACCTGCATGTATCCTGAAAACTGGCCGCTCCTCTCCCAAATTTTACCTGGATGGAAAATCAGTTCGGTTTTCGGAAGGGGCGGTCAAGTATTGACACCACAAATCGAGTTGTTAAACTGGCCATCAATACCATCTGTGAAACTAGAAATTCTAGGCGCATGTATGCAGTCATCGCACTGTACTTGGCGGAAACCTGCTCACAGATTCCCGGGAGTTAGGTGAGGGTGAGTGACTCGGCCCCCAATTCCGAGAGTTCTATGTTTACCTCCTGCGTCAGTGGAGGAAGAGGATTGCCACTAGTGTGCCTCAAAATCGAGTTGTTTCGTCGAGCCTGTGTCGGCGATCAACTGTTTAACATGCTATATTTGTTGGTTTACTAACCCGCTTAGTTTTTCGAAAGTATGCCGTTAACGATTATTCTATTCATCTGGGGGACTTCGTCAAGGGAGACTCTACCTAGGGATGAAGGGACGGCCGCTAAATTAAAGTAGATACCCTTTGGGGTGTACTACGTGTAGCGTCAAAATGCCGAGGCGGGCCTTTCGAGGTCCGCCTTGGGGCACATCCGGACCGAAGTAGTTTCTCATCCAGACGATAAAAGTTGCTGGGATGTCTCACAGAAGGGTGTCCCTTTCATCAAAATCTCTGCGTATAAAGTCAGTAAGGCGAGTTGTGGTACACATCCGAACTGAAGACTTTGCGTAGGGTGAGATGTTAAAAACACCATTGCGTACAAACTTTTGTTGTAACAAAAGTTTGTACGCTTTTTTCTCTCTTTCAAGGGATTTTTCGAATGGCATCCCTTGGAGAGTTTGTGAAAGGATTGTCGAATGTTTTATCCTTCACAAAATGTTCGGACGTTAGGCCACCTACCGTAAAACCTCCCTGGGGATCCGGGGAGTAATAGGGAGATGTGTTTCGGCATGTCCAAAGTTGGACCAATATGACTTTACTGTGGTACGCGGGGACTGGGTACGAGCCCCACGTTGGCGTAACTCTGTGTCAAAGTGAAACGTCAGCGTGTCCCAGGAGGGTTGGACTCTGCGTGGTATGTGGTTGTAAGCAGACTTGACGGGTAAAGCGAAATTGACCCGGATGCCGCTTATGTTCGAAAGCGGAAGACCGCGGGGAGCTATATAGCGCCGCATCCCAACCGAGGATTACGGCCCCAGGCTAGCCGCCTAGTTGCGGTGGGCTCAAATAAAGGGTTTCGGTACACTGACTTAAATGGCCTATTATCGCGGTTAACCGATACCAGAGGATGCTTCAGATAAGCTTGACAATTCGAATGCATCGGAGATCTTTAAGCACCATCGTCGACAAGTGAAACCGACGGGATGTTAAACCTAAATGACGAAGGCTTCCAGGGCAGGAATACTGCGGATTGATGCGGTAACACTGCCCTAAGGAAAGACTCTACAACAGTCATAGAATAACTGTCATCGCACTCTATATACGCAATGCCTTCAACTCGGCTCGATAGGACAACATTATGTTGTCCTCGGAACAATTGAAGGTGCGACTCGACCTACATAAAGTCATCTCGAGCTGCCTCACAGAACGGATCCTCTTCTATGACACCGAGGATGGCACGCATTCCTATAACATCACCAAAGACATGCCACAGGGTTCGATCTTGGAGCCCCTTCTCTGGAACGTCGTTTACGACGGATTGCTTAGACAGCAGCTTTCAGAGGGAGTGATAGTGGTGGCCGTTGCGGACGATGTGGCTTTGGTTGTCGTGGCAAGGAACGTCGATAATGTAGAATACCATGGAAATCTCTCTATCGCGGTAGTAATTGTATGGTAGAGAACCCATGGTCTGTGTCTACATGGTGAAATACCTAAGAGTCATTTTGGATTCGCGGCTAACATTTAAGAAACACCTACTGAATGCAAGGTCGAAAGCCGCAGGAGTGGCTAGAGCTTTGTCGGGCATAATGCCCAATATCGGAGAGCCAAGACAGCTACTTCTTAGCAACAGCGGTGAGCTCCGTAATTTTATATAGGTCTCCGATTTCGGCAGATGCTCTAATAAGTAATACAGGTCGGCGTACCTTAGAAAACAGCAGCCAAGCAGCACGTGATTGTAGCAGCCGTTGGTCAAACAGGACCATCGAACTGTGGCAGCAGAGATGGGATTCGGCAAGCGAAGGTCGCTGGACCCACCGTGTCATCCCAGATGTCGCCAAGTAGACGAGTAGGAACCTGACCCTGATGCTTACCAGGCATGGGTGTTTTCCCAGTTACCTGCACCGCATTCGTATATACAGGGGTGCGGAGTGCCCGACCTGTCCTTGTGTCGACGAAGACGTGGAGCACGTCATATCTTGGTGTCCTCGATTTGCGGAAGAAGGCGATTTTCAAACCTTTTGCAAGGGGCCTTAACACCAGAGGGCATCGGGATGTGCCTTCTTGGTTCGCAAGAAGGTAGGGATGCCATAGTGACCTTCGCAGCATCCATTGTGAGGCGGCTGAATCGCATCAGAAATGAAGAAGAACGTGGTAGGGGCGACATTAATAGTCGCACCACATGCACAAGACAATGAGGTGATTGCTATTCATGAAGGGCCAATCGTGGTATGACTGCTCCTCTCGAAAAAATGCCTTACGGCGCAAGAGGGAGGATCAGTCGAGAGGAGGAACCATGCCAAGACCAATGGCAGGGTCGTTTTTTAGTGGATATAAGTCTCGCTGACCGAGTCTCACGCTCTGTGTATAAAAAGCATTTTTACCGCCTTTACAAAAAACACACACACACACACACCCTTTTGCTGGTCCTACATGGTGGCGTTTCTCCAGGTGGTGGATCGTGGAATGCTTTCCAGATATGGATGATACCGAAAAAAAACAAATATTCGGGCCGAACCAAAACCAGATAGGGGAAGGCACCCCGAAATTAAATTAATGGATAGTGAGGTTAAAACAACACTACACCAAGCGCGCACGGTAGTCTTATCAAATCCCGACACTGATTCCGATCGGGTAAAATCCCCGGTGGTCAGTACTAGTGCCACTAATTTTGGGGGACCAATTTCACAACGTTGAATCGGTAAGTGCTGCGGAGGTTGATCATTCGGCCTCTATAGTATCAAAAGCTCGGTGACAAAATGAGATCGCTTGTGGACTTTGTTCTGCCAAGATATAATGTCCACAAGGAATTAAAGACTTTGGCAAGGGCGCGAGCAGGGCACTGGCCCACTATAACAAAATGCGTCATGCCAGCACAGAAATGGCGACATTATCAGCCAAAAGCAAAAGGAAGTACGGGGATGTCAAACCTCCCCTATCTTCAGCCAGAGTGTTCCTAAAATAACCGGGGAACGTGATCTGCCAATGCCACCTTTACCACCAGAGGCGAAGAAGAAGAAGAAGAAGAAGGCGGATGGTGTCACGCAGGCTCAGTCAAAAACCTCTGACTGGGTTACAGTAGTAAAAAAAAGGGCAAAAAGCAGACCCGAAGCCAGCAGCAGCAGCAACAACAATTAAAGGAGGCCAGCATAGCGACCGTATCCTCGTGAGCTCACGTAAATTATCCCAACCGTATCCTCGAGATCATACGTGTATTATCCCGACCGTATGTTCGTGAGCACACGTAGATTATCTCGACGGAATCCTAGTGAGTATACGTGGATTACATCGACCATATCATCGTAAGCACATGCAAATTATCCCGACCGTATCCTCTCGAGGATACGTAGATTATCTCAACCATATCTTCATGTGCACACGTAGATTATCTCAATTGTATACTCGTGGACACACGTGGATTATACCGACATTAGCTACGTGAGCACAACTAGATTATCCTGACCGTACCTCGTGAGCATACGTGGAACATCCCGAACGTATCTTCGTGTGCGCACGTGGATTATCCTGACTGTATCTTCGAGAGCTCAACAAAAGTATCTCAACCTTGGCTCCGCGAGTACACAAGGATTATACGGAACGTATCTTCGTGTGCACACGGGGATTATCTCGGCGGATCTTCGTGAGCACATGTGCATTATACCGAGCTTAGCTTTGCATGCATTACAAGGTTATCCAGACCGTATCCTCGTGAGCACTCGTGGATTATCCCGACCGTATCTTCCTGAGCGCACGTAGATTATACCGACCTTAGCTTCGTGGGCACAACTAGATTATTCCGACCGTATACTCGTTAATACATGGGGATTATCCGACCGTATCTTCGTGAGCACATGTGCATTATACCGACCTTAGATTTGTGAGCAAATCTAGGTTATCCCGACCGTATCGTCGTGTGCACACGTAGATTATCCTGGCCGTATCTTTGAGAGCACAACTAGATAATCCCGACAGTATTCCCTTGTGGATACGCAGATTATTCCGACCATATACTCGTTAACACACGGGGATTATCTGACCGTATCTTTGTGAGCACATGTGCATTATACCGACCTTAGCTTTGTGAGCACACGTGGTGATTATCCCGACCCGTATCTTCCTGAGGCACCACGTGGATATACCGACATTAGCTTTGTGAGCCTAAAATAGATTATCCCGAACCGTATCCTCGTTAGCATACGTGGAATAGTCTGAACATATCCCTCGGAGTGCGCACGGGCTTATCCTGACCGTATCTCAGAGAGCTCAACAAGAGTACCCCAACCTGGCTTCGCGAGTTACATCGAGATTTATACCGACCATATCTTCGTATGGCACACAAGGATTATCTAGGCGGATCTTCGTGAGCACCATGTGCATATCCAACCTTAGCTTTGCATGCATACTAGGTTATCCCGACCATATCCTCGATGAGCACACGTTGATTTATTCCGACCTACTTCCGGAGCCGTATCTTCGTGAGCACATGTGCATTATACCGACCTTGATATTGTGAGCAACATCTAGTTATCCCGACCGTATCGTCGTGTGCACACGTAGATTACCTGGCCGTATTTTGAGAGCACAACTAGATAATCCCGACAGTATTCCCTTGTGGATACGCCAGATTATTCCGACCATATACTCGTTAACACACGGGGATTATCTGACCGTATCTTTGTGAGCACATGTGCATTATACCGACCTTAGCTTTGTGAGCACACGTGGATTATCCCGACCGTATCTTCCTGAGCACACGTGGATTATACCGACATTAGCTTTGTGAGCCTAAATAGATTATCCCGACCGTATCCTCGTTAGCATACGTGGAATATTCTGAACATATCCTCGAGTGCGCACGTGGATTATCCTGACCGTATCTTCGAGAGCTCAACAAGAGTACCCCAACCTTGGCTTCGCGAGTACACGAGATTTATACCGACCATATCTTCGTGTGCACACAAGGATTATCTAGGCGGATCTTCGTGAGCACATGTGCATTATACCAACCTTAGCTTTGCATGCATAACTAGGTTATCCCGACCATATCCTCGTGAGCACACGTGGATTATTCCGACTATATCTTCCTGAGCGCACGTACCTTATACCGACCTTAGCTTCGCGGGCACAACTAGATTATCCCGACAGGATTCTCTTGTGGATACGTAGATTATCCCGACCGTATCTTCGTGAGCACATGTAGATTATCCCGACAGTATCCACGTGAGCACACGTGGATTATCCAGACCGTATCCTTGTGAGCACACGTCCATTATCCCGACCGTATCTTCGAGAGCTCAACAAGAGTACCCCAACCTTGGCTTCGCGAGTACACGAGATTTATACCGACCATATCTTCGTGTGCACACAAGGATTATCTAGGCGGATCTTCGTGAGCACATGTGCATTATACCAACCTTAGCTTTGCATTCATAACTAGGTTATCCCGACCATATCCTCGTGAGCACACGTGGATTATTCCGACTATATCTTCCTGAGCGCACGAACCTTATACCGACCTTAGCTTCGCGGGCACAACTAGATTATCCCGACAGGATTCTCTTGTGGATACGTAGATTATCCCGACTGTATCTTCGTGAGCACATGTAGATTATCCCGACAGTATCCACGTGAGCACACGTGGATTATCCAGACCGTATCCTTGTGAGGACACGTCCATTATCCCGACCGTATTGTCGTTATCATACGTAGATTATCCAAGCCGTATCCTCGTTAGCGCACGTAGCTTATCCTTGCCTTATCCTCGTGAGCTCACGTACGTCATCCCAAACGTATCCTCCGGAATACACGTGGATTATCCCGACCGCATCTTCATGAGCACTCGTGGATTATCCCAACCGTATCTCCGTGAACACACGAAGATTATCGACACCTTATCTGCGTGAGCACACGTAGATTATCCTGAACATATGCTCGTGTGCGCCCGTTATAACCCTTACCGTATCTTCGAGAGCACTACTAAATTATCCCGACAGTATCCTCGTGAGCAAATATTGATTATCCCAACCATGTCTTCGTGAGCACACGTAGATTATCCCGACCGTATCCTCGTGGGCACACGTGGATTATCTCGGCTATTTGTTCGTGAGCGCACGCAGATTTTCCTGACCGTATCCTCGTGTGCACACGTGTATTATTCCGTATGTATCCTCGTAAAAACACGTAGTTTATTCCGACCTTGTTTGTTTGAGCTTAACTAGATTATCCCGACCTTATGCTCATGAGCACACGTAGAATATTCCGACTGTATCCTCGTGAGCACATGTGGATTATCGCGACCATATCTTCGTGAGCATACGTTGATTATCCTGAACGTATCCTCGTGTGCACACCAGGATTAACTTGACCATATCTGGGTGACCAGAACTAGCTTATCCCGGCTGTATCTGCGTGACCAGAGCTAGATTATCCCGACCGTATCCTCGTGTGCACATGTGGTTTATCTCGACCGTATCCACGTAAGCACATGTGGATTATCCAGACCGTATCCTTGTGAGCACACGTGCATTATCCCGACCGTATTGTCGTTATCTTACTTCAATTATCCAAGCCGTATCCTCGTGAGCGCACGTAGCTTATTCTTGCCTTATCCTCGTGAGCACACGTACATTAACCCAAACGTATCCACCTGAATACACGTGGATAATCCCGACCGCATCTTCATGAGCACTCGTGGATTATCCCAACCGTATTCCCGTGATCACACGAAGATTATCGACACCTTATCTGCGTAAGCACACGTAGATTATCCCGAACATATGCTCGTGTGCGCACGTGGATAATCCTGACCGTATCTTCGAGAGCACTACTAAATTATCCCGACAGTATCCTCGTGAGCACACGTAGATTATCCCGACTGTTACCTCGTCAGCACACGTGGATTATCCCAAACCGTATTTCCGTGTGAACTCACACGATAATTGTTAGTTGCGTTGATCTAGGGAACCAGTCATAAGGTAGCATTGTAAAAAAAATTGTAAAGTGCGTAAGTCGCGTAGAACTAAGTATTGCTTATTTATTTGATTTTAGACTGACTTAGTTCGCATCCCAGTCAGCAGGGGAAACAGCAATTTCATTCATTTTATTGTTGTACATAATTTGGTATTACAAATATATATATAGTTAGTCTTTTATAATCAAATTGCGGTACAATTATTTCAATTTTCTTCCTGACCGAATTCTGGAATTTGAGCAAGTCGCTTACGAAGTTTCACTCTATTACACTCTCATCGAGAAATGATAAGGATTCAAACTCACATCCTAGTTTGCACGAATATGAAATCTTTATCTTCCAATATTTAGTTGCATTCTTGTTCTAATTGAAAATGGAATATCTTGAGGTCTGATGTAATTACATAAAAAATCAATTTTAATAATTAACCGGCGTGAAATCCGGTGGTCAAGGCTGAAATCTCGCCCGTTTTAATTAAGCCTTCGAAAAAGAAAATTCGGTTTGGTACGAGCTAATCCGGCCGGATTTCGGGCCTGAAAACAGAACATTAAGCCTGACATCCGGCCCATTTCATTCAGCCTTCACAAAGGGAAATCCGCCGGAGTACGGGCTCTGGCCGGATTTCATGCCTGGATTCTGGTGGTTAAGCCTGAAACTTAGCTCGTTTCAGTCAGCTGTCAAAAGAAAAAATCCAGCTGAGTCCGGTCTGAAATTCAGCCTGAAATCCGATTTTAATTTTCAATAAGGATAAGAGCAATGTAAAATATCTACGTAAGTCTTGTTTCATTTATACCTGGGAAATTGGTTATTCGACCTTTGCACACCCCATTTTGAGAGTATAATCTTGATGAAGGTTCATTATTATAAGGTTTTTATAGATTTTTCATAAAAAAAGTCATAAGTGTTTAATATTTATGAGGGCTATCTGGGTATTTGAGATTTATGTGGTCTATCGTTTATAACCCTTTTTAACCCGTTTTGGGTTGAAAAGTGAATTCGGCCGTCTTAGTCAATAACCTCGAAGAATAGTTTATATTTACATACAGAATGCATGTCAACAATAAAAATATTGTCCATAAAATAAGTACATTTCCATACAGTGATATATATGTATATTACATTACAGTATAACAATAAATTAGAAATATAGTGTAAATATATTTTTTTTTGCATTTTTTAGCATAATATACGTTTCTACAAAGTTATGTTTTTACTTTATATAAGAAGAAAAATCGATTTTCATGAGGTAGTTCAAAATCTTACTTTATTCAAATAAGTTTGAATCGATTAAAGCAATAGAAATCGATTTTTTGATCGAAAACGTTGGCTTGTCCCCTTAAGGTTATGTAAAAATTTTGAACTATTTAAAGTTATGCAAAAATTTTGAATTTATTAGGTTCATATAAAAATAGAAACTTTTATAGATTGTAGGATGTAATTGTATATGTATTTATCGGAGGTCTGCGATGGTTCGGTCGGTAGGGCGTCGGGCTCGTAATCTGGAGGTCCCAGGTTCGACTCCCGGCCCCGGCCGATTGATACAAGCACCACTGGGGTACGTATTTTCAACAAGTGCTTTCTTCACAAAGACATCGTATGACCTCCGTCGCTGATTAGCACCGATTAAAAAATATGTTTTTATGCAAAAAAATTTTTTTTACTTACCTATGTTTGTTTTAATGTAGTCAAATTTTTATAAAATTTAGAGGTTATGTAAAAGTGGATACTTATATAGGTTACCAAAAGTAATAGTGTCCATCCCGGTTGAAAAGAACCAATAAAATCCAATAAAAATGTATTTTGATTTTATCGAATATCATAATTTACAAATGCACATGTTTTTTTATTGGATCCTGTCGTATTTTACAAATGAATTTGAAACCACTTTATTTAACATTGTTATTGGTTTTAACTGTAAATTTTTTTAATAAATTTAGCAGGTTCGTATAAGAATATTTTCTTTTCTGTAATTTATAAGACATTACATTGTTTGATTTGATAAATAGATAATTAAA
Source organism: Theocolax elegans (assembly GCA_026168455.1). NCBI lineage: Eukaryota > Metazoa > Arthropoda > Insecta > Hymenoptera > Cerocephalidae > Theocolax > Theocolax elegans. The sequence continues at coordinate 41,807,516 of CM047426.1, read as the reverse complement.
TTTTACAATAATTGTGATATTATCAATTTTTATCGATTTTTTCTACTTCATGAATTATTGGAATTTATAGTGACTGTGTAATATAGTCTTTTCCTTGTTTTTGTTAAAATTTGTTTCTGTAATCACATCAAGTGCCAGTATTTGTTTAAAATATGATATTATCAATCCACAATTGATTCAAAGTCGTACAGAGAATATTATAGTAAATCAAAATAAACTGTCTAATCACTTAAGTAACGGTGGTAGCCATGGGTAAGCAATTATTATTTTATATTTAAAAGCAAAAAAATATATACATTTTTGTTTTATTCGGTACAGAGAAATCAATTATGCACAAATGAATATTATTATATAAATATTGTTGCATATTTGTTGATGTAAGATATGGCAGGACTAAATATTATAAAATAAATTACGTATAGAATATACCTTTCTGAAAAATGTATTATTTTTCAACAGTGCAGTAACTTTAACAAAGTTTTAGTAATATATAAATGTTGAATGAAAATTATGTTTATGATACGTACAAAGTACTTCCTATTTCATTGTAATTTTAGTAATTTTTATTGAAGAAACCTTGTAGCAGTTATTTCCTAATAAAAAAATTTTATGTTATATTTAAGTAGCAAAATATTGTTACGTGTGATAAGTATCCACTATAATGGGTACCGTTACTCGATTAAGCGGACTGCTTAATGAGCGGATGGTGAAGATAGGATTAAATAATTAATTAATATGTTAATAAATAAATACTGCTGTTTATTATCTCAATCCTTTCGAGAGTTTAATAGTATGGTGCAGTACAAAAATAAGATCCTCTTCGTACGATATTTGTATTACTCACTGGTTGGATGCTGGTTGGTTGATGCTAGGCTGGTTCGTGTTTGCTGCAAGGCAAGCTAATCGCTTGTTTTACTTCTGTATGTGAACTGAACTCGCGACCGGCTGTTCCTTTTGTTTATATACGTAACTCATTGTCCTACATAATTGTCTGACTCCTCAACATGTGTATCGTTTTCTCGTGCGGTGTTGCAATGCCTCCACGAAATCGTCAGCGGGGCGGTGTTGGTGACCCGAGAGTCAGCGTTACTCCTCGTCGTTTGAGCTCATTGAACTCGACGTCAGCAGTTTATTCTTTACCGTGTACCGGCGATCGTGCTCCGATTTGGATTGATTTAATATCAGCATTGCGTTACTTATATTTAATTTATGCATGTTGTATTAATATATTATAAGTGACGTGTTGCCACACGTAACACGTCTGGGCCTTGAAAAAAACGTCGCCCTCGTCGTTTGTGGAAGTGTAGGTGATGCAGGAAAAAAAATTTTCATTATTATTGTTATCGATTTTTTTTTATTAATGGATATTCGTTTCGGTTGTAACTGTCCTCTCAAGATTTGCTGGGCTGAGTACATGGATCGTCGTTGAGCGTGGCTGTATGTGATTTAGATTACCTGTAATCAGTCTATTATTATTAATAAAAGGGACCCCCCGGATGCGAGAATCTTCCAAACTATTATTATTATTATAAGAATTACTAGAGAGCTGCCTCCAGAATACGATAATGTATCTTTTAGATAATCAAACTGATCATTTAATTTATGGTATTTTCCTATATCTCGAGCTTTTTCTATTATTTCGTGTAAATTGCTGTCAGAGTTCAGTGAAAAATCTTTAGTTGCATGTAATTTCTGTATTGGACTATTACTATTAGTTACTCTATAATTATACGAAATATCTGATATGTTTAATCTAGTTTCATAAAATAAATAATTTGTTAAATTAATTGGAAATTTGCGAGTTGTCGCTAATTCTAATAATACAATATTAAAATTATAAGACACTGGATATCTTCTATACCTTTATACTATTTTTTAAACAAATTTTTTTGAACATATTTTTTTTGCTATATATTTTCCTGTTTAACTGCATTAATAATAATACTTATAATATACTTAAATCTATCTATCTATATATAATGTGATCACGTCTTGATCTTCAAATAAATTCGTCCTACTGTTGAAGATTGGTTAACATCCCCGCGAAAAGATCGTTTTCCAATTAGACGTAGTTGTCAATGATTAAAATCTTTTGTGTCTTTTTTTTTAATTTTTTTTATTACATTTTTTGCTTTCTTTTTTGTTATTAGTATTATTATGTCTTATGAAAGTTTTTCTTTATATATTTATTGTTAATATTTTTCTTTTTTTTGTATGTGTGTGTGTCTCTTTACTCTTCTTTTTCTTTCTTTTTTTTACATTAATGTCTTCTGTTTTTTTATTAATAATTATTTTTTTGTCTATATTTTTATTACAATTTCATTTTGATATAATCCTTAATAGTTACGGTTATAAGTTCCTTTTACAATTTATATAATATATGCATACTGCATAAATTTACAGAACTAATCTCATTCTAACAAATTTACACTATTATACTCTTATATGCATGTTATTAAAATTGTTTACAACAATGACTCTTATTTACTAATTTCTTTTTGATAATATAAATTTAAGCAATAAGAATGACATTTTTTGTTAATTATCAATTATTAATTTATTCGTTTTTTTTATTTATCTAGCATAATTCGGTCCTATGTTTAATTAGCAAGAAAAATTTTTTTTTTATTTACTAGATTCTTTCCTTTATTCTATATTAGTTACTTATTTTGCAGTTAGCATTAATAATGCTTGTGTAAAATGTGTTTTTAAATATAAGTCAATATATTATCGACTATAGTATTGTACAAAGTCAAATATGTAAGTCGCAATATATATGTTTATATATACATATGTATTTCTTTTTCTTTTGTTTTTTTCGACCTGAAGTTTCAAGGAATTAGATTACTATTTGGCTACCATTTTGGTGCTAATAAATGACAAGCATACGAGCTCATTGCTCTACCAACTCTGTCATTGTTAGTAAAATTTCACAGTTTGTTCTGTCCATCTTTTGATGCAGAAATATTACACATATTCGAATAACTGCATTAATTTCAATCATTTCATTTTCTTACTCAGGTTCACAGAATTTATTATTTATCTTACTACTTAGAACTTTTGATATTAATTTAATATATTACCTTTTTTTATTTCATTCTTATGCAAAAATAATAATAGAAGTAAATTGTAACTCTTTATCACTTAACATTTTAAGTAATAATAATTTTGTTTATATTAATTTGTTATGGTATGTAATATGTAAGTTAGAAAGAGATAGTTTGCTACAATATATTAAAAATATTGATTTAGTTAAACTGCATTAGTACTATTTTGGTATGTAAAATATCAATTATATGCTTAACGATAGCTACATGTAGGTATATAATGTACAGTATATACGTGTAAAGTGTGTGCCAGCCTGAATCCGTTTCTACGTTTATTTAACACATTCGTATGTTTAGCGCGCGGTGCGCATGGCTTAAGACGAAGCCTACCTGGGTATGCAATATACTCGTGGGCGGTGACTCGCCCTCGTGTAAAACCGTGTTATTTGACTATAGCACTCGGCCATCAGAAAATTTTCTGATGGCCGTGTGATTTCGTTTTCTTCCACTAGATTCATGATCGTCTTTTAAAATATAGGATGTAATCGCACGTGCGCGTTATACTTGATTATCGACGACGATGAATTGTGAATATTTTCTTATCTCTAATAATGACTTCTTCACATGGTTATTCGTAATGTCGAATCTGCCTCCGTTTAATAATTTCTTTGTCATATTGTATATGTATATATGTGCTAGTGTATATATATTTATATATACGATTAATCTTTATTGTTATTTATTAATTAAGTTATACAATGTTATTCTGTTAAATATACTTTTTTTTTACTACCCAAAAGTTTATGTAGAAAAGAATAATAATTTTTTTTTGCAATCAATAAATACACGCGCAATGTGCGTATGTACAATTGTGTATATATGTATATGTATACATATATATATTTGCGTGCATCTTATATGCATAGCTATATATAATAAATATGTTTCAATAATCCATATACAATTATTCTTTGCTTATATTTATTTATAATATTAGTAAATAAATTAACACTAATTATTAAATTTATCTAATTGTTATTAAGTTGTAAATTGAGATAAGTTGTTTAAATTTTGAGATTTTTGAAAATCCGACAACGTAGGTACCTTAATTAGGTAAACATATGCATAATTTGAGAAGTTGCATTTTAAATGTATAATGCAATAACTCGTAAACTATTGGTCCTAAAATTAGCAAAAAGGGCTCTAATTTGTTAATTAAGAATACACTTTCTGGTTATAATATTAAATTTGTTAACTTTTCATTTTTTCTTTCATTAGACGGAATTTCGAAAAACTTTTTTTGTTAAATAACTTAATTATAACTGTTCTTACGTAATTTATTAAAATAATAATTTCTTTTGCATAATAACCTGATTTTCTTCTATAACTCGGTTCCTAATTAACTTTTCTAAATCTTTTCTTTTTCTAGTTTTGCAACTAAGGTTTTGTGGCTTTTTCATTAAATTAATTTTAATTTTTATAAATAATTAATTAATAAAAGTCAATTTGTTTATAATTTTATTGCGCTTTCGAATAGTGCATAACAAACTCTATGTAAAACTATATAGATGATTTTTTCTTAAGTTGTAAATTAATTTTTTATAATTAAATATTAACTATGTTTATAAAGATATCGAAATACTTCTTTCACCTAATTTAACAATTAAGGTTGTACACTTTTTTTTACTTAATAATATTTTGCATTCTTTTTATTATTTATAACTTATAATTGTTTATAATTAATTATCAGCTATGTTTATAAAGATATCGAAATACTTCTTTCGCCTAATTTAACAATTAAGGATGTACACTTTTTTTGCTTAATAACGTTTTCCATTTTTCTTATTAGTTATAACAAATTGCAATATCTTTATAATTTTTCTTCATATTAATAACGAATTTTTTTTTGCATTATTAAATTGTTTCGAAAATATATTATCCAAATATACATAAAAATTATTATATATTTTTTTTATTAACTCGGTTAATCATTTCAGCAGTATGCAATAAATATTTAATAAGTATATACATGACAATAGCATATTCTATAAACATTTGCAGTTTGTGCAGAATTTTGTTGCTTATAATAACAATATACGATTTAATAGTACTCTTTCTTAAATTAATATAGTAATACATCTGAACTTATAATTGTATAGTTTATTATTTCCTCAAATATCCAGTATCAATACAATTATTAATATTTTATGTGTTTCTTTTTGTTCTATTATAAATTACATTGTGAATAATTGGTACTTCCTTTCTGTATTTTTGCGTTTTGTGTTTCATAATTTATACCCAAAATTTCACAAGGCCCTACATAATCATTATCCGTTTTTCCCTGTTTTGGATTTTTTTAATAAATATGCAATTTCTCCTTCCCTAAAATGTTTAATATTTTGTTTTTTGTCATAATGAAATTTAGATCTATATTTTGCTTGTACTAAATTCATTGCAGCTAGTGTACGAAGTTGAGATAAGGTTGATGTTATATCTGTTAAATAATCGTCATATGTAGGTAATTGTTCTTTAGGAGGGAAGCGAGAGGGAGTTCTTGCTCTTTGACCAAATAGAATTTTGTGTGGAGTATAACCTGTTCCTTCATGTACTGCAGTATTATAAGCATGTTGCGCTAAAGGTAGAATCGTATCCCATTCGGTATGAGTTTCAATATACATTTTTAGGTATTCGTTAAGGGTGTGGTGCATACGCTCAATTCCACCATTAGATTGGGGGTGGTACACCGTTGTACAGTTCTTGTTTATCTTAGGGAGTGCCATAGTGAAAAACTATCGACGAAGCGTCGGTAATGTAGTAAGCTGTAATGTACTAGTAGCGCCATCATCCGTTGAAATATTATATTAATTTATAACCTCACAGTAGATGGCGCCAATAGTACATTCCAGCTATCATATTCATTCACAAATAACTTTTGTAGATTGCATTATTTAACATAAAATATGCAGACGATGCAGGAATATTTTAATCACAATTTTTACAATAAATTTTTGACAACAATTGCTATCCACTTTCCATGCAATCGTTTTCTGCATTTTGATATGCAGACGATGCAGGAATTATACAACTTAATTTTTACAAACATAATTTGACATTTATTACTACATTTTCCATGCAAGCGTTTTCTGCATTTTTATCCGCAGACGATGCAGGAATTTTGAAACCAAAAATTATTACAATAATCAATTATACAACTATTGCTATTCATAATTCTATGCGATCGTTTTCTACATTTTTTAGGCAGACGATGCACGAATTGTTACCATAAAATTATACAATTATTATTTTGACAACTACTGTTATACATTTTCCATGCAATCGTTTTCTGCATTTTGATACGCAGACGATGCAGGAATTTTGAAACCAAAATTATTACAATAATCAATTTAACAACTATTGCTATTCATAATTCTATGCGATCGTTTTCTACATTTTTTAGGCAGACGATGCACGAATTGTTACCGTAAAATTATACAATTATCATTTTGACAACTACTGTTATACATTTTCCATGCAATCGTTTTCTGCATTTTGATACGCAGACGATGCAGGAATTTTGAAACCAAAATTATTACAATAATCAATTTAACAACTATTGCTATACATAATTCTATGCCATCGTATTCTGCATTTTGTTGGGCAGACGATGCACGAATTGTTACCATAAAATTATACAATGATCATTTTGACAACTACTGTTATACATTTTCCATGCAATCGTTTTCTGCATTTTGATACGCAGACGATGCAGGAATTTTGAAACCAAAAATTATTACAATAATCAATTATACAACTATTGCTATACATAATTCTATGCGATCGTTTTCTGCATTTTTTAGGCAGACGATGCACGAATTGTTACCATAAAATTATACAATGATCATTTTGACAACTACTATTATACATTTTCCATGCAATCGTTTTCTGCATTTTGATACGTAGACGATGCAGGAATTTTGTACCAAAATTATTACAATAATCAATTTAACAACTATTGCTATACATAATTCTATGCCATCGTTTTCTGCATTTTGTTGGGCAGACGATGCACGAATTGTTACCATAAAATTATACAATGATCATTTTGACAACTACTGTTATACATTTTCCATGCAATCGTTTTCTGCATTTTGATACGCAGACGATGCAGGAATTTTGAAACCAAAATTATTACAATAATCAATTTAACAACTATTGCTATACATAATTCTATGCCATCGTATTCTGCATTTTGTTGGGCAGACGATGCACGAATTGTTACCATAAAATTATACAATGATCATTTTGACAACTACTGTTATACATTTTCCATGCAATCGTTTTCTGCATTTTGATACGCAGACGATGCAGGAATTTTGAAACCAAAAATTATTACAATAATCAATTATACAACTATTGCTATACATAATTCTATGCGATCGTTTTCTGCATTTTTTAGGCAGACGATGCACGAATTGTTACCATAAAATTATACAATGATCATTTTGTCAACTACTATTATACATTTTCCATGCAATGGTTTTCTGCATTTTGATACGTAGACGATGCAGGAATTTTGTACCAAAATTATTACAATAATCAATTTAACAACTATTGCTATACATAATTCTATGCCATCGTTTTCTGCATTTTGTTGGGCAGACGATGCACGAATTGTTACCATAAAATTATACAATGATCATTTTGACAACTACTGTTATACATTTTCCATGCAATCGCTTTCTGCATTTTGATACGCAGACGATGCAGGAATTTTAAAACCAAAAATTATTACAATAATCAATTATACAACTATTGCTATACATAATTCTATGCGGTCGTTTTCTGCATTTTTTAGGCAGACGATGCACGAATTGTTACCATAAAATTATACAATTATCATTTTGACAACTATCGCTATACTTTTTCCATGCAATCGTTTTCTGCATTTTTATCCGCAGACGATGTAGGAATTTTGAAACCAAAAATTATTACAATAATTAATTATACAACTATTGCTTTACTTAATTCTATGCGATCGTTTTCTGCATTTTTTGGTAGACGATGCACGAATTGTTACCATAAAATTATACAATTATCATTTTGACAACTATTGCTATACTTTTTCCATGCAATCGTTTTCTGCATTTTGAACGCAGACGATGCAGGAATTTTGAAACCAAAATTATTATAATAATCAATTTAACAACTATTGCTATATATATTTTTTTTTTTAGTAAAACGTCCCTGGTAGAAAATAAAGCATCAGTTATGGTCGGCTCGTCATCTATTGACCATTTCAGGGTGGTCAGAAGATTAGACCAGAGTTTGACCATAGGTTGACCAGAATACGGACTACGCTCTTTAAATTTATAGCCTCAAAGGTTGCCTTAATATTTTGTCATTAAACTAAATTTTAGCATTTTTGACTTTTTACGCGATTACAGCAATAAAAATTAAACTATTTAAACTAACACGGAAACTATTTGCTGATAATCTTCAAATCTCTTATATTAGAGTTTGTATGCAAAAATATCAGTTCATTACCATATGCAGCTATTCAGCGATGAAGTTCAAATCTCTTATATTAGTGTTCGTATGCATAAATATCAATTCATTACTATTTATATGCTATTCATCGATGAAGCTTAAATGACTTTTACTGTTGTTCGCAGGCAAAAATTTCATTTTTAGGGAAACTGTACTTTGAACATGAGCATACACTTAAAATTTATTCGATAAAGCTCAAATGATTTATTCTGGTATTCGTACACAAAAACAGGATTTCTGAAAAAAAATTTTTTTCAATTGTGACACTTTATTTCAACAATTTTTCAAAATGGTTTATTTCATCTATTTTTTTAACAACCTGTCCCTGTTGCAAATAAGTATGTAATTTAAATACATAATTAAGTTACGTAACAGAATCATATAATTTATTATGTAACAGAAGTATGTAATTAATTACGTAATTAGTTGTTTCAATTCATTACCTACAGAAATTTCGTTACATAATTTAATTACATAATTTAATTACATAATTTTTAAAAAATTAGGGAATGTATTATTTAATTTATCAATAATATGATGTTTAATATAATTATTTATTTAGCTAATATATATTTGGCATATACAAAAAATTATGACCCGGATGCACGATATAATTTAAGTTCAGAGGTAAGAGGGAACAAAATGGTCAGTGTAATAGTAAAAAAAAATATTAAGTTATCTATCAAAGCAATAAATTTGTTTATTTGTAACAGTTTGTTCATTGCGGAATCTCCCAAATAATAAAAAATTAGTTTTAGACTCTTGAGAGTTGTCTTTTAAATTTTCCACATACTAATTAAAATAATAGGTTTTAAATATTCTAGATATTTTAGATTTTTAATAATTTCGCATGTAAGGTCTCACAAGAAATTTAAAACAATCAAAAATATCTGAAACGTTTCTAAATCTGTTTTTTTAATTATGTGATATTGGTAAATTTAAAAACCAACTCCCGAGAATCAGAAATTAATATTTATTATTTAAGAGATTCAAGTAGCTTGTTGATCTTGATATAAGATGATATTTTGACATATGACATCTTATATAACATATATACACGAATGTACAAAGATTATTGCAAATTAATAGAAGTTCAAATTTGGTACGCTACATATATAATTTTTATTATTTACAGTTATATACACACGAATCGCTTGAATACTGCTAGTTTGAGTTGCTGTTAGTTCGCAAGAAATATTTATAACTTTACTCAATGGTAGATTATCGTTGTTAAAACAGATTCTGTAGCAGCTATATGACACAATGTGTATTGCTTTTCCCTTGGCATGTCTAGTATGAAATCAATTAGTTGGACGTAATTGCCATCGGTGGATATTGCGTATGAATTATTGGATCTGCAAATTTGAATCCTTAATGATCTATATAAGCAACAATAGTTTACTATTTTTCTAAAACTTCGACTTGCATCCGACAAATCAAGTTTTCGTATCCATTCGCTTCGTGTCTTGTAGTGTTTTCCAAAATACCTTGTATCTAGTAGCTTACACGTATTCTTTGTATATTTTAATCAAGATAATCAGTAAATTCATCAATTTTGACCTGAGTGCGACCAAAGAGGACCCCAGTTTGCTACACTTTGCGATAAATGAAGCAATTGATGTATATTGTACGTCATTGCTACGTAGGTGTATAAAAATTGTGTGTGAATGACAAATTCTTTTAAAGAGTAATATGCTCGTGAAATTTTATGTTATATTAAATTAAACGGTCTGTGCGAGCCAGAATATGTAAATATTCTTAATCATCAGTCAATGGTGTGCCACAATTCGTAGCCTCTACGCACAAACTGAATGAGTATAAATAATTTAATTCTGGAAACTGTCAGCTCTAAGCTACATTAATTAATTATCTTTCAAAGGAACTCTTTTATTTAAAATTTTATTTTACATGTATGTATTGAATATATATGGGTAATTACTGATCTGACTAAAATTTGAAAATGCACCAAATTTTTGGTATAGGCTAGAAAAATGCAATTTTCTTATATTTTTCAAGGTTTACTCAGCGAAATATTGTTATAATAACTTGAAACTTTATAAAATGATAAATAATTACATAACGGAGGACAACTAACTCGTGGTTTTGCGTAAATTTTTTTTAATCATTATTATAAGTAAATTAATTGTTTTTTCGTCTGCTATTTTGTGGCGCGAAATTTGAATTTTTAATTGAGTATGATACCCCCTTAAGTGTTTAATATACTAAAATTTTCCTCGATATCTAATATACTTCTAGATCAAGTGATTTATTTAACCTTCGTAGAAGTATATGCTAGGTTTACTTGTGTCAGTTTCCTATAACTGTTTTGCTCATTGCTTAACTTAATAGCTTTATTAAAAAATCTCACGTGAGATCTCACACCAAAATTTCATCTAACTTTTCAATCGGAACGCTTCTTAAATTCCCAAAATAATAAGAAATCAATTCTGACTATAGCGAGTCACTTTCTAAGTGATAAGACTCTCTAGATAAACTCAAAAATCAAGGTTTTAAAGCGTTGAAGGCATATTATCGATCTGTTCGCGTATTTATACGCTTTAAATTTGAAAAAAAGGCACGGTTAAGAGTAAATCATTTTGCCATCCCTTTTGTCACGTATTTACGCGCGTTTTTCTTAATATATGAGCGTTTAGAAGCATACCATAAGAAAATACGTATTTTAAGCGGCATGGCCAACACGTTGGAAGAACAAATGACAAGGGAATTCCCAAATAGAACCATAGTTCATTGTTTCACGGGATTTTCAAAGGAGTTTTATGAGCGGTAGAGTAGGCAGCCGTCGCGTCCCCGTATATACCTAGCTCTAACCATATGTTTCTCGATTGTCGACTGCTAGTGAGTTGAAACAAACAGCGATATACCGAATGGTACGCTAAAGGGAACTACACATGGAATACATCCCCACCCTAACCCTGACCAAGACCCTGATTGACAGATCTTTGACGGACGAGCGACACTTCGAGTCTAGCCAGCACCCGGGCAACTTGTACCTTTTCACAGCATTGTGTGTTGTTGATCATTTTGCGAGGTTAATTATAAACTATTGTGTGACGTGTATCTGGTGTTCGCGATTTCTGTGCGTGTGTGTGTGAATACCTGGGCAGTGCCTGCCCAATCTTTGGACATCTCAATATTAGCGTGATCGCTTGATATAACTGGACTGAACATCGCCGTTACATCCAGGTGGTCGACCGTGATCGTGTCGAATCCTGGATTGTGTTGGAACACACCGGATCGCGACGCCAGCGTACACGTAAGAGAAGGATCGCTAGTTGTGCGAGCGATTCCATTTTATGTATACATATTCGGTTATTCTTACTATTATTATTGTTATTATTATTATTCCTAGTTTAGTAACAGTTTCCGATTGTAATAAGTTTAATGTAAGTTATTTAGTAATTATATCAGGATAAATTAGATATTTAGATATATATCAAGGCTTTTTCCCCACATCAACTGGGGTTTTTTAATGCCGATATATTTAATTTACGTTAAAATAAATTTAATTCTATTTTCACTTTAAATTGTGTATCTTTATTATCTGGCACGATCCTCCACCTATCCTAACCACCGAACTCACATAATAATTGCCTTTATATTAATTTACTTAATAATTTCTTTTCCTATTTCACGAGACTTATAAACATGGTGCCCCGGGTGAGGAAGGTGGAATTGTGCTAGATTTAATGATACGGTTCAATACTTGATATATAAAAGGAGACAAAAATCTAATATACTAAAATTTACATCTTATCAGTAGTTATTTGTATGTCGATTCGCTTCAGGTTAACAATTAATTTTTATAACGTGTTTGCTGATACGTCTTGTTTAAATTATCGAACTGCGCTGTGCTATTTTAAGTTTTTCGTTTAAGGTTATTGACTGTAACTTCCGTATGTATTAATTCTTTGTTTCAGATTAAATATTTAAGGTAGTTAATCTAGCAATAACTTGCGTTTGTGTGAATGTGCTCAAGTGTCGGTATTTGTGATTCTTATTTGCTATTGTGTGTTAAAACTTATTATCTGAGTTACAAAGAGAAATGGCTCCGTTAGCCTTAAAAAAGCTTGTATCTTTACAAAACGCGCGTGTATCAGAAATTGAACTGTTGAGCGCTCGACTAAAGGAGAAGGCGCGTGATAGTTTTAATTTAAATATCGTTAATTCCCGTATCGAAACGTTGAAGGAGGTTTGGAGCGATGCGCGATCGACACACGAGGAGATCGTTGTACGCGATGAGGCCGCAATTGACTCTTATACTACCAGCGGAGTAATGACAAAACTACAAGTATTATATGAAGATACACTTGACTTTCTTTTAACATTAAAATCAGACTTGACACTGACAGAAACTGTTCTACCATCGGGATCACCTACTTACCGAATGACTGAATTCGAACCCCGCGCGGCTAAGCTCCCAAAACTAGACCTACCTTCATTCTCCGGTAGATATGAAGATTGGGAGAATTTTTGTGATTTGTTCACGACATTAGTTCATAATGCATCTCGATTATCCGACGCGACGAAATTGCAATATTTAAAAACTTGTTTAAGAGGTACCGCGGCCGACCTTGTAAAGAACGTTGCTACTACGAACGCAAACTATCTGACGACTTGGCAGGCATTGAAAGCGCGTTTTCACAATCCGCGACTCATTGTTAATAATCATTTGCGAGCACTTTTAGATATGCCCTATCTAAAGAAAGAATCTGCGGTGGAATTACGTAGTTTCGCGGACGAAGCTCAACGCATTATTCGCGCGCTAACAAATTTACAGATGCCTGTCGAATATTGGGATGTATGGTTTGTTTTTATTTTAGCTGCACGTTTAGACCCCGATTCGCGCAAAGCTTGGGAAGCCGATTTAAGCATAAAGGATCGCCGCATTCTTATTAATGCTACGCTTGACAATAATAACGCGAATTCACTCGAGCGGTTTCCAAAATTTAGTGAGTTAGCAGAATTTTTAGAACAAAGATCTCAAACTCTAAGCATGATCGCGTCTGAAGGTATGACATCGGATAAAAGGTTAGTTCCGCCGACGAAACCTCTTTCAAGTGCGCGAAAAGTATATCACGCGTCTAGTTCACAGACTCGCACAGATCGAAAAGTAAAATGCCCGTTGTGCGATAACACGCACGCCCTTTACCAATGCTATCGGTTTAAAGCCAAAACGCCATATGAACGTCGTCGAGACGTACGTCGATTGCAGCTCTGTTTTAATTGCCTCGGGCCGCATAGAGTCTCCGAATGTGTCTCATTAAGTAAATGCGCGACCTGTAAAGAACGGCATCATACCATGATTCATCTTAGTTTATCGACTAGTAACGCTTCCTTTGATAACCGGGATAGTAAACCCATAAAAACTGATGACAAAGACGTTAATTCCGCAAGTAGCGTGAACGCTCTTACAACAAGCTTCTCTCCACGAAGTTATCATGTTATTTTAGCAACCGCTCAACTAACACTCGTTGGACCAAACGGAAATCAAACACGCGTACGAGCCTTACTCGATCAAGGATCCGAAGCTTCCTTTATTACAAACTCTGTCGCGAGTCTGGTCGGACTAACTAAACGTCGGGTAAACGTCCCATTAACTGGTCTAGGTACTAATACCGCGGGTACGGCACGATTTGCCACGCGATTTACAATAAAATCGTTGACTGAGACTTCCATAGAAATTGAAACTGATGCTTTTATACTTCCGAAATTAACTTCCCGTTTACCAGCGCGTCGCCCCATGGATCTCGATTTGAGTATATTTTCAAACTTATCTCTCGCAGATCCACATTTTTATATACCGGACTCAATCGATGTTATATTAGGCGCGGATATATACAGTCAGCTGATTCGCTCAGAAGTTAAGAAATTTGCCGATTCAGGTTTGGTTGCACAAAATACAGTCCTCGGATGGATAGTCTCCGGTCCAGTTTGTACGATCGCGTCACGGCGGGCGGCAACCCAGACGTTACATTGCGCGACGGAAAACAAATTAGATGAAATTATACAACGTTTTTGGAGTATTGATTAACAATACAATAAAGGAGCGATGAATCAAACAAAGCACTGTACGAACTAATCAATAGCTCTCTTATACGTAAATATTCGTCCGGTGGACGAAGGCGGGCGGTGTGTTCGCGTATTTATACGCTTTAAATTTGAAAAAAAGGCACGGTTAAGAGTAAATCATTTTGCCATCCCTTTTGTCACGTATTTACGCGCGTTTTTCTTAATATATGAGCGTTTAGAAGCATACCATAAGAAAATACGTATTTTAAGCGGCATGGCCAACACGTTGGAAGAACAAATGACAAGGGAATTCCCAAATAGAACCATAGTTCATTGTTTCACGGGATTTTCAAAGGAGTTTTATGAGCGGTAGAGTAGGCAGCCGTCGCGTCCCCGTATATACCTAGCTCTAACCATATGTTTCTCGATTGTCGACTGCTAGTGAGTTGAAACAAACAGCGATATACCGAATGGTACGCTAAAGGGAACTACACATGGAATACATCCCCACCCTAACCCTGACCAAGACCCTGATTGACAGATCTTTGACGGACGAGCGACACTTCGAGTCTAGCCAGCACCCGGGCAACTTGTACCTTTTCACAGCATTGTGTGTTGTTGATCATTTTGCGAGGTTAATTATAAACTATTGTGTGACGTGTATCTGGTGTTCGCGATTTCTGTGCGTGTGTGTGTGAATACCTGGGCAGTGCCTGCCCAATCTTTGGACATCTCAATATTAGCGTGATCGCTTGATATAACTGGACTGAACATCGCCGTTACATCCAGGTGGTCGACCGTGATCGTGTCGAATCCTGGATTGTGTTGGAACACACCGGATCGCGACGCCAGCGTACACGTAAGAGAAGGATCGCTAGTTGTGCGAGCGATTCCATTTTATGTATACATATTCGGTTATTCTTACTATTATTATTGTTATTATTATTATTCCTAGTTTAGTAACAGTTTCCGATTGTAATAAGTTTAATGTAAGTTATTTAGTAATTATATCAGGATAAATTAGATATTTAGATATATATCAAGGCTTTTTCCCCACATCAACTGGGGTTTTTTAATGCCGATATATTTAATTTACGTTAAAATAAATTTAATTCTATTTTCACTTTAAATTGTGTATCTTTATTATCTGGCACGATCCTCCACCTATCCTAACCACCGAACTCACATAATAATTGCCTTTATATTAATTTACTTAATAATTTCTTTTCCTATTTCACGAGACTTATAAACACGATCGTTATAAATTTCTCAAAACTCGGCAATTGATTTCTTATTATTTAGAAAGTTTAAGCAGCGTTCTGATTGAAAATTTAGCTGAAATTTTGGCATGAGATCTCACGTGAGATTAGGAGTGGTTAATACTTTCATTTATATATATATATCAATTTCGTTGATAAAATTATATAAATTATTAAGAACTATTTATTTACTTTATTGATGTAGTGGCTGATTTAAAATTCTGATAATGGAAAATTAAAATAGACCTTATTCAATAAAGTAGGTTTAATATTGTGAGATTAGGAGATAAATTGAGAAATTAAGTTAAAATAATCGTAAATATAATTTATTATGTATTTTTAGGCACGATTGTTTCACGAAAGTGTCTTATATTTTTATCATCGCAAAATATGTGAAACCTCAAAACAGTATATATTTTGACATAAAAATAAAATTTATGCAACTTATAACTCATCCAAACCTATCCCTAAAATGTATGTATGTGTTGGAGTGGTGGATTAAATAAATACTTGAGGTTAATGTTAAGAAAGATATAATTAATAAGGTATATAAATACACACGGCAATAGCCGTAGTCGGTGACACGCTTACATCGGAGTCTGAACGTAGAGAGTGAAGAGTGTAGTACATAATAGGCGCTTAGAGTATAGACGCGAGACATGCGCGGTACGCTTGCTCTCGCGTGAGCTTGTATGACTGCACAAAATCGTTGTATACCAATAGATGGCGCGACGTGTACCATTTCGGATTAATATCACGATCATATATATTTACATATTACAACACGCCTCCTAAATTTTATTATCGTATTTTCATACAAACATTATCTATTTTTCGCGATTTATAACAATCTTTTTCATAATTTTCATTTATGAAATGATATTGCGCTTCAATGTGCTTCGAGTTTTTTGTAAAATTTCCGAATTTAGCAATCGCAATTGCTCCTGAGTTATCCTCGTACACGTTAATTGGTTTGTCGAATTTTACATCAAATGATTCACTTAACAAGTTTATAACAAACAGTACTTCTGTTATTGCTTCTGACATAGCAGTGTATTCTTGTGTATTGTTATAATTATAGAATTATGCGTTCCTATTTTCAGCTGTATCGCTCATAAATTGCTTCATTTATCGCAAAGTACACTCGACATTCTCTTTAGTAGCGAAATTCCATTCCGCAAACATTCCCTTTAGTAGCGAATATCACTAGATTTGGAGGGGGGAGTCAATTCCCTTAAGTAGCGTGTATATTACGGTGTAGCATAAAAACGAGTCATTCATAGTATGCGTCTTTACAGCAAATTAATCAACTTTTCAAATTAATCAATTTTTTCAGAATGTTTTTGAGAAAAGTAATGATATTTTCAAGAAAAAACCTTGTTTTTTCCCCGAAAAATTTGAACTTGACGGTAAAATTTTCAAGAATAAAACTGCTTAGAATCATTTAAGGAAAACGCATAAATTTTTTTTCGGAAATTTTTGAGTCAATTATTTATTTTTCAAAAATTATTCACACTCAAAGATTCAAAATTTGGCTTTAAACTTTTAAAAAATGATTATCTCGAGTAAATTCTTATTACAATTTATGAAATATATAAATAAAAAAATTTTCAAAAATGTGCTCCGATTTAAAATATTTTATATTTTTTCAAAAATATTCTCAAATGGCTGGATTTTCCCATATAAGACCATTTTTACAAAGTTTGCTTTATAAATTTTAGATTCTTTGATTTATTATTTCCGTTAGGAACTTAAGTATATTTTATAAATACTAATATATATATATATATATATATATATGTTTATATACACTTCATAAATATAAATTTTCAATATACTACAATAATAAAAATAAATTTTCACTATACTACAACCAATTATGTTTCTCGCTACTATCGAGAAAGTGTTTCGCTACTAAATGGGTAGCGATTTCGCTACTAAGTGGATCAGGTTACTAAAGGGAACGCTACTAAAGGGAATGTCGAGTGTATAGCAAACTGGGGTCCTCTTTGGTCGCACTCAGGTTATTGTTTTGAAAATGAAATCGGTAATATTATTCGACAAATCCATGCTGCTAAAGAAGTAGTTCACCAAATTTGCAGAAATTTATCAATGAATCAGAGTCTATTGACTTTAAAAAAAACATATTTACTTGCAAGAATCGTCTAAAATTGATGAATTTACTGATTATCTTGATTATAAATATACAAAGAATACGTGTAAGCTACTTAATACAAGGTATTTTGGAAAACACTACAAGACACGAAGCGAATGGATACGAAAACTTGATTTATCGGATGCAAGTCGAAGTTTTAGAAAAATAGTAAACTATTGTTGCTTATATAGATCATTAAGGAATCAAATTTGCAGATCCAATAATTTATACGCAATATCCACCGATGGCAATTACGTCCAACTAATTGATTTCAAACTAGATATACCAAGGGAAAAGCAATAAAACATTGTGTCATATAGTTGTTACAGAATCTGTTTTAACAATGATAATCTACCATTGCGCAAAGTTATAAATATTTCTTGCGAACTAACAGCAATTCAAACTAGCAATATTCAAGCGATTTGTGTGTATATAACTGTAAATAATAAAAATTATATATGTAGCGTACCAAATTTGAACTTCTATTAATTTGCAATAATCTTTGTACATTCGTGTATATATGTTATATAAGATGTCATATGTCAAAATATCATCTTATATCAAGATCAACAAGCTACTTGAATCTCTTAAATAATAAATATTAATTTCTGATTCTCGGGAGTTGGTTTTTAAATTTACCAATATCACATAATTAAAAAAACAGATTTAGAAACGTTTCAGATATTTTTGATTGTTTTAAATTTCTTGTGAGACCTTACATGCGAAATTATTAAAAATCTAAAATATCTAGAATATTTAAAACCTATTATTTTAATTAGTATGTGGAAAATTTAAAAGACAACTCTCAAGAGTCTAAAACTAATTTTTTATTATTTGGGAGATTCCGCAATGAATAAACTGTTACGAATAAACAAATTTATTTCTTTGATAAATAACTTAATACTTTTTTTTTACTATTACACTGACTATTTTGTTCCCTCTCACCTCAGAACTTAAATTATATCGAGCAACCGGGTCATAATTTTTTTTATATGCCAAATATATATTAGTTAAATAAATAATTATATTAAACATCATATTATTGATAAATTAAATAATACATTCCCTAATTTTCTAAAAATTATGTAATTAAATTATGTAACGAAATTTCTTTACGTAATGAATTGAAACAACTAATTACGTAATTAATTACATACTTCTGTTACATAATAAATTATATGATTCTGTTACGTAACTTAATTATATATTTAAATTACATACTTATTTGCAACAGGGGTAAATATTAAAAAAAATTTATTTGTTAATGTTGTTTTTTTAATTGAAAAAAGTGCTTATTTAGATCAATTAAGATTTAATTACTACATCCATATATGTTTCATATATACTTAAATACCTTCATATTTTGTTTATTTAGTTACAAACAATGTATTTGGAAGTAAATGTAAGATATGCACTAATTTATAGTATTTAAATTTTAACTTTAATGACTTTTTTGTAATCTTTAATTGTAATATAAATGTGAACCGCTATTTTTAAAAAGAATAACATTTTTTCTTATTTAGTTGAACAATTAATCAGACAAAACTATAACTTATTTATATTCATTTATTATTTATATTCATATGATTATATGTCTAACCTCAAAATCATTCATTATACGCGTACGGTAAACTTATGGTGAAATTCCGTCGGGTGTAAGCGGGGTTTTTCACCAGAAACTACTCTATTTTCTGACCACTGATCATAAAATTGACAGACATTATGGTCAAACGCATGCTCAAATTTCTACCAGGAGTTTTTGACTGTATTACTACACTTTTTATGCATTCGTTTTCTGCATCTGATATGCTGTTCAATGCAATCATTCTATGAATTACCTTATTTTACCCAAATCTACTTCGACCATTGACAGGGATGTACAAATGCAATTAGACATTGACCTGGAAGTACTTAAAAAGTTTTTTTACATGAACTAATCATTCACATATATAAAAGGAAACCGATGCAATAATTGAAGAGTAAGAACAGTAACCTAATCTACAAACGCAACTCTCATAATTACGGTCAATCGGTTAATTTTTCACTCACAAGATAGTCCTACATCCTTCACACATAATTTGATTGTACTTCTTTAGATAGAGAATAAGATCTGCATAATGGTTTGGCGTTGGGTATTATTTCTAAAGACAATAATATGTATGCAATCAAACATAACCTTTATTACGTGTATGCAAGGAGTACCTGAAATTTCTCGTATATGGACTGCTTAATTACTAATATAGACAAAAGCCGTTGCATTAATTGAAGTACTTGGGTTTGGTAGATGATTAGTGGACGTAAATATGGACAGTAACCAACTCACAGATAGAGATCCTATGGCTACTGTAACCAGCAGTTAGATGGAGATTCCATTGCTATTATAGACAGCTGTTCGAGGTCCAATTGGCAATTGTATTCAGCATTATCTAGAGGATACAATGACATCATAGGTCTACTGTTAGTTCGAGAATTTCAATCCGGATCCGACTACTGACAGGGATGTACAAATGCACTTTGACGCCAACCTGGTAGTACCTAAAAAGTTTTTTTACATGAACTAAACATTCATACAAATAAAAGATGATCAATGCAATAATCGAAGAGAAACACAGCAACCTAACCTATAAAAACACAAATCTCATAAATACGGTCAATCAGTTAATTTCTCACCTACAAGATAGCCCGACATCCATCACACATAATTTGTTTGCAGTTCCTTGGGTATCAAACATAACCTTTAAGTCGGACGCCATCAAACACTGGATGGCTGGGTATTTATCTTATACAAGAGTAAATGTATGAACTCGGCAACATTGATGTAGTCAAAAAAATCAACATCCAGTATTTCGAAATTTTCACCATATACCACAATGCTCACGAAAAAACACAACAATGTTTACAAGCCGTTTTGTTATCCAGCTGAAACGGTCCCGAGCGACGTGAACCTCACTAGTATCGACGCGGAAAGCACAACTGCGCATGCGCGCACGGACTCTAGTCGAACGAGAGACCGACACAACCCGTTCTATCGACATTCGCGACTTGATAAAAGGCCGTGATTTCTTATTAATTTTTACTAATTTGTATAGCATCTGTTAATGTATAGCAATCTACTACATAACTATCACAATTAATTAAAAACTATTATTATCAAATAATTTAAATAATACGAGACATTTTTTAAATTCAACCTCACATAACGACGAATATAGCCTACGCGGCCGGCTAACTCGATGACTCGACGCGCGAGCCGGCCGCCTAAGCCTCCGACTGACAAGTTTTCACTACTTTAAACGACCTTGATTTTTGTTTGTCATTTTACGAATATATCTAAAGTTTATAGATGTGTAGTTATGTACAAACAATAACCAGGTATAATTATTACTTTCTGTTCCGTCGCAAATGAATAAATAGTAAACGACATTAATTTCGCCGGGATTTTAAAGAAAATATCAAAGGTTTACATACAGAAAATAAATAATTTTAATATACCGCTCAATCAAGTTAACAATAAGGGTTTCTACCTGTTGGAACGTGTATAACGGACGTATTCGAGCCTGTTACGCTGCACATGAATAGACCGTGGTACACATGTCTTATATGATCGGGAAAACCCAGACGCCGTGATTTCTATTTAATAATATATGTAGTTGCCGACGGAAAATCCCAGAGTGCGATCGAGTGACCCTTGCTCCCTCTAAAAACCCTCCAAAAAGGACACAATGCAATTGCCGAACGGACGAGTAGTCAGTCTACCTTGACACCTCGTGCAGCGCGAATCTCTTCTCGGCTTTGATCAGTTTGACGAGTTAGTACCGCCGTTGTGTAAGATATTTTAAAGTATTCCCGATTTTCGCTACAGTTTACATGTACCGTGTTTAACGCGTATTTCGGTGATTACGTCGCGAATACAGATCTCTAGCGTGATCTCTTGCTGAATCAGCCTTGCTGCAATCAGCTAATAGTGTGACTGATCATCACATTATTGATTGCGCGTCCTCGCCAATCACAAGGATCGAAGCCAGTCTTCTCCTATTCACGTTTTAAGCTATCGGTAACACGTGGCCGGTTCACGGAGTCGAGTTCGCCTCCTCCTAACGTGAATTCACACGCAATCGATCCCTAGATCGATTCAACATTACACTCATACACACAAATACATACATATAACTCGCACCTTCACTTAACACATTAATCTAATTAACAGCTTGTAATTCAAGGGGTTTTTATGCCGCGAGGCTTTTCCCCTTTCGAGCCAAATAAATCAATGTTTAACGGCTCAATTGTATGTATTTTTAATTAATTCCTTTTCTCCTCCATTACATTTGACATATTTCAATTATTCATAAAAAATTATAAATAAAACAAATTTAAACTATAAAAATTATATAAAAAAATTACGTGTTCTGTTCATGTTGAAGAGAATACGACCTAACATTTTGGTGCCTCCTGTGAGGTGCGAGTTTCACAACAATAAAAAAGTGTCAAGGTGTGAGTACCGTATTGTGTACAGTGCAATATTGTGATTCTAATTATTTACAAGCTGACCGTCGCTTCCACAAGGACACTTTGGGACCAATCGCCATCTGCAGCTGCATTTCAACCAGATCGACGACATCGTAAAGATAAGTCTAGTTAATTAAACAATATTATTTGTTTCAATTATTTCGAATTTTCCGTTTTATTAAATAATTCTTTAATAGTATTA
This sequence comes from Theocolax elegans, assembly GCA_026168455.1. NCBI lineage: Eukaryota > Metazoa > Arthropoda > Insecta > Hymenoptera > Cerocephalidae > Theocolax > Theocolax elegans. Next base: position 41,784,770 of record CM047426.1, on the reverse strand, counting down.
AATAAATAAATAATCGTTTTAAATTTTACACAAGACTAAATTGTAACGCCGCGTGCACTTTATCATTTTTTATCGGTTATAACTCGTGTTTCTAATATAATAATTCTAAATACTTCATACAATGGATTCCGAAAGGCGTATTGCTCAAATTAATCAAAAACGTACATCTTTAAAGTCGCAAATTACTATTATAAGTACCGCGATTACACATAAAAAAATAAATCGGGTTAACGCGAAATTACGTCTTACTAAATTAACTGAATCGTTTAACGTTTTTGAGGAATTAAACGACGAACTTGCAATATTGGATCCGTCAAATGAAAAACTCGATGAATGGCCGATTATTCAAGATAAATATTATGAACTCGCGACTAAAATAGAGACAATGCAATCGGATGATGGAGAGATCGAAAACAGCGTTACCAGTCCCGCAGGAAATTTATCTTTTTCGGAGAAACAAAAAACGTTAAACCTACCGGTAGCCGAGTTACCTCATTTTTCGGGAGACCATGAACAGTGGTTATCTTTTAAAAATACCTTTTTAACTATGGTAGACTCACGCGCTGATGTCGATGATTTAATTAAATTCTTATATTTAAAAAACTGCTTAAAGGGAGACGCGTTAAATAAATTAGCGATTTTTGATACGAGCGCGGAGAATTACAAAAATGCGTGGAATTTGTTAGTAGACTCGTACGAAAAAAGGCGAATTTTAGTAACCAAACACATTGACGCGATTTTAGACATCCCCCCTTTAAACAAAGCTACGTCATCCAGTTTATCTAAACTTATCGATGAGGCTCGTCAACATTTGAATACGTTGAGTTCGTTGCGCGCGGATTCTTATGATAATTTAATTGGTCGCATACTCGAAAGAACGTTACCGGTTGATGTCCGTCAAAAATGGGAGGATTCACTAAATTTAGATGAACTCCCGGATTTAAAACAATTTTTTAACTTTATTAACGAGACATCGTTTAGACTTTCTACATTTGAGAAAAATACCGCGCGCAATGAAGTCAGCGGCAAGAATGCGTACAACGGAAAGCGTCGCGCTGACAGCGAAGCGCGAGGATCGAAATCGCGACGCAAGGAGTCCGGAGCGCGAGTTTTTGTTACCAATGTTTCGTCTGCATGTAACCATTGCGGAGGGAGTCATTTAATATATCGGTGTGCAAAATATATTGAATTGTCTCCTCAACAGCGCTGGAAGGTCGTGAAGGAAAAGGGGCTTTGTCGAAATTGCCTCCGTTTGCATAGCGGAAATTGTAAGGCATCGCGATGCAGAAAATGCAAAAGATTCCATCATACGTTATTACATTCGACAGATTCGAAATTTACTACGACTGTTTCTACATCGTCGCAAGTAGATAAGGGAGAGTCCGCTAAACCTCCACCAATATGACTATCGCGGACCGTATTACACACGATATCACGCGTACCGCGGTCGGGTTTGATGATGAGCGCGATTGTGCGTATTAAAGATGGAAACGGGAGGTTTATAGAAGCGCGCGCTCTACTCGATACTTGTGCGACCGCTCATTTTATAACTGAAAGTTTAGCTAATTCATTAAAATTACCTGTTCGTAAGTGTTCAATTCCCGTCGGTGCAATAAATGAAATGACTACAATAGCAAGGGGTTGCATTGAAATAACCTTTAAATCAATACACAATGAATTTCAAAAAACACTCACCTTTTTAACGGTTAATAAAATTGCCGAATTCGTACCTGACGAGATTTTTCCGCGAGAGCTGATTAATATTCCAAATAATGTTAAACTCGCGGATCCGCATTTTCACGTGCCACGATCGATAGATCTTTTAATTGGTTCCGGAGCCACTCTGTCATTACTTTCAATTGGACAAATTAATTTATCTCTTGACAAACACGACTTAATCTTACAAAAAACCCGACTTGGGTGGACCGTGGCAGGTGGAATAGGTGGCGAGAAAAATCGTGCCATTTCATGTAATCTGACGGAATTACGAGATCAACTCGCGAAATTTTGGACAATTGAGGAGTTAAATAGCGAATCTGGGAAATCACTCGAGGAATCAACGTGCGAAGCGTTTTATAACGAAAATACGGAACGCGGGAAGGATGGAAGATATACAGTTAGATTACAATTCCGAACCGCTAACCCGTCTTTAGGTAATTCGCGTACAAAGCACTTCGTCGTTTTTTCTCTCTGCAAAGGCGATTAAATTCAAATCTTACACTTCGCACCGAATATTACAAGGTAATGGACGAATACATACGTCTCGGACACATGTTTAAGGTAACCGATGAATCTAGTCACGGTTACTATATGCCACACCACGCGGTTGTAAAGGCGACGAGTGCTACAACAAAGGTTCGCGTAGTTTTCGACGCATCTGCAAAATCAGACAACGGTAATTCATTAAACGATTTACTTATGCCGGGACCAACAATACAAGATAAATTGTTTGAACATCTATTACGATTTCGGACTCACAAATATGTAATTACCGCGGATATAGAAAAAATGTACCGACAAGTGTTAATACATCCCGATGACCGAAAATATCAACGGATTTTTTGGTATGACGACAATAAAATACAAGTTTATGAGTTAAATACGGTAACTTTTGGAGTTTCATCCGCTCCATATCTTGCTATACGAACTGTACAACAACTCGCGAATGATGAGAGCAAAGATTTTCCGCGGGCGTGTAAAATTTTGAAACGCGATTTATATGTTGATGACCTTTTGACGGGTGCAGATACGTTAGAAGAAATATTACATATTCGTGACGAAGTAATCGAACTTCTTAGTCGTGGTGGTTTCAACATACGGCAATGGGCATCCAATCATTCACACGCGTTAGACAACATTGACGAAAGAGTATTTACTTCCGATTGTGCCATCGAGAAACATTCTGTAGTAAAAACTTTAGGCATAGTATGGGATTCTCGTCAAGATCAGTTAACTTATACCGTAAAACCAATTGAATCATCTATTAAAGTGACTAAAAGAAATATTTTGTCGGAAATCGCGAAAATATACTCCCCATTAGGTTTATTAGGTCCAGTCATATTGACCGCGAAAGCACTTATGCAGAAATGCTGGAGCGCTAAAATTGACTGGGACGAATCCGTACCGCAAGAAATATACTCAACTTGGGCTTCATTGATCGAGCACTTGCATTTATTACGCGATTTACGTGTAAATCATCGACTATTTATAGAAAACACGCAACACGTAGAAATTCACGGTTTCTGCGACGCTAGTCAAATAGGATACGGAGCCTGTATATACATTCGATCGAGTAATTTAAACGGGGAAACTATCGTCCGTCTTGCATGCACAAAATCTCGTGTTGCTCCATTAAAAACAACTACAATCCCGAGATTGGAACTTTGCGGAGCGGTCACGCTCGTGCGTCTTTACTGTGAGGCTCGCTCTGCGTTTAATGTTTTAATTGATAAAATTGTGTTTTGGTCCGATTCGACAATCGTCTTGCATTGGTTGAAGAAAACACCTCTGATGTTGAATACGTTCGAAGCGAATCCTGTCGCGGAAATTCAATCTATCCCAGACGCGATCGAATGGAGACATATAAGAACAAAGGATAATCCTGCCGATGCGTTATCTCGCGGACAATTGCTTCTCGAATTTATAAAAAATCGCATGTGGTTTGAAGGACCCCCTTGGCTCGCGCAACCGCAAGAATCGTGGCCAAAATCTATCGAAATCGATGTTACAGATTTGCCGGGCCTAAAGAAATCCGCCTGCATGACTTCGAGAATACTGAAATGCGAAATATTCAATCGGTTTTCATCATATTCCACTTTATTAAATTCTATTGCATATTGCATGCGATTTATTCACTATAAGAAAATAAACAAATGTAAAACCATAAATGTACAAGAAAGGATGGAAACCGAACGAAAAATACTACGTTTAATACAAAATGAACAATTTCATGATGATATTGAACGTATCAAGACAAATGGGAAGACAAGGGATAGTCGGCTTGCTTCGTTAAATCCATTTATCGATGAACACGAATTGCTTCGCGTCGGCGGTCGTCTGCGTAATGCAAAAATTACTAATGATCAAAAATACCCGATTATTTTGCCGTCCCGACATCACGTGACTGATCTAATAATTCGCGAGTTACATATCCGTACATATCATGCGGGTATACAGAGCACCTTATACGCCATTCGTCATCGATTTTGGTTATTTGACGGAAAAAACCAAGTACGCAAAATCGTGCGACGATGCGTTAACTGTATTCGACATCGACATACTCCATTACAAAGTCGTATGGGAAATTTACCTGCTTCCAGAGTTGAAGAAGCTGGTGCCTTCGTGAACACGGGAATAGATTTTTTTGGTCCCTTATTTATTAAAGAGAAAAAATACCGAAACCGTAACCGCGTGAAGGTGTACGGATGCGTTTTTATATGTATGGCAACAAAAGCCGTGCATATCGAGATCGTAAGCGACTTGACCACTGAAGGTTTTTTAGGCGCGTTTAGACGCTTCACAAGCCGCCGCGCAATACCAACACATGTTTTTTCGGACAACGGAACTAACTTTGTCGGTGCCAACAATCAACTTCGCGAATTATACATATTATTAAATTCTGAACAATTTAAAGACAATATAAGCGAATACGCCGTTCGTCAAAATGTAACGTGGCATTTTAATCCTCCTTTGTCTCCACATTTCGGAGGTATCTGGGAGGCTGCCGTAAAATCGTTTAAACATCATTTAAAACGCGTAATCGGTAGTCAACTACTTACATTCGAAGAGTTAAATACATTAGCAATCGAAATCGAAGCGATATTAAATTCTCGACCTCTTTGTTCAATTTCCGCCGATCCCAATGATCCGCTTGCGTTGACACCTGCACACCTTTTGGTTGGCCGTCCTTTAACCATGCTGCCCGAAAATAATTTTTTTCAAATTCCAGATAACCGCTTATCCGTGTGGAACTTTATATCCAAGGCCCGACAAGACATTTGGCGTCGATGGCATATCGAGTATCTAGGAGAACTTCAAAAACGCCAAAAATGGCAGGAATCAAAGGGTGAAATTAAAATTGATTCAATTGTCTTGATAATAGACAAATTGCAACCATGTATGCAGTGGCGATTGGGCCGTGTAATCGATGTCCATCCAGGAAGCGACGGAATTATTCGTGTGGTTACGATCAAAACAGCCACTGGAACGTTCAAACGAAACGTTACACAACTTTGCTTACTACCCGACAAAATTTAAAGAAATTTAAACGCAGTCTACGACATTGTATCGATTCAAATTTATGTATTCATCTACATAATATTCATATACACATTACATACACAAGTAAACATTTTACACATATTTTGCTCCACTTTCTCGCAACCCGGGGAGGATGTTCCGTCGCAAATGAATAAATAGTAAACGACATTAATTTCGCCGGGATTTTAAAGAAAATATCAAAGGTTTACATACAGAAAATAAATAATTTTAATATACCGCTCAATCAAGTTAACAATAAGGGTTTCTACCTGTTGGAACGTGTATAACGGACGTGTTCGAGCCTGTTACGCTGCACATGAATAGACCGTGGTACACATGTCTTATATGACCGGGAAAACCCAGACGCCGTGATTTCTATTTAATAATATATGTAGTTGCCGACGAAAAATCCCAGAGTGCGATCGAGTGACCCTTGCTCCCTCTAAAAACCCTCCAAAAAGGACACAATGCAATTGCCGAACGGACGAGTAGTCAGTCTACCTTGACACCTCGTGCAGCGCGAATCTCTTCTCGGCTTTGATCAGTTTGACGAGTTAGTACCGCCGTTGTGTAAGATATTTTAAAGTATTCCCGATTTTCGCTACAGTTTACATGTACCGTGTTTAACGCGTATTTCGGTGATTACGTCGCGAATACAGATCTCTAGCGTGATCTCTTGCTGAATCAGCCTTGCTGCAATCAGCTAATAGTGTGACTGATCATCACATTATTGATTGCGCGTCCTCGCCAATCACAAGGATCGAAGCCAGTCTTCTCCTATTCACGTTTTAAGCTATCGGTAACACGTGGCCGGTTCACGGAGTCGAGTTCGCCTCTTCCTAACGTGAATTCACACGCAATCGATCCCTAGATCGATTCAACATTACACTCATACACACAAATACATACATATAACTCGCACCTTCACTTAACACATTAATCTAATTCACAGCTTGTAATTCAAGGGGTTTTTATGCCACGAGGCTTTTCCCCTTTCGAGCCAAATAAATCAATGTTTAACGGCTCAATTGTATGTATTTTTAATTAATTCCTTTTCTCCTCCATTACATTTGACATATTTCAATTATTCATAAAAAATTATAAATAAAACAAATTTAAACTATAAAAATTATATCAAAAAATTACGTGTTCTGTTCATGTTGAAGAGAATACGACCTAACACTTTCTTTAACTAAACAATATAAATATTATTTGTAATTTTTCACTCATTGTAAAGGCTTTTGATTATTCATTTTCTTCTTAATTTAACAAATATATATTTAATCTATATATATCTGGTTTTCTATTAATAAGATAACCAAATAAAATTAATATTTTTTGTATTAAATAAACAATATAAATAATTTTGGTTATTTTCACTTTATGAATAAATAAATATTATTATGAATAAATAATATTTATCAGTAAATAATAAATATAAATGATTTTTATAATTTGTCAATATATAGAAAAACCCATTGCTACTTTGTTCAGTCAATCGACAGATATTTTAAATCGAGTTAATTCCCCCCGAAAAAATGATTTCTAGCCTTACACACCAACGAACATAGCCTACGCGGCCGGCTAACTCAACGACTCGACGCGCGAGCCGGCCGCCTAGGCCTCCAGCAGACAATATTTGCTTTTTTAAACGTACTTGATTTTTGTTTCGTCAATTTTCGAGTTTATTTAAAGTTTATACAATAACCATGTACTATTTTAATTTATATTAAATCAACAATATAAATATTATTTGTAATTTTTTCACTCATTGAAGCGGCTTTTGATTATTCATTTACTTCTTTATTTTAACAAATATATATTTAATCTATATATATCTTGTTTTGAATTAATGAGATAACCAAGTATATTTATAATTTTTTGTATTAAATAAACAACATAAATATTATTGTCATTTTTCGCTTTATGAATAAATAAATATAATTTTGAATAAATAATATTTATCAGTAAATAATAAATATAAATAATATTTGTAATTTATCGATATAGAAAAACCCATTGCTACTTTGTTCAGTCAATCGAGAGATATTTAAATCCAGCTACTCCCTCCCGAAAAATGATTTCTAGCCTTACACACCGTCGAATATAGCCTACGCGGCCTACTAACTCGACGACTCAACGCGCGAGCCGGCCGCCTAGGCCTTCAGCTGACAATTTTTCACTCCTTTGAACGTCCTTGATTTTTGTGTGTCAATTTACGAGTTAATCCAAAGCCTATGAATGTGTGCTGATGCAGAAACAATAAACATATACAATTATTATTTTTATTAAATAAACAAGAGTAATATTATTTGTAATTTTTCGCATTTTAAGACGGATTTAATAATTATTTTTTGTTTTCGTTTTTAAAAATATATCTAAAGTCTATAGATATCTGGTTTTGTGTTAAACAATAACCAAGTAATATAATAATTTTTTTTATTAAATAAACAATCCGAAGATTTTTGTCATTATCGCTTTTTGAAATGCCTTTATTTATTCTATATTTTTTTGTTTTAAGCAATATAATTACTTATTCAATTATGAATAAATAATATTTTTCAGTAAATAATAAATATAAATAATTTTTATAATTTGTCAATTTATAGAAAAACCCATTGCTACTTTGTTTAGTCAATCGACAGATATTTAAATCGAGTTAATCCCCCCAGAAAAATGATTTTTAGCCTTACACACCGTCGAATATAGCCTACGCGGCCGGCTAACTTGACGACTCGACGCGCGAGCAGGCCACCTAGGCCTCCGTCTGACTATTTTTCACTCCTTTGAACGTCCTTGATTTTTGTTTGTCATTTCACGAATATATCTAAAATTTATATATGTGTAGTTATGTACAAACAGTAACCAGGTATAATTATTACTTTCTTTAAATAAACAATATAAATATTATTTGTAATTTTTCACTCATTGAAACGGCTTTTGATCATTCATTTACTTCTTCATTTTAACAAATATATATTTAATCTATATATATCTGGTTTTGTATTAATGAGATAACCAAATATTATTAATATTTTTTTTATTAAATAAACAATATAAATATTTTTGGCAATTTTCCTTTATGAATAAATTAAATATAAATAATTTTTATAATTTGTCAATTTATAGAAAAACCCATTGCTACTTTGTTTAGTCAATCGACAGATATTTAAATCGAGTTAATCCCCCCAGAAAAATGATTTTTAGCCTTACACACCGTCGAATATAGCCTACGCGGCCGGCTAACTTGACGACTCGACGCGCGAGCAGGCCACCTAGGCCTCCGTCTGACTATTTTTCACTCCTTTGAACGTCCTTGATTTTTGTTTGTCATTTCACGAATATATCTAAAATTTATATATGTGTAGTTATGTACAAACAGTAACCAGGTATAATTATTACTTTCTTTAAATAAACAATATAAATATTATTTGTAATTTTTCACTCATTGAAACGGCTTTTGATCATTCATTTACTTCTTCATTTTAACAAATATATATTTAATCTATATATATCTGGTTTTGTATTAATGAGATAACCAAATATTATTAATATTTTTTTTTATTAAATAAACAATATAAATATTTTTGGCAATTTTCCTTTATGAATAAATTAATATTATTATGAATATATAATATTTATCAGTAAATAATAAATATAAATAATTTTTATAATTTGTTAATTTATAGAAAAACCCATTGCTACTTTGTTCAGTCAATCGACAGATATTTTAAATCGAGTTAATCCCCCCCGAAAAAATGATTTCTAGCATTACACACCGACGAATATAGCCTACGCGGCCGGCTAACTCAACGACTCGACGCGCGAGCCGGCCGCCTAGGCCTCCAGCTGACAAATTTCGCTTTTTTAAAAGTGTTTGATTTTCGTTTGGCATTTTACGAGTTTATCTAAATTCTATGAAAGTGCCGTTTAGCGTAAACAATACCCATGTATAATTATTATTTTTATTAAACACACAATATTAATTTTTTTTTGTAAGTTTTCGCATTTTAAAACGGATTTAATTAATAATTTTATTTTTCGTTTTTATGTTTTTCAATATATTTATCAGTAAATAATTAATGTAATTAATCTTTATAATTTATGAACATAAAAAAACCCATTGCTACTTTGTTCAGTCAAACGAGAGAGATTTAAATCGATTTAATTTTCGGGAAAAACGATTTCTAGCCTTACACACCGCCGAATATACCCTACGCGGCCGGCTAACTCGATGACTCGACGCGCGAGCCGGCCGCCTAGGGCTACAACTGATTAGTTTACGTGTTTTCTGTACCGAGCAAACTTGGTAATCCTGCAACGGCACACGAGCCACGAGAAGTTCGTCACTAGTTATCCGAAAATTGCGCATGCGCATGCGCGTACGTATGCTGGTATAGCGCGAGAGAGAGGGAGAGAGAGAGAGAGAGAGAGAGATGGACGGAGATGAGTAGAGTGAGAGAGGGAGAGAGATGGGAACATGCAAGGCAACCGTGGCCTCTAAATAAAAATATTTTGATTTTATATCGTCTTTGTTTTCTATTGTTTCCCCGATTAAATAAGCTAAGAATGTCGTCATTCTGCAATGTATAAGCACGACTTTTATTATATGTCTTTTATTGATATAAGGCCGGTGTATGAATTATGGTATTTAACGCCATATTGCTACAACCATTTGCGCATGTGCTTCCACGCTAAGTATACAATACAAAGTACAGACTAAGCGCGTCGCGCACTCTAGCGGCGAAATTGGTACTAAGATAACTTTGTCAATAATATAAACTATTTATTTTTTGTCAATATTATGCAAAACGCAAATACAGAAGCACTAGATAATGGTGTAATATGTCTTTCTACAAAGTTCCAGATCAATACAACAAGGACACCCTAAAAAATTTCTGCACGGAAAAATGATTAGTTTTTCCGTGCAAACTTTTTTTAGGGTGTCCTTCACATATTGACTTCAAACTTCGTATAAATGCGTATTATGTGATTATTTAGTGCTTCTGTATTTGCGTTTTGCAAATAAAACCATAGTATGTTCATTAAGTGTAATAATGTATCCATCTGACTCGGTCGGTAATAATCTAGTATGGCACCCCCTTAAATATATTGGCAAACTGTTCTAACATCCTATTCATGAAATGAGCACCTTGGTCAGAGGTTAAGGAAGAGGTGACCCGAAATAACTTATGAGTTTGTCTGTTAGTACATGAACGACTTACTTTGCTGTGGTATTTTTTACCGGTGCTAATATACAATATTTACTTAGTTGGTCTTGCATTGTTAGTATACATTGGTTACCTACAGTAGGTTCTTTTGGACCTACAAAGTCCATAGACCATTTAGATAAAGGTTTAGAGGGTGTATCGGATATTAACATTGGTAATCGCGTTTTTATGCGTACTAATTTTTGAGTTTGATAATCAGGGCATCCCCGTACGTATTGTCTCACATCTCTCTGCATGTTTCTCCAATAATACTCATAAGAAATTCTATCGTAGGTTTTTGTAATACCTTTATGTCCTCCTGTTGCTAATTCATGAAATTCTTTGATTAACCCAAATCGATCTTCTACTTTAGGAATGGGTAAATTATTTTTAAATAATTCTACATCGATTTCCCTTCCCTGAAATAATTTATTTACTTGTTCTATTAATTAGTTCCATTCTGCTAATGATAAAATAGCTAAATCCCTAATAAGTCCTACTGTTTTTATTTCGTATTTATTTAATGTTGCTCTAAGGGTCTTTAAACTTTTAACGATATCAGGACGTAATGGTTTATTATCGATATGTTCTTTTACTACTGCTCCGAAAAGTGTTACTCCTTTTGAATGACTAACTATCACTTCCCCTATGTTACGCGGCATACTTTTTAATTCTTCTTCGAAAATAAATCGTCTTTCTACTAGTGCTTCGAGTACTTCAGTCTCGAGGAAACTATCTGCGCTTAACATGTAAATTAAATTTCCTTTATATGCGAACGGTTGTTCATCTAATAGGGTTATTGACGTAAATTTTACTATATTTTCTGTGTCCGTGGAGGAATTATATCCGGAGCGCGAGCTTCTGCGGTTAAGTAACGAGTCATCGCTCCTAATTCTCGAGTTATTATGATCATTAAAGTCGTAATCACATGATATATCAATATTAGAAAAATTTAAATTATCGGAATTATTTGTATTAGTAATTATATATGGAGTAAAATGATTATTTACTAAGTGTAAATGTATAAATTCGGGATTGTTATTAGCTTTACAATAAAAATATTCAACTCGATTTCCGATATGATAGTGAATACATGCATTGATATTAAATGTTTTCGAAAAAATATATATGCAATCTATATCGCCGTACTGTGTATCAGAACTTAAAATTTTATAAGCTTCGATCGGATCTCCACATTCTTTAATTGCCGATGAATAGAGTAATCGATCGCGTAACTCCCGCGGAGATATTTCTAATTTTAATATTTTTATAATAGAATAGAAAATACAGTTACCTTGTGGATTAGCAGGTATATCGGTATCGCATGTTTTTTTCTATTTCCGATTGCGCGCACTCATTATGCTGAGTATACACATAGTATTTCGACGCTAATTCATCTAAATTATTATTATTATCGCTTATTGAATTTATAGTTTTATTCGTTTCATGAGTGCTGTCAATATTTGTCAAATTTATATTTTTATCTTTAGTGTGGGAATCAAGTTCAAGGTTATTTTCGTCTATGTGCATTGTACTGTATTTTCTGTCATTAAAATGTATATGATAAAAGTTCGGATCTGTAAGAAAATTTCGGTCAGGCATTGGTTTGACAACATCCTCAACTTCTGGTATAATATCAGATTTCCTTGATGTAAAGGGTATCGCGGTAATGTCGTTTTTTGAATCTATATTGTTACTATTTAATATTCCATCGTTTTCCCAAATGTCTACTCGAATTGCATTTTTTCCTTTCTCCTCATGTTTTTTCACTTTAACGGCTAATTGTATTGTAGAATTTATGTCATCTCCGAATATGGCTTGTATTTTTGATAATGAGGAATTTTGTTGATTATATTAATTAACGTTTGGATTCTTTGTTAGTGTGTCATTAAATAACAATTGGAGCTCTGAACTCTGTGTTTGTAATGGTGTTATCGGATTTTGAATTTCTTGTTTTTCTATTGCTCGTTTCTCTGCTTTAAGGGATTCTATAAGAATAATATTAATGCGTTGATCTTCGTCCTCGGGTAACTCGAACGTATTATTATTTATTTGTTTCATCGTAATATTAGTTAAAATACATTTGAAGTTGATGTAATCATAATAATCTATCTTATACTCATTCTTATTTAAATTCGTTAGCCATTGAATTCGTATTTTCCCGGTTGGTTTAAATATATTACACGTGGTTTTGCATAAATAAAAACCTCCTTTATCATTTCTAACTGCAAAAAATTCTCCTTTGTTATAAATTATTGCCTTGTTTACTTTAATTATGTTAGTACCCAATATGTCGCTTCGAATAGAGATTGGGCTTCCGAATTGGTACTCAGTGATGTGTCACTATCATTGTGATTGTCCGTAAGAATATCCTTGAATTTAGGTGCTTTCCTTTGTAGTGTATGTTCACGAATATGTTTATTATTCATATTTTCAATTACTCCTATTTGGGATGATCGGGGTGTACTCATAGCTTGAATCTCTTTACGCATATTTTCTTCTTTTCGTATATATGGCAAGTGTGCATCAACTTTTACTTGACTTAAAATAGGTTCAAAAGTGAACTTCTTTCCTACCTCTTTATATGGTGCAAATACGTAAGCTTCTCTCTTATTTCTTGTCATTCTTCTTTTACATCGATTATGTTTGCTTCTCCAGTTGACTTGTGATTTATTATTTGAATATAAATCTGACTCGTCTTCTAAATGTGGCACTTTCTTTTCTGGGGATCGAATTATAGAGTTGTCTGGGATAGGATTTTGATCTTCGGATCTCACGTGTTTTCTTTTATCGGATATTTTCAAAATTCTTACAGGTAATTCCTACTCGTTATAATTGTCCTCCTTTTCTTGTTTGTTAGCCAGTTCAAATAATTCTGCTCTAGGTCGTTCCGGATTTTCGTCTCCATCATTAATAATGGGATTACGTGATAAGGCGTCTGCATTCACATTTTTAGGACCTGGTCTATAAATTACATCAAATGCGTATCCTATCAGTTCAGCTTTTAATCTGTTAAATCTTAAATCCGGTTTTTACTATTCAAAAAGTGCTTAAGTGGTTCGTGGTCGGTTATAAGAGTAAACTTCCTTCCCGCGAGAAAAGATGAAAATTGATCTTTGGCGAATACTACCGCTAATAATTCTCTGTCTTATGTAGAGTATTGGAGCTCTGGTCCTCTAAGACATCGAGAAGCATAGGCACAAGGGCGATCCTCTCCGAGTTTTGCTTGACTCAAAACTGCTCCAATAGCGTAGTCGCTGGCGTCTGTCGTTACCAGGAAGGGTTTAGTAAAATCTGGTGCAATCATAATTGGTTCATTGCATAAAATCTCACGCAATTGGTCAAATGTTGTCTGCTGTTCATCCCCCCACTCAAGTTCTGTTGTTTTTTCATCCGCTTTCTTCAATAGTTTTGTAAGAGGTGCTGCAATTTTTGCAAAATTTTTAATAAATCTTCTATAATAACTTACGAAACCCGAAAATTGTTTTACTTTCTTCCTGGTTGTAGGTACAGGATAAGAGTCCATGACAAAAAGCCCAAACGACAGAAGGCCCACCAATGAGCGCTTACTATGATGTATCATGACCCACCAATCAGAGACGTTGCTAGGGAAACGCGAGAAATAAATAAATTACTGATAATGTAGAAAATTATACAATTGATGTATGGTAATAAGAGGGTAATTTTATTTAGATGGCAGTACCTCAGCAAATAATGTAATAAGTAAACCACAAAATATATGACTGCAAATAATATTGGAAAAAATTATATAATTAAGATACTTATAAACAGATAAAGTGTGCATTTCATGTCGTAAAATATTTTCTGTAAAATATTTTTTATTCTAAAGAAATCTACGTTTTATAAAATAATGCTTTCTAAATAAAACATCATCCCTGGCGAATAAATAGCAACCGAACTGCAACCTTCCTGAGTTGCTGATAAGTTGCTATTGTAAAAATAAAAAAACAGTATTAAAAGGCTGTATAGTTACGAAATTATTATAATTTACTACATAGTGCTTACTTAAAAATAGTTAATTATACTTTAAAATTTATCAGACAGATAACAATTTTAAATGTGTGATTAGAAAAACACCATGAAGAGAAATATTTGTCATTTCTATTTTGATTTCAGTGCTTCCAATTGCAGAAATTTTTTACGAAGTTAAACTAATAAATATATGTATAAAAATGTTTATTTAAAATATATTTAAAATATATCTATGGCATGGTTCAAAATACTTGTCGATTCCAGTTTTATTTCAGTCCTTTCAATTGCAGATAAAGAGAAATACTTGTCGCATTTACTTTGATTTTTAATTGTAGAATGTTTTTACACAGTTTAATTATTAATAATGCTTTATTTGACCATATTATTTTACACGATAACCTACTAACTACCATCGATATAAGAGGATATTAGTAGATCAAAAATAACTCAACTGAAATACTTAACCAATGGTGATGCAAGTATTATTCTATTTAAAGAGCATAAAAAAGGGAGAAATTACTTTTTATAGGCACAAATGAATTATTATTATTCTATAAAATTGTTTATCTATTGATGTAAAGCACGGGAAGGATAGACATTGTTTATATAAAGAGAATAAAAAAAAGAAGTTTTCTCTTTATCAGTTTTGTGGAAATTAATAAGAACTATTATAAAGTTTAAGCAAAATATATAAAAGTTTAATTCAAAAAAATACAATTAATGTATGGTATCGTAAAAATACTTGTCGATTATTCCGCTTTGATTACAGTACTTTCTATTGCAAAAACTTTTTAAGGAGTTTAAGCAAAATATAAGTAGAAATAGGATGGGAGTAATAGATAACATTTTTGAAAGTGTGATTGGAAACCATACTTGCGAATGTTGACACCTTCGTAGAAGGTGTTTTATATAAAGTACTGTCTAGAGGCAGAAATTCAAAGTGGAATATTTAATAATGAAATTATTGAAAGTGAAACTGTAATAAATAAATAAAAAATTTCTGTTGATATCTATAAAATATTTGCCGTTGCTAGTTTGATTTCAATAATTTCAATTGTAGAAACTTTTTATAGAGCTTAATATTATACACACACCAGTATGTATGTATATATGTACACGCATACGCGGAAGCACGCACGCACCATTGCGCTAAATCTAGGGAGCAAATAAGATTATGAGTTTTGTTGTTTGTTGAATCTCGGCAGCGCTAAAGTACTTTTGCGTCCGCCGGTTGCTAAAGGGATACTTTAGACCCTATTTTGAGGGCGCAAAAACGCAAAATTCATGCGTGTTACAAAAAAAATTTTGCTTCTAGACATTCTGACGTAAGATTTTCTGCTGTCAGAATCCCTTGTCAAAATTTTGGCCAGATTTAAAGAAAAAATGATAAGACCAATATAAACAAAAAACACCAAAATTTGAGAAACAAATTTGTTCTCGATTTTTTTCAGAATTTTATGGCTAATATAATGTATACTCAAAAAATAGACTGTACACTCAAAATGTGAAGAAAAGCGAAGAGAATAGTTGCACTTTAAACCAGTAACTTTTTTAGTGAAAAACATTTTTTATCTATCTTATAATCTGCAAATAATGCCTGAAATGTATAAAAATTTACAATTTGTTAATTTTTTGATACATTTACGATGGTCGATCCCGCCATGCATAAACTATGTGGTAAGACATTTATGTTTATCAAAGATGCTATAATAATATATAAGTTATTTTGATGATTCAAGGTTACTTGTTCGATAAATTAACAATAATTTGAAAACACGTGTATTTTTCAAAAAATACTGATTTAAACAGCAACTATTCTCTTCACCTTTCTTCATATATTGAGCATAGATTATGTTTGCAATAACATTCTGAAAAAATGGAGTACGTTTCTTTTCAATTAATGTTGGTGTTTTTTGTAGTATTTAAATTGGTTTTGTCATTTCTCCTTTAAATATTGTTCTTATAAACTGTTAAAAAAATTTTTTTACTTTATCTATTGTTTAATGAAATCCATCTTTAATTTATATTTTGTGATTATGAAAACTTAAAAATGTCTTAGTCTGAATGTTTTAGCAGTATACCCAAAATTTTCCAGATTTTTAAATTGATTATTTAAAATATTTTTATATTATTACAATATTTTGAACCATGCCATAGATATATTTCAAATATATTTTAAATAAACATTTTTATACATATATTTATTAGTTTATCTTTGTAAAAATTTCTGCAATTGGAAGCACTAAAATCAAAATAGAAGTGACAAATATTTCTCTTTATGGTGTTTTTCTAATCACACTTTTAAAATTGTTATCTGTTTGATAAATTTTAAAGTATAATTAACTATTTTTAAGTAAGTACTATGTAGTAAATTATAATAATGTTGTAACTATACAGCCTTTTAATACTGTTTTTTTATTTTTACAATAGTAACTTATCAGGAAGGTTGCAGTTCGGTTGCTATTTATTCGCCAGGGATGATGTTTTATTTAGAAAGCATTATTTTATAAAACGTAGATTTCTTTAGAATAAAAAATATTTTACAGGAAATATTTTATGACATGAAATGCACACTTTATCTGTTTATAAGTATCTTAATTATATAATTTTTTCCAATATTATTTTCAGTCATATATTTTGTGGTTTACTTATTACATTATTTGCTGAGGTACTGCCATCTAAATAAAATTACCCTCTTATTACCATACATCAATTGTATAATTTTCTACATTATCGGTAATTTATTTATTTCTCGCGTTTCCCTAGCAACGTCTCTGATTGGTGGGCCATGATGCATCATAGTAAGCGCTCATTGGTGGGCCTTCTGTCGTTTGTGCTTTTTGTCATGGACTCCAGGATAATTTCGTACTTTATCAATTTTCTTCGGATCTGGTCTGATTTTTCCGTTCCCTGCTATATGACCTAAGAAAGATGCCTCCTTTTGTAAAAATCGACATTTACTTGGTTCTACTGTTAGATTTGCATCATCCAATCTCTTCATTAATCTCCTAAATTTTTTACCATGTTCTTTTAAATCAGCTGCGAATACTATTATGTCGTCCAAATAAACGTATAGTTCATTTTCTTGCAATCCATTTAATACTAAATCCATGAGTGATTGAAAAGTGGCAGGCGTATTTTTTAATCCCATACCCATTCGTGTGTATTCATAATGCCCGTATGGACCAGAGAATGCAGTTTTCTTTGCGTCATCGGGATCCATTAATATTTGATAAAAGCCTATTTTTAAATCTATAGCTGTTATATAAGCAGCAGTTGATACTGAGTTGATAATGTCGGTTGTTACGGGTAAAGGGTAGCTATTCCCTACTGTCACTTCATTAAGTTGTCAAACAGTTACCATTATCCATCTCTTTTCTCCGGTTTTTGTACTCTTCTTCGAAACTATCCACATCATTGATGAGTAAGGACTTTCCGATGGTCTAATTATACCTGCTTATAAATTTTGTTCATTCTGACGTTGCATTTCTTCTTTGATAGCTGGTGGGTGACGAAACCTCTTTGATCGTATTGGAATGTCTGTAGTAGTAACAATTTTATGAGTCACTAAATGCGGTGCTTTTAATTTTTCTCATGGTAATCCGAATAACTGTGGACGTTCTTTAATTAATTCTTTTATGTGCTCAATTTCCTCTTCATTTAAATGCTTAAGTGTATCTGGATTAATCTGCCCAAATATTTTTGTCGCTCTATTCTTATCCTCTTCAAAAATACGTAAGAGATTAGCACAAGTTTTTTCATTAATATCATCTTCTTCAATATTCATTATATCTTTTAATTCATTATTAGTTTCACACGACTTAATTGTGATTACAGGGGGTTCTATCTCTACTGTTTCACTATTCGTATTAATACAAAGGGTAAACACTTTACCCTCTCGATTCTCGGCTACAAAATTGCCGAATAAAATTCCCGGTCCTATATCTTGGAGCGGTACAAATCCTACTTTTTCATCATTATTAACTCGTGCATATATAACTTGTCTAGTTTTTGGAGGAATAACAAAGCGTTCGTTTTGTACAAAAGGAATGATAAAATTCTTGAATTGTAAGCATTTTTGAGCAGCATTTATTAAGCCATTATATTTGAAAGTACGTCCCATCCTAATAATCCGTCAGTATTTATGGAGAAATTATTTGGCACTATATGTAAATTACATTCCATTCCGTTTAATAATATTTTAATGCAACCTAATGTTAAACATTCACCCGGTATAACTCCATTTATGGCTATTGTTTGTTCTGTGTCGATAGGGGTTTCCATAGGTACACATTTCAGTTTAATTAATGATACATCGGCTCCTGTATCGACATAAAATCTTCCTTTTCCATTATCTAAATTTGGCTATATAAATCGACAATAGGGGGTTTACATCTTGACTGCATAGAATCTGATAGTGCATTTGCGTATCGGATTTTCTAATTGGTCTGGCGATTTTGATTGGTTGCTCGCTCCGCAGATCCTTGGCGCCGAGCATCCTGGCAGTTTAAAGATTCGCAGAAGTTTGTGCCATTTGAGAATCTCTTATTTCTTTTGATTATCGTGTGAATTATAATACTCATTTCTTCCATTTCATTTGCGATGCATTAGAATTATTGCTACGATAGTCACGATCTGAATTATATATCAATCATTCGGTAATTTCTATGATTATTATTATTACTTTTGAAGTTCCTGCCTGCTATTATTGTAATTAATGACTATAAATATTATTATTGTAATTATTACTACTCGGATAGTTCCATATGTCCTGTAAGACCATTTCTATAAGCCATATTAGCGCACGGAATTGGAAAGTTATTATAGATAGAGTGGTTAATTTGATTATTTGAGTTCATGGTCGGTTATAAGAGTAAACTTCCTTCCCGCGAGAAAAGATGGAAATTGATCTTTGCGAATACTACCGCTAATGATTCTCTATCGTATGTAGAGTATCGGAGCTCTGGTCCTCTAAGACATCGAGGAGCGTAGGCACAAGGGCGATCCTCTCCAAGTTTTCCTTGACTCATAACTGTTCCAATAGCGTAGTCTCTGGCGTCTGTCGTTACCAGGAAGGGTTTAGTAAAATCTGGTGCAATCATAACTGGTTCATTGCATTAAATCTCACGCAATTGGTTAAATGCTTTCTGCTGTTCATCCCCCCACTCAAGTTCTGTTGTTTTTTCATCCGCTTTCTTCAATAGTTTTGTAAGAGGTGCTGCAATTTTTGCAAAGTTTTTAATAAATCTTCTATAATAACTTACGAAACCCAAAAATTGTTTTACTTTCTTCCTGGTTGTAGATACAGGATAATTTCGGACTTTATCAATTTTCTTCGGATCTGGTCTGATTTTTCCGTTCCCTGCTATATGACCTAAGAAAGATGCCTCCTTTTGTAAAAATCGACATTTACTTGGTTCTACTGTTAGATTTGCATCATCCAATCTCTTCATTAATCTCCTAAATTTTTTACCATGTTCTTTTAAATCAGCTGCGAATACTATTATGTCGTCCAAATAAACGTATAGTTCATTTTCTTGCAATCCATTTAATACTAAATCCATGAGTGATTGAAAAGTGGCAGGCGTATTTTTTAATCCCATACCCATTCGTGTGTATTCATAATGCCCGTATGGACCAGAGAATGCAGTTTTCTTTGCGTCATCGGGATCCATTAATATTTGATAAAAGCCTATTTTTAAATCTATAGCTGTTATATAAGCAGCAGTTGATACTGAGTTGATAATGTCGGTTGTTACGGGTAAAGGGTAGCTATTCCCTACTGTCACTTCATTAAGTTGTCAAACAGTTACCATTATCCATCTCTTTTCTCCGGTTTTTGTACTCTTCTTCGAAACTATCCACATCATTGATGAGTAAGGACTTTCCGATGGTCTAATTATACCTGCTTATAATTTTGTTCATTCTGACGTTGCATTTCTTCTTTGATAGCTGGTGGGTGACGAAACCTCTTTGATCGTATTGGAATGTCTGTAGTAGTAACAATTTTATGAGTCACTAAATGCGGTGCTTTTAATTTTTCTCATGGTAATCCGAATAACTGTGGACGTTCTTTAATTAATTCTTTTATGTGCTCAATTTCCTCTTCATTTAAATGCTTAAGTGTATCTGGATTAATCTGCCCAAATATTTTTGTCGCTCTATTCTTATCCTCTTCAAAAATACGTAAGAGATTAGCACAAGTTTTTTCATTAATATCATCTTCTTCAATATTCATTATATCTTTTAATTCATTATTAGTTTCACACGACTCAATTGTGATTACAGGGGGTTCTATCTCTACTGTTTCACTATTCGTATTAATACAAAGGGTAAACACTTTACCCTCTCGATTCTCGGCTACAAAATTGCCGAATAAAATTCCCGGTCCTATATCTTGGAGCGGTACAAATCCTACTTTTTCATCATTATTAACTCGTGCATATATAACTTGTCTAGTTTTTGGAGGAATAACAAAGCGTTCGTTTTGTACAAAAGGAATGATAAAATTCTTGAATTGTAAGCATTTTTGAGCAGCATTTATTAAGCCATTATATTTTGAAAGTACGTCCCATCCTAATAATCCGTCAGTATTTATGGAGAAATTATTTGGCACTATATGTAAATTACATTCCATTCCGTTTAATAATATTTTAATGCAACCTAATGTTAAACATTCACCCGGTATAACTCCATTTATGGCTATTGTTTGTTCTGTGTCGATAGGGGTTTCCATAGGTACACATTTCAGTTTAATTAATGATACATCGGCTCCTGTATCGACATAAAATCTTCCTTTTCCATTATCTAAATTTGGGCTATATAAATCTACAATAGGGGGTTTACATCTTGACTGCATGAATCTTATAGTGCATTTGCGTATCGGATTTTCTAATTGGTCTGGCGATTTTGTTGGTTGCTCGACTCCGCAGATCCTTGGCGCCGAGCATCCTGGCAGTTTAAAGAATTCGCAGAAGTTTGGCCATTTGAGAATCTCTTATTTCTTTGATTA
The DNA here is from genome assembly GCA_026168455.1 of Theocolax elegans. Lineage (NCBI taxonomy): Eukaryota > Metazoa > Arthropoda > Insecta > Hymenoptera > Cerocephalidae > Theocolax > Theocolax elegans. The sequence goes on along the minus strand of CM047426.1, from coordinate 41,763,296 downwards.
TCTTGTGAATTATAATACTCATTTCTTCCATTTCTTTGCGATGCATTATAATTATTGCTACGATAGTCACGATCTGAATTTATATAATCATTTCGGTAATTTCTATGATTATTATTATTACTTTTGAAGTTCCTGCTGCTATTATTGTAATTATTACTATAATATTATTATTGTAATTATTACTACTCGGATAGTTCCTATTATGTCTGTAGCCATTTCTATAATCATTATTATCGCGGTAATTGGAGTTATTATGATATGAGTGGTTAATTTGATTATTTGGATCTTGATATGATTAATCTGCACTAGATTGTGCTGCGAAAACTGGCGAGTTTATTGGTGGCATCGGACACGAAGCGTATATAACTGTTAGCGGATTTGTTTGTTGATTATTGAATTGATCTTTGCTTATTTTTTGCCTTGAATTGTCACACGTATTAAATATATGTCCTTTTCCTTGACAAGATCCACATAGCTTCATGTCCGTTTCTTTATTACAGCAATTTTGTCCTGAGTGTCCAGTATTATTATTAAATTCGCAATTTTCAGTGACCGGGGCCCTTCTTACAACTGCACTATCCTGTTCTAGTCTTGTTTTATTTAATGATTCCAGTTGTGCTAAAATTGCTTTAAAATATGTATCTGTTAGTATTGGATTTTCCGGATTATTGCTATGATCTGTAAACGCACGTCGAGCTCCTGTTCTCTGTTCGAAATTAACTGCTTCTGCTATCGCACTTCTTAGATCTTTCGGATTTTGTGATCTCACTTGGTGCTATAGCGAACCTTTTAACCCAAATATAAATTGATCTAATGCTTCGCGATCTGCTTGAGTTTTATGTCTGTTTTTCAAATACTTGTAAATTTTTGTTTGCGTCATACGTATTCAATAACCTGTTATGCAGCGTTTGCACTCTTAAGGCGTAGTCGCCAACACTTTCGCTTGGGTATTGTTGAATTATTTTTAAATCTGCGAGAGCTTTCTCTGCGCTCCCAATATTACTATATTGTATATTTAAATCAGCTAGCAGTCCTTCAACAGTGTCATATTGTGTTAATCTAGCTGTGTATGCGTCCGCGGCCCTGCCTTTAAATTTATATGCAAGAGAATTTAAAATCGATTTTTCCGTTTGCGGCCCGTACATTTCCACTACGTCACGTACTGATTTACTAAATAAAGGTAACATGTCAGGATTCCCATCATAAAAAGAATCATTTTAAGTGCCTGATTAAATCCCGGATTATTCACAGGGTCGCAATATTTGTTTGATTGTACCTTTGGATTCGAAGTAGTAAGAAATACTTTTCCATCATTATCGTGAATTGAATATGGATTAAAAGTACTACACTCGTTTTTTAAATAAAATTGTTCATTAGGAGGCTCAAACGGATTAGTAGACGGTTCACATAAAGAATTATTTATGGAATTTAACGGATCAAAAAGCTTATTAATATTTTGCGTATGTGTTGAATTTACAAGTAAAACATTGTCGTATTTGTTCTGTGTGAAATTATTTTGTGCGTTTTGAGTATGGGGTTCGATTTTTATTGGTGAAATATATGATTCCGGGGGATTTATTATGGGTTCGGCAATAATATTACTTTGGGAGGCTATTAAATCTCTTTATTATCCGGCTCGCGATTTTCTTTAGCTGTTAATTCTTTTAACATTTGATCGACTTGATCTATTTTGCTATTTACCACGATAACTTCGTCGTCTGAAAATTGACCGGGACTGAATTTAGCAAGATCATTCAGTCTACGCAACGCGGTATCTAGAATTAAGGCAGTGGGACATGCCATTGCTACGTCAGCTACGGCAAGAGCGGTATAAAAATCCTTAGATTTATCATCTTTTCGCTTCTTTTTATCTTTTTTAAAATTAAACAAAGTTGATATAGATTCTTCAGATTTTTGTGCCATTTCTATATTTTATAATAATAAATACAGTATCGTATCAATGGTTTTATGATCAAAAATATAATATACTTTAAAGTTTTAGTATTTCACAAAAATAATGATAATTCAATAGTTGTTATATTTAAGATAATAATAAAATTTTAAATAAATTCCTTCATTTGATTTTACCCGGCAACGGAAAATTCACGACGGACACAATAACCCCGGGAGGATAATTGTATGGTATATAAAGATTTTTGTACTTACCATATCTTTCCAACGATGGCTGCGATGATGATCACCTTCATACTTCTTTCCTCAAAATTGAATACTGACTATAATACTGACTATCTTCACAAACGGTACCCCACACTTAGCACCACTTTTTTTATGTTACGTGTGATAGGTATCCACTATAATGGGTACCGTTACTCGATTAAGCGGACTGATAATTAATGATAATAATTAATTAATATGTTAATAAATAATTACTGCTGTTTATTATCTCAATCCTTTCGAGAGTTTAATAGTATGGTGCAGTACAAAAATAAGATCCTCTTCGTAAGATATTTGTATTACTCGCTGGTTGGATGCTGGTTGGTTGATGCTAGGCTGGTTCGTGTTTGCTGCTAGGTTGCGGCTGCTGGTTGGCATTTGAGCGGTTGAGTAATAAGGCTGCCTGGAGCTGATACCTGAAGAGGCCGTTCCGTCGTGTTCCGATGCCGGTTGTTGTAGAGAGTCGAACCTCGATCGGGCGTAGGTTCGACGTTAATCGCTTGTTTTACTCCTGTATGTGAACTGAACTCGCGACCAGCTGTTCCTTTTGTTTATATACGTAACTCATTGTCCTACATAATTGTCTGACTCCTCAACATGTGTATCGTTTTGTCGTGCGGTGTTGCAATGCCTCCACGAAATCATCAGCGGGGCGGTGTTGGTGACCCGAGAGTCAGCGTTACTCCTCGTCGTTTGAGCTCATTGAACTCGACGTCAGCAGTTTATTCTTTACTGTGCACCGGCGGTCGTGCTCCGATTCGGATTGATTTAATATCAACATTGCGTTACTTATATTTAATTTATGCATGTTGTATTACTATATTATAAGTGACGTGTTGCCACACGTAACAATATATGTGCGTCAAATTAAAGATATTAATCTATATTTCATATAACAATTTCAAAAGTGTCATTGATATTACACCATAATTGCGTATTTTTACATCTTCGTAGAAGGTATATTTTCGATATTTAATGATTAAATTATGTATTATATAAGATTGGTTAGAATAAAATGAACCAATATGTAGTAAGATAATAATAATGTAGGGCAAAATATTATATTATACTATACTTGCGAGTTTCGATATCATCATGGAAGGTGTTTTTTAAAATACTCTCAAGAAAATAATCTCAACTACAGAAATAAATTATAAAATGAAAGAATAAACAAATATATAATGTGAAAGAAACAATAAAGTTAAGAAATGTTTATTACTACTCACATTTTCTATTGTGCTAACTTATTTTAATACAATCCCAATAAGCACAAAGTATTATATAAGCAATCTAGAAGAATTCTTTAAGTATTTGTATACTAATCTTTTCATAAAAAAGATTTCTTCTAGAACTTTTTCTGTATCATCATATAATTCTTGAATGTCACCTAAAAGATACACGGAGAGAAATGTTTTGTAAATTTTAAAAGTTTCAATTAGGTTCTAGTAGAAACTATAGTAATTTGCTCACAGACTGACATTATGAGTCTATTTATTAAAGTTCTAATAATGTTTAGTATAAGCTAATGAAATTACTATAAAATGATGTAACAAAAATTAGGATACACTATAGTAGAATATACGACAGTTTAAATTTCAATACATATATCTACTGAATTTTACGACAAATGTATTGAATTTTAATAGAAACTATCGTAATTTTTATTACAAACATTTTATTTTTCATGTATGCAAACCTTTACAATACGTTTGTGCGCATCCCTACCGAAAAAGTTCAGATGAGAATCATCTGATTCTCATCAGATTCTTGTGCCGAAATCGCTCGTGATTCTCATTTGAGACTCAGATGAGAATCAAATGATTCTCACGTGAGTCTCATTTAACTTTTTAACTTATAATATTCAATAAATAATATATACAATACTTATATCTAATATACCGTAAGGTACCCAATTGTTGATCATGAACCAATTTCTGATCAGTGTATTATTTCAATAAAATAATAAGATTTACATAAATCTAAACGTTGCTTCGCACAATTTGAAGGTTAAACAATCAATAATTAGTTAGTAGACTTAAATAGAAAGTGGTATATGTACCGAAAATTTACTGATCAAAAATTGGTACTTCCCGCTTTTTTTTCTTAGATTGTTGCTTACTTTAAAAATGGCAGCTATTTTGTTTTTCTGAGATGGCTAAAAGGAAGTTTAATACTTATACTTTCTGCATGCGTCAAAATATATACAATTATTAGCCTTTTTAACATAAAATTATTCTATGAACGTACAGATTTGCCTTAATTGATCAACAATTGGGTATGTGACGGTATATATGGGTGGTTCTCTGTGACATCGAAGATGAAAAAAATAAATATTGCTATAACTGTGGGAATATGTTTCAGAGGTATCCAGTAGATCTCCTGAATTTTTTCGAGGCCATTATTTTAAGTTACAGAGAGTCAAAGTTGACATTTTAGCACTTTTTTGCATTATATTATATTTCACTAAAAACATAACTATGACTTCTTTTGTAAAATTTTCTGAACTTTTCCTTAAAAATACTTTTAAAGACATAACCCACACAGCATGTAATATTACAAAAAAATATTACATGAGATATTACAAAAAAATATTGCGGAAATGTTTAGAAAATATATCAAAAATATTACAAAATATTCTTCGGAAATAATTAAATAGTTCACAACATATTACAACAATATTACTGAAATATTTCAAGTAATATTTCGTGTAATATTCCATAAATATTGTATGCAATATTTCATGAAATATTGCTATAATATCAATGCATGCTAACAAAAATAATCATTTGGAATATTACTAAAATATTGCACAGACTTTCATCACAATATTTCATGTAACATTCTCGAAACATTACAGTGTAATATTACGTGAAATATTTCAACAATGTTTGAGGAATATTCCTGGAGACTCGATTATATAATTTTTCTTGTGTAATAGAATTTCGAAACGAAACGTATTTGACATCCGGCATTGCGCTCCACACAATATGAAATCTTACAAAAAAATATAACCTAAAATAATGTAAAACATATTGCAATAATATTATAAAATTCTTCAATTTCTTATTTTCTTAACTTTGCTCTAAATTGAACAATTTAAGCTTCTTTTTTTTAACCATATCTACTTGAACTCAATTACCTTTCAGTTTTTGGATTGATTTCCTATCAATATTCGTTTTCGAGTCATAATAGCAATCAAAGTGAAATTAACTTTCATTGGAAATATTATTGTCAGATGTCGAATCACTTTCGTAAAAGTGGCGATTGGCAAGTAATAACTTGGCTTTCTTCATATTATTATATTCCAAAAGATATCCCAAGGTTAGGATAAGATATATCCGTTTCCGAAGGTCAAGTACTTCCCTTGTCAGAGGATACCAATACTGTTACAAAGGTAATAATAGCAATAGTACTAATAAAATATGTAATGTTAATATATGCGAATATGATGGATATTAACAGTTAACATATTAAATTAAATCTGACAGCATGTATATAATAACAGAATTAAAACATTTTATTTTTAAGCAGAATCTTGTTAAGATATATTGTACGTACGTAAAAATATAAACTATTGCCACTGTATTGCAAAGTGATGGCAACAATTATTGCAAACATATTGCCAATAGTTACTATCATACAATTTTTAAACTGTTGCCAATATGTTAGCCATAGCTCATAAATTAAAAGAAAAAATTAAAAAAAAATATTTGCTGTCAGTGGGACTCGAACCTTCAATCCTAAGATTCGAACGCTGACTCTTTACCACTATGAGCTATTTTGCTATTTTGTTATTAAGAGTTATTACCAGGCTATAAAGAACTGTTGAATTTATAAAATTTGGACTTAGTAATTTTTTAACCATATATTCGTAGATCTTTCTCTCCCGCCAAAGGAGCTACGCTTGGATACGATTGTCCGAATTTAGATACCCGTGCTCTATTTTCAAACTTAATTATTTTAAATAAAAATATATTGTGCACAATTAAGTAGTACTATTTCCGAAATAGTGTTTCAAACGAAATATTTTTCTGCAGTTTGCTCTTTACACTTAAAAAAATGTATCTAGCTACGAATTATGTTATTTTATCCCGCGAAAAGGTACTTATTATCTTATAGTAAAAAATTATTTCTAAACAAGAATAAAGAATCACATTAAATGAAGAATTAAATACAATTTTTTAGGATAATTAATCCAATTTCTAAATGTGTAAGTATACAAATTTTTGAATTGTTGTAAAATTTTTTTCTAATTAATAATATAATATCAGAATTGAAAAGGATAGTGCATATACAGTTTGCAGTCCTTTATTTTTATTCATCGAATTCGATTGTTGCAATGTAATATTTCGAGAAATATTAATAAAATATTTCAAATATCTACTTCAATAGGACCAGTGAAATATTTCATTAATATTACCGTAATGTTATAGTGTAATATTTTGTGAAATATTATGGAAATATTTCACATTAAGATTCACAATTATTTCACATATTTTGCTTTAATCGCCAAAATCGAAAAATCGTCGTCTTATATCTTATTTTTGTTTTGTACAAGGTTTAAGAAAACTTATATATCAATAATGCAGAAAGATTTTGCTTTCTATCGTAGAAAATTATTATAGAAAAATAACAATAAAATATTTCAACGATATTTTTATGATAACAAAGATGTAAGATTTTTAATTAACAAGATTTTTTTTCCAAATCATAGTAAAATCTTATCAATTTCATTGAAATTGTATGAGTATTAAAAACACATTAGATAGCAAATCAAATAGCAGATCGTCATATGCAAGTTTTAAACATGAACGATAAGCGTTGCGAATAGCGTAGAGGATAAACCCTGTTAAAAAAACCATAAGGATTCCGTACTGAAATCAGCATTGAATCAGTGCGGAATCGGTGTTGAATCAGCGTTGAATCCTTGTGATATCAGCACTGAAATCTGTTCCAAATCGCCAAACGGAAATCAGTATGGAAATCATTATGGAAATCAGTACGGAATTGGGATGGAAAGCGGCGTGCGCGGTACATTGAAAAATGAAATCCACACTGAAATTCGTACGGAAATCAGTGCGGAAATCAGTACGGAATTGGGATGGAAAGCGGGGCGCGCGGTACATTGAAAAATTAAATCCACACTGAAATCCGTACGGAAATCTGTGTGGAAATCAGTATGGAATTTGGATGGAAAGCGGCCGGGCGCGCACAGTGCATTCAAAAGATAAATACGCACTGAAATTTATACGGAATTCAGTACGTAACCATTACGGAAATCACTAAGGAATTTGGATAGACTGCGAGGCGCGCACAGTGCATTGAAAATCTGAGATTCGTACAGAAATCAGTTCGAAAAAGCAAGGGACGAAATTATTAAGAAATCGACCCGGCAATAAGCAGGGAAAACCGTGCATTAAAAAACAAAATGTGCACTGAAATGTGTACGGAAATTGGTACGTAAATTGCTATGAATTTAAGAAGTGCGAAATTAGAAAGAAATTGATGCGGAGATCAGCATGGAAATACCGTACAGTGTAAAGTGAAATCCACACTGAAACACGTATGAAAATTTCATATGCATTCGAGGGGTGTGTGATTATAAGAAATCAGCGTGGGAATTAGAAATGAAAGTAGTAATTCGCAGGTAAGATCCACACTGAAATACTCACGGATATTAGTAAATATATGTAAGTATATAATTAATTATTTAGAAAAGAAAATTATGTGTAAAGATATTATTTGAAGAAAAATTTTTTTATTTGTTACCACAATAGTCTTTATTTATGTGTACAACAATTGTGTTTAAGAAACACTTTAGTTTTTTGTATTGAAGAAACAATCTCGTTTCATCATAACGCTTTTTTTATAATTAATATTAAGTAATCAACAGTCTCGATTCATCATAATGTTTTTTCTACAACTAATATTAATTAAATGTGATGTGAACACTTTTAAACTTAATTTATAATTATAACTTATATAATAATCCCTTTTATAAACTGCGTAATCTTTACATTGAATATAGAATGTATTTATCTCGCTTAATAAAATGATGCTTAATCCTCCTTCAAATATAGCCACAGTATAGTGAAAAGAAATAGTGGTGCATTTTAATCGTCTTTTTGGTCATCAGTCAATCTATTCTGAAAAATAATAAACCTGTTATTATTACGAGTATTTAAGTATTTTAGCATTTTATTTTATAAATATTATTATTATGTTGCAGAAAATTTGTGCGCGAAATTTGAAATAAAATACTTATAACTTTCTTCGGTTAAAAGTTATATAATAGACACTAAATAGTAGATTTCTTAACGGGTATTCGTAAATTTATTTTCGGAACGAGAAGTTTTCGAACCGAGCCGAAGGCGAGGGCTTAATCGAGTTTCATAAAAAAGCCTTTACGTACCAATTATGAAATGTATTTTACAGCGCAAGATACCGAAAAGAAGCGACCAAGCTACGATTTTTAGGTATGTTGCACTGCAAGAAATATAAACATTAGTAATAAGTAGATGTATATTTTTTAAAATTTATATCAACCACTAATTGTCACATAAGATTGTTCAATTCAATTATTGTCTAATATTTTTTGTCTAGTAAAAGTGTTAACTGATTGTTTTATTTTATTTTATTTTATTTCGCTCTTTTTACGCTCTCAACCGGTGCCAATCTGCGAAACTAAATATATACTATTAAGTAGATGGGTGTCAGAGGCAGTGGTTCAATAAGCACTGCATATAACCTGGAGAACATATCGATAGCTTCTACTCATAGTCTCGTATAGATAGTCCTGATTATACTTTCTCACGAAAAACATGAATAAGTGCAGAATTTTCGGAGCAATCGATATGAAGTGTAACATTTTAAACCTTTAACTTGACATTTGAATACTACTAAAAAAATTACCCTTTCTCCTTCTGCAGATCGCCACTAACTTTTAACATTTACCCGAAAATTTATAGAAACCACTGACAAAAATGACTCTCCTTACCCTCCTTCCTCTTTGACTTCACACACTTTTCCTCATATCTATTATTCACTTATAATATATAATTACAGATTACATTTGGTTGCTTATATACTATTACCTGTTCATCTTCCTCTTTTTCTACATCATTCATAAATTGACGTGGTGCAACTTCTTTTTCTTTATCGTTTAATAATTCTATCAATTCATTATCTGTTAATTTATGTTGTTTTGAAAAATTATTATTATTTTTTAATGTACTGCTGCCAATGTTTTTTTTTTGTTGCTCTGATTTTTCTTCTAATACTTTGTTTATTTTTCAATCTGTTTCAGAATCAGAATCACTACTTAATCGATTTTGACGAGCAAGATTTAACTTTCTTTTCCGCTTTCCTCCGCATTCACAGCTTTATATTGCTTTACTTGAAATGCAATTTCTTCACTCAGAAACTTCCTCATATTACCAACAGTATTTTACCATCGATATCACTGTTCTCTACATATTCAGGTTTGACATTTCGCAACCAATATCTGAAGCAAACTAATTGTTGGAAATTATTTGCATACTGCATAATAAACAAGAAATATACAGGCTGCTTTTTCATTAAAATTCGAAATTCTTTTTCAACATATTTGTGTTATTTGTTAAACGTATTAGAATGATTTGCGAAACGAAATGTCGAATTGACAAACTAAAAAGCGAAAATTACTGTGCTTCGAAAATGTCGACTAAATCTTATATTTAAAAAATACAAGATTTTTATAATATAAATTCTCTGTTTTGTGTACGAATACATGAGAATAAATGTTAATTACTTACTTTTAATTACCTTCACCTTTTTTGGCGATAAAACTTTTCTTGGAGACTCTCTTACTGCAACTTTTTTTAATGTTTCCGTAATATTCAAGCATCTATTCGCTAACTGTTCAGTAGTCCATAAATTATGAGAGAAATTTTTAACAAATAAGCTACATTTTGTTGACTGTTTTAATTTTATCCACGCCTTCTTGTAAATAAATATTCTATAACCTACGTGAATGATATTCTGAAAAGAAAATGTTAGTTAAAAAAAATATTAAGTTAGCAAAAAGCTGTTGAGATTATACTTTAAATTACAAGATTAAAAAACAAAGAAAAAAATTACAAATGATATAAAATGATCATAGCGCAACCTTCTACCACTTCCTATTACGTTAATTCCTACTAATTTAATGATGAAAAAAGATTAACTTTCAACTAGCAAGTAGAGTATTTAACAATGGGAAACTGATCTTGATTTTGTTTAAGGAAAACGCCTACTAGTACAAAAATATGAAAGAATCGTCAGGAAACACAATCTCATACTCTGATTTAAGAATAGTTGTATGTGCTTCGTGAAAAAATGTGGAAAAACATGCTAATGTTTAATCGCTTGTAACTCGGAAATATTTAGATAGGTACTTAAACTCAAATTGAGCAAAAAGTTGCGATCAAGTCAAATAGATACGATTTTAAAAAATTTTGGCTTAAAAAATCATTAATAACTATAATAGTAAATTTTGGTCTACATTTCTATTAATTCTTATTTTTTTCATAACTTTTAAACAAATTAGAATATTAGAGGTTACTTTTTTTTAATCGAATCTATACTTACTGCAAATTACCTCCAGATGAAAAAGAAACAGTATATATATATATAAATATTTGTTCCATTTATTACTTTTCAAAGACTATTATTTCGAAAAATGCATTACTACTTTTATTAGTGAAAATTTGTTAATAATTTGTTGTTAGTGTACATTGAGAAAAATGTATAATAAAAATTATTAAATATTCTAATAAAAATTACTATGAAACATAGTAATCGGTGGACATATTGTACTTTTAATAAAAATTGCTGTTTTGTAGTAAAATTTGAAATGTAAATATTATTTCGAGAAAGAGTCGAATTAAAAATAAATTTCTACTTATTTCATCTGTTTATATTTTAACGTCCCTTATACATTTATTTTATTATTATTTAATACTTTATTATTTACAATTTGAAATACATACAAATAATATTTATGAAAATCATCAGAAAATAAACCGAGTCAGAGATCGAGATTCGAACCGACGATCCTTCGAGTAGAAGTCCTGCACCTTACCGCCTGCGCCGCCGGATAATTTTATTTCTGTTGATTCGAATCGCCCTCACATGTATTTTTGTGATTCACGAAAACTTGTATATTTTGTTTATTACATTTATTTGTTGCGATACTACATTTATTAATATTTTTTATTGATTAAACATTACCCCGTAAAGATAATGTAAAAAAAGAAATGTATTTATCCGCAATTATTGACAATATATACTGAAATTCTTGAGGTTACGTAGAGATGGTGTATTTTCCTTATGTACCAATTTTCTTATTGACATGACAAATTTTATTATTTTTAATAAGAAACTTTATTACATTACATAGTAAAAACATATTCAGAAATTGTTTATTATGTAATAATTATCATTTACACAAAAATATATATCAAGTATTACTATGAAAGTCACAAATTTTGCTATATTGCGTAATAAAATTTACTATGTTTCCTAGTAAATTTCGTTCACTAAATTATAATTTTTATATTTCATGATTTTTGTTATGTAAGATAGTAATTTTTATAAAACTCAATTGATAAATTTTGCTTCATCTTTTGGTACTTTTATTATGCTAATAATAATGTTTATTTAAAATATTATAAAACCTTTCATAATGCAAATATATACAGCGAGTATTATAAAACATAGTAATTTTTATTAAAAACGTTGCAAATTTTATTATAGCATCTTTCTCAGTGTATCATGAACTAGGTCGAGGACGGAAATTATGAATGTCAAACATCCCTAGTTGAAATCGAACAATTAAAAATGTTTACTCTTTTAGTTTTTGGGTACTTAAAATGGATACAAAAGCGCACATTTCAAATGTGTAAAGAAAATCTCCGTTATATACAATTGGAAGAGAACAATGTGAATTAAAGTTTGTTCACGTCAACACGGCAAGGTTTAATGATTCGCAGAATGTTTTATTAATATTATAAAAGTAAACTATAATTACGTTTGATATCACTCTCAATTATTTTATATCCGTAATTAAAGATTAAAAATCAAAGGTTACATTCAAGTTCCCAATAGTTTGATCCCTCAAACTTGCACCACGCGTTGGCCTATAATATGTCATAATTCGCATTACATATAATACATTACACTTGCTTATGTATATCATGGGCTTTTACAAATTTTAAAGTAAAATAACGGGTAAGATTTATAAATGATTTGAGTGTATAACGCCACAGCGGTCAATATTAATTAGTTTGTGCAGTTAAATCAAATATTAGTCCTTGACTATTATTTTATAGTAACAAATTATTACGTACAATCAATTCGAAATAGGAAATACGATTTATGTTTTCATTTCTACATTACTTAAAAGGTATTCTACTTTCATAAGTGTTTATACGTCGTAAGAGTACATTAGTAACACTAAATTAACTCCTAAAGCAATTAACCAACGATGGTGCAAATATTATTTGATTTAAACACAATAAAAACTAGAAATTTCTATTTTATTATAGTCTAGCAGAAATTGGTTAAGTTTGCTGGTCGTCAAGCAAATTTCACAAACGTCCCTTAGTAACCATCAAACAAATGACTCCTTGTTTACTGGTCACTAAGAAATTTTTCTTGACGCCGATGCATCAGTCTAACCCTCAACGTCGACTTGAAATGACGTGCTGCGACGACTTAGATGAAGAGGATGAAATTCACCGAGGACCTTGGAATCTTTTGGAAAAATATGTATGCATTTTCTTTCAGGTGTAAATCGGGTAATATTAAATTATTTTTTATTTCTTTTCTTTTCAAATTTTATAATTAATATAACCTAAAAATAAAGTGTAGCAAAAGTAATCCTACACTTGCGCCATACTTTGGACAAATTTGTCCCATATTTCAGCCAATAACAAAATACTTTATAAGAACTTTGTAGGAAGTTTGGCATAACTTTTGCAAACTTCTCCCAAACTTGGAATGCGTGAGTTGTCAAGTTTGGCATAGTCTCATTGCCGAAGTTTGCCCCAAGTTTATACAAACATAAACTTGGGCGAAGTTTGGCCCAAACTTTCGGATTTTTACGCGGGAAACCTTTTTTTTAAAGTTATAAACATTTTTTTGGAAAAAGATGTTAATAACTTTAAAAAGTTTTGCACTATTCTGTTAACGGCATTCGAAAGAGATAAAAAAATACATCGGAAATATGTGTTCATTAATTTATTAAATTAGTTTTTTATCATTATATATAATGCTCAAATCCCACACAGCATGAAAGATTGCAGCAAGCATGCAGCAAGCTTCCATGAAAGATTCGGAATCTATCCGAAAGCTTTCATGAAATATTGTTGCAAACTAAAAATGTCCGGGGCACATTGACGGCTACAAGCTTATTCCACGGAATATTGTAGGCATCTTACAAAAAATAGTGCGGGAATATTTCTAGGAAGCTTCCCACAAGTTTCCAGGAAGTTATCGGAAAGTTTTCTAAACCCATCAGGAAGCTTTCATAAAAACTTTATGCAAGCATCTACAGAAAACCTTCTGCAACATTTCTTGTTAGGGTGTATAAAGGTTTAAGTAATCTATCAGAAAGCTTTCATGAAATATTGCTGCAAACTAAAAATGTCCGGAGCACATTGACGGCTACAAGCTTTCGCGAAACATTGCAGAAATCATTCAAGAAATATTGTGGAAATATTTCTTCCAACAACTTTCCAGTAAGCTAGTGAAAAGATTCTTAAACCTTTCAAGAAGCATTCATGAAAACTTTATACAAGCATCTAGCGGGATTTTTCTGCAAGAATTCTTGATAAGATGTATAAAGCTTTTAATAAATCTTGCAGAAGTCTTTCAAGAATCCTTACAAAAATCTTTACAAACAATACGTTCAATTTAATAAACAGTAAAAACGAAATTTTATTATTAAAAAAAATTGTAAAACATTTTTTATATTTATACATGACATTTTATACATATATTAATTATTTAAAATTTGTTACATAAATATTTAACACAAATCGCAAAGAATAGTACATTACGATACAAGTGCTCGCTTCGCTCGAGTGGCAAATCCGACTCGTGTGGGAATCACCTATGCGCACGTGTATCGTATACTATTTTTCCTAACGAATTGCGCAAACATTTCATTTTGCGCTGACATTTGAGCGAGCGAGATAGTACACTGCTGCAATAGTGGGTAAAATAAAATTTTCCTGCAACAGTACTCACAATTATAAGAGAAAAAATTATTTCACCCCGAACCGATGTTTGCGCCCGAGCAAAGCGAGGGTGAAAAGGTGGTACAGGGTTGAAATCACTTTGTCTCTGATAATTTTGAGCACTATTGCAGGAAAAGTTTATTTTGCGCACTAGTGTGGGAATGTACTATGTTGCGCACTCAAATGCGTGCGCAAAATCGAATTTTGCGCACGGAGTTAAGAAAAGTTATAACCTACAGCGGGAAACGAACCCCGGATGCACGCATGAAAAGTAAACGCTCTAACCACTACGCTATATCGCAACACTTGCAAGGCTACTTTTAGAACTTGTACATAATGATCAATCCATTTAAGTGAATATAATGACTAATATTGTAATTATTTAATTATTTAATCAATAGTAAATTAAACTTAAATATAAATGAAAAACATTTGATTACTTAACATACATTTCTTATTAAATTTTGCTTACCAAACATAACATATAAAAATATTATTTTATGATTTTTCATGAGAATGTACAACTTTTTAATTTTAAAACAATTATCTTCTGGTACAGTGTGCGTAAAAACACATTTTGCGCATTGCTCTTCTTTAAAAAATCTCATTTACGCCCACGGTATAAAAAATATATATATGGGGTGTTCCACGTGAAATGATCCAGTAAAAAAATAAAATATTTTTTTGGTGGAATCTTTCAGAAATGGGTTAAAAAAGATGTAGCTAAATTTTTAGAGCTCTATTTTAATTACGTTTAACGTTGCTAGCTATCAAAAAATTGAAATTTAATGAAATTTTTTATTTTTTAACTATATTTATCGTTTTATAACCCAAATCCTATTGATTTTTTGTCATACATGTTAAATACAAGAAAGTTTGGAAATTTTCTGTAGAATCTGTTAAAAAACTTTAATTGCCCCAATTATATATATAGGTACCTGCTAGACATAAAATAAACCTTAAAATGCAAAAAAAATGAGTTTTGCCACAATTTTTTTTTTCCAAACCAAAAATCTATGTAAACGTTGAAAAATTACCTTTTATTTTGTCTGTAGCTGGAGACTGGCAGACAATTCTGGTCCAAGATATGGACATTTTTGGACAAAAACAATACTACAAATTTACTAAAGTAAAATAAAGTTCAAAAGTAAAAAATTTCATTAAATTTCAATTTTTTAATTGCTAGCAGCATTAAACGTAATTAAAATAGCGCTCTACAAATTTAGCTACATCTTTTTTAACCCATTTCTAAAAGATTCCACCAGAAAAAAAATTTTTATTTTTCGACTAAATCACTTCACGTGATATAGCCCATATATGTATATATATATATATATAGATAGATAGATAGATAGATAGATAAAATTTTATTAAGACCTCGGGGTGTAACCCCATCTGGCCCTCTGTGATAAACAAATGTTAACAATCAATACAGTATCAAATACAATACAAAACTATTACATAACTATTACAATAATTTATTACACTTTTGATTAAAATAAGACTACGCTACTAAAATAAAATACTTATAATAAAGATATATAGACAATGGTGAGTCAATTATTCTATTTTGGCTAATTTTTGGTTTAAGATAAAACATTAAGACCATCACGCACCACTCTCAATTCCCAATCATTTTTGTCTAGATCCATGAGATATTCGAACATTTGTTTTTTAAACCTAGCTAGTGAGTCGATATTAAAAATCGGGCAGTCAATTGAGTTTAGAAGCTCACTTGCTGCAATCGTAAAGGAGCATTTCCAAGCCTCAGTTCTCGGTGCCCTGTACAGCAGAGTTCTTTTTGGCAGACGAGAGGATCTCCTAATAACAGTAACTTCATTGATGGGGGTAAACCTGTGGATCAGGTATTGAGGATTGGAGAGCGATAGAGCCCTGAAGGCAATAGTGGCAATGAGATATTGTCTTCGTCTAGTCACTGAAAGCAAGCCTAACTCAAGTCTATGAGGTGTGACAAAACTCATTCTGGGAATGCTGCCATGAATAAATCTAGTACAAGCATTCTGCAGACGCTGGAGCTGCAAATCTCGAGTTTTGTCCACACTATGATATACAGCTGCAGCAAAATCAAAGTGCGGGAGAACCAAAGTCAATATAAGGTATTTTCTTATTCCCTGCGTCAAAGCATGTCGATGCATTCTAAGCAGACGAAGGGAAGATTGGACATTACTTGCAATTTGCCTCACATGCCTGGTCCAACTAGTGTAGGGGAGAGCCAAACCCCCAGATACTTCACTTCCTTCTCATAGGGTAGTAATTTTCCCGCTATCGAGACTTTGTTCAAGTTTTCAACCTGATACTTTGAGAGAAACGCCTTGCTGCCAAAGAGCATCACTTTAGTTTTAGCTACATTCAGAGCCAATCCATTACACTATGCCCAATTCGCTATAGCCGTTGCATCAGAACTGATCCTTGCAATGCCCTCCTCCATATCAGCTGGAAAGAATGCATAGTAGATTGTAGTGTCATCAGCATAGATCATGTGAGATGACCATGAGAGGACACTAGGTAGATCATTTATAAAGACAGAGAAAAGCAATAGATCAAGTATGCTACCCTGTGGTACCCCCGCCTTAATGTGCAACCAATCCGACATCTTACCATCATCATCAACCACCGCTTGTGAACGACCCATTAGATAAGAGTGAAACCAGGTAAGGGACGAGTCTGAAACACCCATTCTCCTCAATTTATGAAGTAAAGGGAGGTGTGGTACAGTATCGAATGCCTTTGAAAAATCAAAGAAGACTGCTAATGTCATTTTGCGAGCGTCAATTCCAAATCTGATATCATCCAATACCCCCAGAAGAGCCGTTTAAACGCTGTGTCTTCTACGGAAACCCGCCTGTCTCACGTCGAACAGCCGGTGTTGCTCGAGGTAGAGAGACAGTTGATTATATACAAGTTTTTCAAATAAATCACTTCACGTGATATAGCCCATATATGTATATATATATATATAGATAGATAGATAGATAGATAGATAAAATTTTATTAAGACCTCGGGGTGTAACCCCATCTGGCCCTCTGTGATAAACAAATGTTAACAATCAATACAGTATCAAATACAATACAAAACTATTACATAACTATTACAATAATTTATTACACTTTTGATTAAAATAAGACTACGCTACTAAAATAAAATACTTATAATAAAGATATATAGACAATGGTGAGTCAATTATTCTATTTTGGCTAATTTTTGGTTTAAGATAAAACATTAAGACCATCACGCACCACTCTCAATTCCCAATCATTTTTGTCTAGATCCATGAGATATTCGAACATTTGTTTTTTAAACCTAGCTAGTGAGTCGATATTAAAAATCGGGCAGTCAATTGAGTTTAGAAGCTCACTTGCTGCAATCGTAAAGGAGCATTTCCAAGCCTCAGTTCTCGGTGCCCTGTACAGCAGAGTTCTTTTTGGCAGACGAGAGGATCTCCTAATAACAGTAACTTCATTGATGGGGGTAAACCTGTGGATCAGGTATTGAGGATTGGAGAGCGATAGAGCCCTGAAGGCAATAGTGGCAATGAGATATTGTCTTCGTCTAGTCACTGAAAGCAAGCCTAACTCAAGTCTATGAGGTGTGACAAAACTCATTCTGGGAATGCTGCCATGAATAAATCTAGTACAAGCATTCTGCAGACGCTGGAGCTGCAAATCTCGAGTTTTGTCCACACTATGATATACAGCTGCAGCAAAATCAAAGTGCGGGAGAACCAAAGTCAATATAAGGTATTTTCTTATTCCCTGCGTCAAAGCATGTCGATGCATTCTAAGCAGACGAAGGGAAGATTGGACATTACTTGCAATTTGCCTCACATGCCTGGTCCAACTAGTGTAGGGGAGAGCCAAACCCCCAGATACTTCACTTCCTTCTCATAGGGTAGTAATTTTCCCGCTATCGAGACTTTGTTCAAGTTTTCAACCTGATACTTTGAGAGAAACGCCTTGCTGCCAAAGAGCATCACTTTAGTTTTAGCTACATTCAGAGCCAATCCATTACACTATGCCCAATTCGCTATAGCCGTTGCATCAGAACTGATCCTTGCAATGCCCTCCTCCATATCAGCTGGAAAGAATGCATAGTAGATTGTAGTGTCATCAGCATAGATCATGTGAGATGACCATGAGAGGACACTAGGTAGATCATTTATAAAGACAGAGAAAAGCAATAGATCAAGTATGCTACCCTGTGGTACCCCCGCCTTAATGTGCAACCAATCCGACATCTTACCATCATCATCAACCACCGCTTGTGAACGACCCATTAGATAAGAGTGAAACCAGGTAAGGGACGAGTCTGAAACACCCATTCTCCTCAATTTATGAAGTAAAGGGAGGTGTGGTACAGTATCGAATGCCTTTGAAAAATCAAAGAAGACTGCTAATGTCATTTTGCGAGCGTCAATTCCAAATCTGATATCATCCAATACCCCCAGAAGAGCCGTTTAAACGCTGTGTCTTCTACGGAAACCCGCCTGTCTCACGTCGAACAGCCGGTGTTGCTCGAGGTAGAGAGACAGTTGATTATATACAAGTTTTTCAAATAATTTCGAGGCTTCAGACAACAAGGCTATTGGCCTAATATCTGATAAAGAGGAAATTTTGGTAGTCTTTGTTAAAGGCCGTAATAACGCTCTTTTCCATAACGCTGGGAAATTTGCCTCCTCAATAGATCTGTTGAATATATTGGTTAGAACAGGACAAACTTTGTCGGATAGTAATTTCAGCATCGTGGGAGACAATAAGTCTGGTCCAGTTGCCCTAGAGGCAGTCGAAGCCAACGCAGCAGAGACCTGGGCACAGGTCACCCGTGAGATACAGAACAATGGTAAATCTAAGATGGTTGAAGGCTGACTTAGAAGAACCGAAAATTCTTCAAGTGCTAATGCCGCATGATTACAGGATATCGACGCAAAGTGACGGTTGATCTCATCAGGATTAAAATGAAGAAACGGTGAACGACGATTCACCGCCGATATACCAATGTTCCGTATAATTTGCCACTTTGCACGCATTGAACGTGCAGATCCAAGCCTCGAGGCATAGTACTGATTCTTTGCCATGTCGAGCGCATTTGACACCATCCTACGTAATGCACGAAACTCGAGTAGGTCCAAGCGACGTCCAGATCTCACTCCCAGATCTCCCAGATCAGTGATGCGCACCTCCAGCGGGTCCTCAATTGACCGACTTAAAAGATGGCTGGAGCTACCGCTGATGTCTTTCATTTCATCTCGAAGGTTGGAAATACATTTCGTCAGGTCATTTTGACAATCTTCCTTCAATCGATTTGTCGCCGATTCGAGTGCATCAAAACGTTGATTGGTACGTGTTTCATGATTTTCCAACCTTTGGAGTAGAGCATCCGTAACTTCACGTTGTTGTCGAGTTTGCTCTGTTAGATCCGCTATCGAGGTATTCTGAAGGCACACTTACTCTCAAAGGTTGGATAATTTAGTATCAAAATTCTTTGAAAGATTTGATAATTGAACATGTAAATTTTGTGCAAACGATGAAAACCAGTCAGGTGGGTCTGTTGTGCTTCCTAGTTTATGACTCTCAGATAACATTTTAGAGTGTTTGAATGCTTTCGACGACGGCGGAAATGGTGTTGAGGCCACACGTTTGCTAGAGCGGTTCACAAGATTAGTGGATGCATCAATCACAGTGGGCTGCTGCGTTGTCGAGGAAGGAGGTGTACGCAACATCAGTACAGCATTAAAAGAATCAGCTAACCTTCAACTCACAGAATTTCCATTAAACTTAAGAGATAAAAATATGTGTATGATCCTTTATAGACTAATTTAATTTGTGACGTTGTAAAACATACAACGTACAAGTACATGCACATGGCTTGTATTTACAAGTCATGTGCATGCATACAGTTAACTTTACGATAGCTCGCGATCGCGTCGCAGGTAGCGAATCCCTCGCTGGCGGACCGAAGTGCACCGATGCACTTTTAAAAATAAGCACTAATACCCACGGTATGGGTATGTTTTAGAGTCAAAGCCGACGAAGGACGCGACCGATTCCCCGACGGTAGTACGCGGATCACTACCCAGACCACGGCCGAGAGGTATCGTGAGTCAAGGACCAGCCCAGGTCGTCTCACGATACCTGGCGAATCCGATGCTGATGTCAACAAGACGGGAGGTTAGGCGGCGTCCTAACCTCAACCGTCACACGTGCTCAGCAGACGACGACGGCTGAGATGGCGCATGGGTGCGCGCACGCCCGAACTACGTACTAGTAGTCGGGAGAGCCAGGGTGCTCCCCCACCTTACACCCGTATACCGGGGAACGCGGCACCGACGGCGACGCTCGTGCGGCACTAGGCGTGGTGCGCGGGAAGGGGGAATCACTCGAGCAGCGAGAGTGTTGCGCGCGCGAAGACGCTCGAGTGAGCGACCGTAGTGGGACTATGGGTGGGAGCGCGCGGAGCGAGGGGAGCGCGAGAAGAGTAGGAGTCGCGGTATACCTAATGTATGCGTGCAAAGGTATACCGCGGCATATTAAATACATATATATAGATATATACGGTGCGCGCACACCTATGTATTGGTGTATACTATTGTATATAGCGCGCACGTATATAATACCATATTAATTATTTTAGCTAGATCGCGTTGTTGTTAATAGAAAAAATACGTAGATCCGTCGGTAGAGTTTTGGGCGATTTTTAATAGTTTATAAAATATGTATATAGTTGTAAATAGTTGCTAAAATTAAATATTAATTGATGTATGAGTGTGTCGGGATAGTTGATAGTAATTACATAGTCGGTAGGCACGGGGCGGCAGCACCGACTGGGTTACCGATATGGTAATTCATTATTTGTAATGCGCGCCTTCCGAGTGTCGGGAATGATTGGTTGCGTGATCGACCCAATAATGAACAGGTTGGTGGTGACGTAAACCACTATTATTGGGTAATCGGCCTTGACGGAAATAAGATCAAGGCTGACTACGCGTATCGATCACGCAATCAACCACCCTAATCAACGCCGGTAGATAAGGAGGATAGTAAGATAGAGCAGGATAGCGATAGGGTGGGGAGGAAAATCCTTAATTTTGGGGATCAAGCCACACCGCGAGCCGGATGAAGAAGCCGGTCTCGAGGATTCGCTACCCGATCGTCCGAGGAGATAGTCGTGTTTTCCGAAGTCGTGATTATTTTGAGTTGTAGAGTAGTAATTTTGAATTATTAATATTTATATTTTTATATTATTCTATACCGCCGGACGGAGTTGCGTGAGTGGGTGCACGTGTGTGAGCCGGTCGCGGATCGCGGTTCATTATTGTGTCGGTGCCGGAGATTATAATTTTCTTTGAATTTTGAATAAATCTTAGTTGTGGTGAAATATAGAATTTGAGAGTGTTATTTTATGTAATTTTCCTTTACTCCGAAAGCCGCCGGTTCCGAGGTGGTCAGCCGTCGGGATTCCCTCTGTGACGAGGAGTCGAGTTGGAGATTTGCCGGGTTGCCGAGTAGTGTTGTAAAGTAATTATTCATTTTTATTTAAATATCGTCAGGCGCCCAATTAAATACAAATCGGCGATATCTAGCCATTTTCAACGTCGCTACGACGGAACCTCCGCCGGGTTATAATTTAATATAATTAAATTCTTCCCGACGAAAAGTAGCGTCGCAAAATGGCGCCCAACGTGGGGCAGTAATTGACGGCAGAGTAAAGAGTGTGTTTGAGTATCCGTCCGGCATTTTTGTGTAAAATCAACACCATTAATTAAGTGTTAAATTTTTTTTGAGTAGTGGTAATTTATGGTAAATTTTTGTGTATACCTATTGCCAATTGGGCGGGCCCTCCTGTTTGTGTAAATCTCGTGCCAAATATACAATTTATTTGATTATTATTGATTATTATTAATAATTATATATTGATTGTATTTACATATATATTTACTACATATAAATATTTGTTATATATATATTTGTATTTTTCCGCCAGAATTGTATTTCTGTTTCAGTGATTGCTCAATTTATTATCGCCGGTATATACCGCCGGTACTTGTGAATTTTCGCCAAAACCGCCAGATTTATTTCTGTTTCAGGTGTTATTCAAAATACAACGAATCGCCGGTATTAACCGCCGGTAGTAGAGCAATTACGCCGGAATCGCCAATATTAACTGCCAATATTTGAATAAATTGCCAAACCGCCAGACTTTTATTCTGTTACAGGTTGCCAGTTTGTAAACCGCCAGTTATATAGTATATAGATATATTGTGCTTGAGAGTGTAAGCACGCGGTGATAATTTAATTATTTTCCATTGATTTATTTATTGATAATTAGTACCTCACGGCACGAGGTTTGTAGATAATAATTGTTGTGGTGGTGGTAATAATCATTTGTGAATTTTGCCGTGTCGAATAACCCGTTTGAAGGATCCGGGTCGGTTTATTATAATTTTATAAATTTATTTAACCGTCGGATTAATAATTTAAAATGGCCGAACACGTCGAACAGATGCATATATTACTCGAGGGTATCGCCGGTAGAGAGAGACGTAATTTGAAGCGGACGATCGCCAAAATGGCGGATGAACATGTCGGTCGAGAGTTAGCGTCACAACGGCTGTGTGCCGCCGGATCAAGCGCTGCGTTGCGGGACAGACTATTGCGCGCCCGGTTGCGGGAAGCCGAACCGGATAACGATAATATTCCGTGGTACGAATGGGACGAAGACCATGCGGAGATACGTAAGGAGTCGGTAAGCGCAGGTGCTTATCAAGCAAAGGTGATGATGGCAGTCGATAATGCTGCCAAGCAGAGACGAAGGTGGAAGAAGAGTGTTGTCACTACAGATAAGGGAGTAGGTGACAGAGAGACGGTAACCTCCGATGATGGAAGCTTAGCGGATAGTGAGGCGGATAGCGAGTTATGGCCAAGCGGAACGGATAGAGAGAATGCTGTCGACAAGAGAGTTCCAACGTACACGACAGTCGCCACGCAGACTACCTGCACGTATTCTAACACGTATACGACGCAGTCTGGGTTAGGCTTGCCGATTACGTCGTCGATTGCATTACCATCAACTAGTTATGCGCCAGCGCCTCTCACAATTCCGCCGGAGTTGTGTAATTATATCCGCCAGCATCCGACCGAATGGGATAAGTTAATGACACAACTAGGTGTATTTCCCGTTAGGTCTAATCAGGTTCCGCCGGTAGAGAGGAGGAGTGATCGAGAAGCCGCATTGAGTCCGAATGGTCCCGGAAAGTCGTATAAGAAGAGGAGTATTATTCCCGCCGAATCCGATGCATTCATACCGTCAGGCCGATCCGACACTGAGTCTGGTAACTCTAGTGCGGAGGGAGCGAATCCAAAACGGAGGAAGAGCACGAAACCGGCAAAGAAGACTGCGCAGTCGAAGAGTAAACCGCCAAAGAGTATGGCGAACTCTACGAGATGCAGTACGGCGATCAAACCGATTGATTTGAAAGACGTGGAATCAGCGTTAAATCAATGCGATTTGCCGGATTGCCATGAGGACAGTCATAAGCAGAATGCTTCCGCCGGTAGTGTAGTGAGCAGTGGCTCAAAGAGACGAAAGCTCGCGCGGATTAATTCCAGCGAATCGGAGAATGATTCCGATGAAGGGTTCACGCGCGTGCGGTCTCGAAAAGAGAAGTCGTCCAGCCCAATCAGTCTGAAACCAGACGAGAGTCTTCGAAGCATGAAAGTGCTAAAGAGCTGGGGGCTGAGGTTTGCTGGTGATGAGAGAGAGAGATGCCCGACGAGTTCCTCAGTCAGCTAAATGATTGTAGGAAGAGCGCTGGTTTGACAGATGCACAATTGCTAGGTGCATTGCCGTGCATACTGAGCAAGGACGCCAGCCGATGGTTTAGGGTCGACGAAGACGCAAATAGCATCGTGGGCGCGATTTTCGGCGTCAGTTCCGACACCAAGTTAACCTGCGAATAATCGTCGGACACTTTAAGAAACCACCGTCGGAGAAAGTGTTAGTAGAGACAGCGTATCGAAATCTTCTGCCGGAGTATAGGACTGCGATGGCAAGCAAGCTCGTAGAAGATTTCAAAGACCTGGAATCAGCGTTAAATCAATGCGATTTGCCGGATTGCCATGAGGACAGTCACAAGCAGAATGCTTCCGCCGGTAGTGTAGTGAGCAGTGGCTCAAAGAGACGAAAGCTCGCGCGGATTAATTCCAGCGAATCGGAGAATGATTCCGATGAAGGGTTCACGCGCGTGCGGTCTCGAAAGAGAAGTCGTCCAGCCCAATCAGTCTGAAACCAGACGAGAGTCTTCGAAGCATGAAAGTGCTAAAGAGCTGGGGGCTGAGGTTTGCTGGTGATGAGAGAGAGATGCCCGACGAGTTCCTCAGTCAGTTAAATGATTGTAGGAAGAGCGCTGGTTTGACAGATGCACAATTGCTAGGTGCATTGCCGTGCATACTGAGCAAGGACGCCAGCCGATGGTTTAGGTCGACGAAGACGCAAATAGCATCGTGGCGCGATTTTCGGCGTCAGTTCCGACACCAATTTATAGGTGAATTCGACCACGAGGATTTGCTGGACGAGTTGCGCCGACGAACGCAAGGAAAGGGAGAAAAGATTACGCGATATCTCTCTAACCTGCGAATAATCGTCGGACACTTTAAGAAACCACCGTCGGAGAAAGTGTTAGTAGAGACAGCGTATCGAAATCTTCTGCCGGAGTATAGGACTGCGATGGCAAGCAAGCTCGTAGAAGATTTCAAAGACCTGGAGTACTATGGGCGGAAGTGGGAACGCCAGCAGGAGTTGAACAGCCGGTATACCCCGCCAGCGCCGGTTGAGAAGTCGAGAATCCCTGGAGCAGCATACAAGGGACGATCGACAAAGCAAAAGGTCGCCGCGCTATCGGTAGACGTGGAGGAAGCCGCCGAAGTGAAAGTCGAGAGGAAGGTTGCTGCAAGCAAAAAGGCGAAGCAAGCAGCAACAAAAGAAGTAGTTGAGAAGTCGAAACGTCAGAAAAAGGACGTTTTGTCGAGCGTGGCTGCGGAAGTGCAAGTAGCTCAGAAGCCGACTTACGCCGCAGTTGTAAATCGGGGTTTGCCGACTAGATCGACGAATTCTGCTGCCAAGTGGGAGAGTAAGCCGTACGCCCGTCAGCAGAAGGTTGCACCGCCGAATGGAACGAGCAATGCAACATTTCAGTCGAAGTCGCCAGGTCGTCGGGAATTTTATGGTCCCTGCTTTAACTGCCAGGTGGTAGGGCATCGAGCAGCGGAATGCCCGAATGCAAAGTGTTTTCTGTGTGCCAAGAAGGGACATCGAGCGGCGCAATGCCCAGAGAAGGTGTTCAGACCGCAGTCACCGTCATACAGATCGCAAGAGTCGTGTCAGATGTGCGGTAAACCAGGAGCGGTTTTCCGCAATTGTCCTGACTGTGCCGAAATACGTGTCAAGTTGGGAAACTTGTTGGCTGGGGGACAGTAAGTCCGCTGATCCCCCAGCAGCACTCCTTAAATCTCGCCGGAAAGGTTAATTATAATCCGCCGGTGGAGAAGCAGGAGAATGTCGTAGGTGGTGAAGAGAGGCAAGCCGAGAATCACGTTACGCCGGAGGTAGACATGAAGCGGTTGAAGAAACGAGGTTTATGTTTCCTTCAGCCGGAAGCCGTGGATCATTCGCTAGGTGAAGCGGAATATTCGCGGAAAAGTCTACAAACATTTCGTGAAAGGGTGAGGCAAAAGGAGAGCGAAGTCGCCACGCCAGTACCGCCCAATGAGGATCTCGAAGAAGAACGAGAATTCTCGAGGCTACACATAGTGCAACGCGCCGTAGAGATGCTCTCAGCCCCATCGCCGCTTGACTTGCCGGTAGAGAAGGAGGTAGATTGTATTCCGACGCCGAATCCAAGAAGTACGGGAGCGATTCCCAAGAGGACGCGGACGGAATTATGTATTCCGCCGCCGAATAGAGAGGAGAATCAAGAAGTCCGTCGAGACGACGAGAATGTAGCAGCTACGTCGGCCGATAATAGGAATTTCCTAGAACTGAATCTCGGAGGAGAGAGTTATAGTGCGCTGTTTGATCCAGAAGCTATGATTTCGCTCGCTGGACCTAAAGTAACGGAGAGATTCAGAAGCCGGTTGGAACCATGTGAAACTGCAATTAAAAGCGTCACAGGTGATGTCCGCCGAGTAATAGGAATCCTAAATATTAGTTTGGAAATAGACGGATACGCCGAAATAATTCCGCTCAAAGCCATGAATGTCCTAGACCATGATGTCATACTAGGCATGGATTTCTGCCGGATTTTCGACGTAGATACCCGCCTAGGTAGAGGAGAGTGGCGAGCTCGAGAAGGTAAATGGAGAACCTTCGCCGCCACGGCGGAAGACGGAGAAGCGACGATATATGCTGAATGCGCTGGCATCCAGGAGTTACGGGATGACCAACGAGAACATGTGAGGCGTCTCGTAGAAGGCATATTGCCGGAACCGTCGGATACTTTCGGCGCAACTGACCTAACCGAACATCACATTGATGTTGGAGATGCATCACCTATAATGCATAAGGTTCGCCGGTTGTCGCCGAGGATGTTGGAGATTGCGCGAGACGAAGTAAATAAGATGTTGCGGAATGATATTATTGAGAGGTCAGCCAGTGATTGGAGCAGTGCGCCGGTGATGGTTAAGAAACCTGATGGATCGATACGGTTTTGCATCGACTACCGTGATCTCAATAAGGTTACGAGGAAGGACGGATATCCAATGGCTACAATGGATTCCATCCTTGATAAGATGAGACGGGCAAAGTGCATTACGAAAATCGACCTGAAGCAGGCGTATTTTCAAATAATGATGGAAGCAACCAGCCGGAAGTATACCGCCTTTGCCGTGCCAGGATCAGGGCAATACCAGTTTAAAAGAATGCCGTTCGGCCTTACAAATGCACCGAAAACGTTCCAGCGTCTAGTGGATGCGTTATTCGGGCCAGAGTACGAGCCGTATATCTTCTGTTACCTAGATGATATAATCATAGTAACAGAAGATTTTGACGAGCATCTGAAGTGGCTGGAGTTAGTATTGAGGAAGCTCGTGGATGCTGGATTGATGGTAAACCGGGATAAGTGCGAGTTTTGCTGTTCCAGTGTTACGTATTTAGGCTTTATCCTGGATAGCCAAGGATTGCGCCCTGATCCAGAGAAAGTTTCGCCGGTAGTAGAATACCCAGAGCCCCGCAATGTTAGAGAATTGCGCCGGTTCCTGGGAATGGTCGGGTGGTACGCCAGGTTCATTGAAAAGGACTCTGAGCTGAAGGTACCTTTGGTAAAACTTCTCCGTAAAAGCCAAGAGTGGACGTGGGGAGAGGAGCAACAGGAGGCGTTCGACGCTCTGAAGAAAGCTCTAACCCAGGCGCCAGTGCTCGCAAGGCCGGATTTTAGTAAGCCGTTTACTATCCAGTGCGACGCCAGTAATTTCGCCTTGGGAGCCGTCCTCACGCAGGAGAAGGATGATGGAGAGCATCCGATCGTATATATCAGCCGAGTGCTGACACCGGCTGAGAAGAATTATACGACGTCGGAGAAGGAGTGTCTCGCCATGTTGTGGGCGATTAAAAAGTTGCGTCCGTACATCGAAGGTTACACCTTCACGGTCATTACCGACCATAGTGCCCTTCGATGGCTGCAGAATCTCAAGGACCCAACGGGCCGTCTTGCCAGATGGGCCTTGGAGATGCAGCAATGGGACTTCAAGGTGGTACATAGGAAGGGAGCTATGAACCACGTCCCAGACGCCTTGTCCAGGATGTTTCCGTCGGAAGAGGAAGATGTAGCCGCGTTTGAAGAGATAGCGGACCAATGGTATCTTAAGATGCTGAAAGAAGTGCCAGAACGTCCCGCTAAGTTCAATGGTTGGAAAGTAGAGAACGGCTTATTGTATCGCCACAGGTACGACCCATTACTCGACCCAATAACTACGCCGGAAGAAGGTTGGAGGCTAGTGGTGCCAGCAGACCATCGTCAACAAGTGTTACAAGAGTCGCACTGTGTCACGTCTGCTGGGCACTTAGGGATCGAGAAGACGTACGACAAACTGGCCAGAGACTATTACTGGAAGGGCATGTGGTATGACACCCACGACTTCGTACGTAGTTGCCAGACCTGCCAGCAATACAAGGTATCGCAGACAGGACCCGTCGGATTAATGGGAAGCCGGATCGTAGAGAGACCATGGGCAGTAGTGGCCGCTGATCTCATGGAATTTCCACCAAGCAAGAGCCAGTGTCGATACTTGGTGGTATTCCAGGATCTATTCACCAGGTGGATTGAGGTGAAACCGCTGAGATCAGCAGACGGAAAGTCGGTTGCGAGGGCGTTCGAGGAATTGGTGTTATTCCGGTGGGAGACGCCAGATTACTTTCTCTCGGATAATGGTCGGGAATTCGACAACAAGTTGTTGAAAGCTACCTTGGCGGAGTACGGAGTTAAGCACGTCACGACGCCTCCGTACTTCCCCCAGGCTAATCCGGTCGAGAGAAGTAACAGAACGCTGAAGGCGATGATAGCAGCATTTGTCGGTGGAGACCATCGGAATTGGGACGTGCACGTGCACGAATTTCGCCATGCCGTGAACACCGCTGTACAATCCTCCACTAAGGTGTCACCTGCCTTTTTGAATTTCGGCAGACACCCTAAACCAGTGAAAAGCCTGAGGAGAGAAGTAGAAGGTCATAGACCAGTCGTTAAAATTCCGCCGGAGGTATGGGAGGAGAGGATGAAACGCCTAGATGCCCTGCGAGATTTGGTAGCTCGACACATTGATCAAGCACGTGCCAAGCAGGAGAAACAGTATAACAAGGGACGTAAAGATGTTAGTTTTTCCGTAGGAGATTTGGTACTTAGAAGAATACATACGTTATCTAACGCCGCGAATAAATATTCCTCCAAACTTGCGCCGAAATATGAAGGACCGTTCGATATCGTAAAAGTGCTGTCTCCTACAGTGTATGTGTTGGGTAGTGGTGAAGGAAACAGTCGGAAAATTGCGAAATCGCATGTCACCGAATTAAAACGTTTTATTCAACCCCGCAGATGTGTGTCACAAAGGAAGACAGGAGAATAATCCCCGCCGGTGGTAGAGGAGAGGTTAGGGTAGGCCCTACGGCAAGAGTACCCGTCGGGGAGCCCTAAGAAGAGAAGAAGAAGAGAAAGAAGAAGAAGACACTGCCGGTAGTTGTGAAGAAGAAGAAGAAAGATGTATATAGTAGATTAAGAAAACCGTTGGTAGTAGAGGAGAATACGCCGGAAGAGAGAGGGAATAGGTATAATAATATAATTTTTTTTTATTAATTATTCTATTTTCTATTTTTATTATTTATTTTTATTTTGTAATGGTGGTGGTTATTGAATAAATAAATAAAAATTAAAGTGTGCAATTCGGTCCGACGCCCGTGCGAGGGAAGAAGTAGTATCGCGAACGAATCGTTGTTAGGAGAATAGTAGTAGTTGTAAGAGTTAGTTTAAATTACATGATATATAATTGAGGGTGAATAGCTTTTGTGTAATGAGTAAAAGTAGTTAGAGTAAGAAGTTGTAGTAAACCGAAGGACACCGGGGGTGTTTCGGTTTAGGAGGGGGCTGTTTGTGACGTTGTAAAACATACAACGTACAAGTACATGCACATGGCTTGTATTTACAAGTCATGTGCATGAATACAGTTAACATATATTAGATCGCGATCGCGTCGCAGGTAGCGAATCCCTCGCAGGCGGACCGAAGTGCACCGATGCACTTTTAAATAAGCACTGATACCCACAGTATGGGTATGTTTTAGCACGAAGCCGACGAACGACGCGACCGATACCCGACGGTAGTACGCGGACTACGACCCAGACCACGGCCGAGAGGTATCGTGAGCCAAGGACCGAGCCCAGGTCGTCTCACGATACCTGGCGTATCCGCTGCTGATGACAACAAGACGGGAGGTTAGGCGGCGTCCTAACCTCAACCGTCACACGTACTCAACAGACGACGACGGCTGAGATGGCGCATGGGTGCGCGCACGCCCGAACTGCGTACTAGTAGTCGGGAGAGCCAGGGTGCTCCCCCACCTTACACCCGTATACCGGGGAACGCGGCACCGACGGCGACGCTCGTGCGGCACTAGGCGTGGTGCGCGGGAAGGGGGGATCACTCGAGCAGCGAGAGTGTTGCGCGCGCGAAGACGCTCGAGTGAGCGACCGTAGTGGGATAATGGGTGAGAGCGTGCGGAGCGAGGGGAGCGCGAGAAGAGTAGGAGTCGCGGTATACCTAATGTATGCGTGCAAAGGTATACCGCGGCATATTAAATACATATATATAGATATATACGGTGCGCGCACACCTATGTATTGGTGTATACTATTGTATATAGCGCGCACGTATATAATAAATTATTTAAAACAAAGATAAAAATTGAGATATAACTCTGTACCAATTAATCGCAACTGCCGCAGAACTTAAACAAATAAGAGAGTAACGATAAAAGCAATTAAATTAATATTTTAGATTTAATAATAAGATTAAAAACTACTAGTTTTAGACTTTCTGTTCTTGTATGTCAATTTTCACAAGCTGTACTGCTCAATAACAATAGCCAATAATAAAATGCATAAATGCATAATAAAATGCAATAATGTATGATGAAATATGTCTGAATTACTAAACAGTTTGTGCATTAAACATATATTACAATTTATAAGTATGTAGAACAGAGATCAATACTATACTTCCCAAATAGCACACAATTACGCGGCACAGAAAAAGGCCTACATGCTTTACACGCAACAGATACACACTCAAGAACAGCAATCCACGCTGTATAACCATAACAGTACTCAAATTACGCGGCACGAAAAAAATAGCCTAAACGCTTTACTCGCAATTAATGAATATAAGAATTAAGGCTAAATTAAGGCTCGCTAAAAACACGCGAATTACATAAAGATGCCTAAACGCTTTATACGCACGAAGCACATTAATACGGAGCACGCAATAAGGCATACGTGGTATACCTTTGTTGACGAAACGTACTTGTTTGCCACCGTTATTATGTTGATATTAAATAAAGTACGATTATCATCACAAAATAAACTCAGCACGCTGACTGTATCTAGTGAAATCACTCACTTACAAATTCCAAAATTAGAAATTTATATACTGAAAGGATGTAGATTACAAAACGTGTCACAGCTATTCTCTTGAGTTAATATAACCTCTTCATAACCTCTTCATGGATGATGAGTATTAAAATGGATAAAATTTTTGCGAGCCTTTACATAAAACATCATCGAGACTGTGTAATGAATGCTCGCATTGTTGCGCTAGCGAGAATTGTAACAAAAAGCCCATAGGCACAAAGCAGCAGAAAATAATATCTTTTAAAGTGAGATGTCGTAAATTGGCGTGAGTTGCTACTTACAGAGAGAGTGTATATCTATATATATATACACGTGCGAAAGATGATTTTTGACTCGCTTCGCTCGAGCGTTAAATTTGCACTTGTTAGAAACTCAACACTTTCGCTCTTGTAAGGGAAAAGTACTGTTACATTTTTCATGAAAACGAAAATATATTTTTCTATTTTTAAGATAATAAATTCAGTTTACAAAGTGTTCATAAATATATATAAATAACTTTGTGAATTGAGCTATTTTTCATCAGTCTCTCTTCCAGTTCTTAAATCCTCGTTTTTATTCACAAAAGAAAAAAATTCACATTTAACCAATTTGGCGCAATGTTAAGTAAAAATTTTATTAGGTATTATTATTTTATGTTGCTTTTATTTTACTTTATTTTTTTTATTATTACTTTTTTTATTTTTGCTACTCTGCACATTTAATCGATTCAAAGCAGGCTAAGAGGGCATATGTTAGGCCCTTTTTGGGTGTTCTGTATCATTTGAAATACAAAGAAACATTTTCATTTTTTCTTATTTGAAATACGTATAAATGGTGCCTCTTAGATTAATTTTCAATCATAATTTAAAAAGGGACCTAACTCGAGACCTAACTCCACACAACCCTTCAAATACTATTCATGAAATTTATACTAAATTCGTCCTCAGTTTGAACCCAGTTCTTACAAAATCAGTACTACATACATTATAATGAAATTAGTACTACATAAGAATGAGATTAGTACCAACTTTGTATCATATTGGTACTTTAGAAAGCTTAAATATCATTATAGTGTTTCTAAAATAAATAAAAAAATAATTTATTTGAAAATAAATTACGGGGTATTGTAAAATACACATTTATAGAGGAATAAACTAAACATAATATATTTCAAGTTTATTATTGTATGCAAATACTGACAAAATAAAAAAAAACCAGAGTATTTTTAGTAAAAAAAACACGCTTTTTTTAAAAAAAGGAAGAGAGATAGAGAAAAAGTCCAAGGAGGAAAAAGATGCTATTTTACTCATAGAATGTAGATCTGCATCTAAATACGATATGAAAAAAAATTTTTTTTTCCATTTTCTCGCATATAAAAAAGTTGAAAAATCTTTAATTGAGTCTCAGTTAATACAGTATTTTTAAAATTAATATTATTCTATAATTTTTTAATTCAATTATTGTTAATTTAAACATTTTTCAAATACAATATAAAATAAAAAAAGTGATTTTTAAAATTTTTTGTTATGCTAAAACATGGAAAAGAATTATTTTATTCAAATCTCATTTAAGCTGCAGATCTATATTCTGTGAGTAAAATAGCATCTTTGTTCGCTCTGAAGTTTTACTCTATGTCTCTACCTTTTTTAAATATTTTGATTTTAAAAAAAAAGCGTGTTTTTTTACTAAAAATACTCCAAAATTGGTAAAAAGTGGGTTAAAAAAACGCTCAACCTCTCATTTTAAAGCTAAAGCAATTACCTTCCAAACCTCGTTAGTTTTTTTGAGCTATCTGTACACTAAATCTACAACGGATCAAAAAGAGACATGTTGTTTAGTGTTTTCATCTCTTTTTAATACTTATAAAAAACACAAATTTTAATTTTTTAACTTTTGCAGTAGCATTTACTGAAAGCTTTTACATGCTTTTTCGAAAGGCTTTGGATTTTTTAAGCTACAACGTTTTGTTGCTAAGAACTAAAACTTTGAAATTTTGAAAGCATGTGGTGGAGAGTGTATTTTGTACTAATTTCCAAAAACTTGATGGAAACTTTTGAGTAATCTTTCCACAAAGCAGGTAAGCTGTTCATTGCAGTATTTTTTAGTGAAACATTTTTGCATAATTCATCGGAAATATTCCTTGATATATTGCTGCAATCTTCCATGATAAGCTTCTGGAAGCTTTTTGTGCGAGGCGTTACGTAACTTTTTTGAGCGTGTCCAGAAAGATTATAGTAGTCTATCTAGCTGTCTTTCACGAAAGATTACCAGTTTTATTAATGCAATATTTTAATAAGCTTTCACGCAACCCTAATTTTATGTTCCACTGCAACTTATCGCGTTTTTTACCGAAAATTTGCAGGAATCTTGCCAGAAACATTGTTTTTTGATCATTCACAAAAATTGCATTTGAATCTTGCTAAAATCTTTTATGCAAGCTTTCTGCAAACTACTTACTAGAAATTGCCGCATTCTTTCTCTGAACTTTTCTGGAACATTAAGCAGCAATATTCCTTATGCATAACTTCAAGACAAATTAACCAATTTGAGCTTACTTCAGTTTCAGTGTATATTTCTATTTGTTTCCGAGATATAAGCGATTAAAATGGGAGTAATTTTTCTTCAAAATTTGCTTTAGTGGCTTTTAATTTTCATAAATCAGAACGTTAGAGTCTACAATTTTGAATGTCTTCATATTTTTATATTACAAAACGTATCCCAGAGTTTGGTTAAGAACCGTGACCTGAAGGTGAGGCACTTTCTTAGTTAGTGTATCTATAATAAATAGTTTTTTCTGCCCTCCGGCCGGAAAGCGGCCACTTTCCGGCCGCTGCGCGAATTGAAGTTGCCGTTTTCCGGCTACGTCGAGCAGAAAAATAGTATACACACCTTGGCCAGTAAAAAAGAAAGCCTCAGATCACATGATCGTCCACCTCGGCTTCGCCTCGGCCGACAATTACATGTGATCTGAGACATTTCTTATTTTACTGGCCATGGTATGTAATATACTATTTAATATTTTAATTTAGTTTATTATTATTTATAATTTTCTATAATTTTATTTATTGCAGTTTATTTTATAACTGTAAATAAATGTACATAAATTTATATAAGTGATAAAAAATGTATACATTCGTAAATAAATCTAAATAAATGTAAATATCTGTAATGAATTATATATACGATTATAAAAAATTATTTGGTGCCAGTAAATTTTTCTTTGAAATAATCAGAAATGTAAATAACAGTATACAAATATAATTAAGGATATATAAATGTAAATAAAAGTAAATACAGTCTCAATTGTCACATTTAGCTGCATTTATATACTTTTATTTACTTTTTAAAATTTCCATTGGGGAATATTTGCGGCAATATTTCAGCAAGTTTTCATGCCAGCTTAATTTTATTTTCCACTGTGACTTTCGGTGCGCTTTGCTGAAAACTTGCAAGAAGCTTGCTGAAAATATTGTATTTTGATCGTTCAGAATCAATACGTTGAAATCTTGCTGGAAGGCTTTTACACAAGCTTTCTAGAAGTTAGTGACCAGTGATTGCCTCATTCTTTTTCTGAAATTTTCTGGAACCTTAGGCAGCAATATTCCTTGAATGGTTGCAATAATATATTTGAATAGCTTGCATCAAACTTTCGCTGTATCATTTCTTTGAATCTGTCATAAATTATGCTTAAATATTTTTGGTTGTCTTTCATGAAAGTTTTCTGTGATGAAGTTTGAAACATTTCTAGAAATGTTGCTGCAATCTATTGGCAATGTTTCATGCAATATAACATTTTATCTTTATTTATATATTTCTTGGAATGTTGCTAAAAAATTACAGAACGCTTTTGCAGAATGTTCCTTATAAAAGATTGCTGTAAGATTTAGTTAAGTTTTAGGGAGTTTGCAGCACACTTGCAAAGGAATATTGCATGAATCTTTCATCGGGAAGCTTTTATGCTGTGTGGGAATCAGCGAATTATGCAACGATATAAATACAAAATATAAAATATAATTAAATATTAACAAATCATAAAGTTAAATAATTACTTGGAACTAAGTCTTTATTCTCACATTCTACAAGTGAACATACATTCGATAATCTCGAATTTCGAATATCCAGATCGATTTCGGCGTAATTAGTAATAAGTAGATCTGTTAATTGTACATGTAACTACAAAATATAGTTTATTATTAATATCAATATTAATAAATAATAAAGATAAAAAATTATTTACGAAGAATTTCTTTATACATAATACTGCACGAATCAGTATTAAAATATCTCCCCGATGGAAGATTCATGCTATACATAGACTTTTTTGAAAGATTGGCAGTTACGTTACTGCTATATTTGAGACAATATTTCAGCAAGCTTCCATGCAAGATAAACTTTATTTTCCATTGTGACTTTCGGTGCGGTTTTCTGAAAACTTGCAAGACGCTTACCGGAAATATTCTCTTTCGATCTTCCTTAAAAATTTCATTGGAATCTTGCTGGAAGCTATTAGGGAAGCTTTCTACAAAGCATGTACATTGTGACATTTTTTTGTTAAACCTTTTTGCATAATTCAATGGGAATATTCTCTAACAGGTTGTTTCAATCTTCCAGAATAAGCTTCTGAAAGCTTGCTGTGCAGTGCCTGATGAAGCTCTTTTGAATGTGGTCAAAAAGGTTGTGGCAATCTGTCTGCCTGTTTTTCAGGAAGGATAACGAGTAATATTCCTGCAATATTTCAGCAAGGATTCATGCAAGCTTAATTTTATTTTCTTCTGCGACTTTCGGTGCGGCTTCCAGGAATCTTGCCGGAAATATTGTCCTATGATTTTTCAGAAAGAATGCATTGAAATCCTGCTGCAATCTTTTACGCAAGTTTTCTACAAAGTAGGTACCATTGATTCCCGCAATCTTTCGTCAAACATTTTTGCATAATT
The DNA here is from genome assembly GCA_026168455.1 of Theocolax elegans. Classification (NCBI taxonomy): domain Eukaryota; kingdom Metazoa; phylum Arthropoda; class Insecta; order Hymenoptera; family Cerocephalidae; genus Theocolax; species Theocolax elegans. Next base: position 41,726,766 of record CM047426.1, on the reverse strand, counting down.
TAACAGGAATATTCCTTGACCGGCTGCTGCAATCTTCCAGAATAAGCTTCTGAAAGCTTGTTGTGCATGACGAATCTCTTTTCAAGATGGCAAGAAAGGTTGTGGCAATCTGTCTTGCCTGTCTTTCACGAAAGATTACGAGTAACATTCCTGCAATATTTGCGATAATATTTTAGCAAGGTTTTATGCAAACTTAATTTTCTTTGCTCTTGCGACTTTCGGTGCGGCTTTCAGGAAGCTTGCAGAAAGCTTGCCGGAAATATTGTCCTATGATCTGTCAGAAAGAGTCATTTAAATCTTGCTGGAAGGCTTTTAAGCAAGCTTCCTAGAAGCTAGTAAGCAATAAGTGCTGCATTCTTTTACTGAATTTTCTGGAACGTTAAGAAAGAATATTCCTTGAATGGTTGCAGCAATATATTTGAATAGCTTGCAGCAAGCTTACGCCTTATAATTTCTTTGAATCGGTTATAAACCTTGCTTCAATATTTCGAGTTTTCTTTCATGAAAGCTTTCTGTAATGAAGTTTGCAACATTTCTAGAAATGTTGCTGCAAGCTGTTAGTAATGTTTCATGCAATATATCATTTTACCGTGATTTTTAACTTTCTTGGAATGTTGCTACAATATTGTATAACGCTTTCGAGGAATCTTCCTTTGAAAGATTGCTGTAAGATTCAGTAAAGTTTTAGGAAGGTTGCAGAATACTTGCAAAGGAATATTGCATGAATCTTTCATCAGGAAGCTTTCATGCTGTGTGGGACTTGTCAATAATTCCGCTTTGATTGCAGTACCTTCTATTGCAGAAACTTTTTATGGAGCTTAAGCAAAATATAAGTAGAAATAGGATGGGAGTAATAATTAAAGATTTTTTTATCAGATAACATTTTTGAAAGTGATTGGAAACCATACTTGCGAATGTTGATACCTTCGTACAAGGTGTTTTATATAAAGTATACTGTCTAGAGGCACAAATTCAACGTGGAATATTTAATAAATAAATAAAAAATTTCTGTTGATATCTATAAAATACTTGCCGTTACTATTTTGATTTCAGTACTTTCAATTGCAGAAACTTTTTATGGAGTTTAATATTATACACACACACCAATATCTAAATAAATATCTAAATCGCTAAATTTAGGGAGCAGATAAGATAATGAGTCTTTCTTATTTGTTGAATCTCGGCAGCGCTAAAGTAGGTAAGTTGCGCCCGCCGGTTGCTAAAGGGATACTTTAGACCCTATTTTTAGGGCGCAAAAACGCGAAATTCGTGCGTGTTAAAAAATTTGTTCTCGAGTTTTTTCGAATTTTATCACTAATATAATGTATACTTAAAAAAATATAATGAACACTCAAAATGTGAAGAAAAGCGAAGAGAATATAGTTGCACTTTAAACAAGTAACCTTATAATCTGCAAATAACGCCTGAAATGAACCAAAATTTACGATTTGTTATTTTGTTGATACATTTACGAGGGCCATATAGATTCCGCCATGTATAAACTATATGGTAAGATATTTATGTTTATCGAAGAAGCTATAATATATAAGTTATTATGATGATTCAAGGTTACTTATTCGATAAATTAACAATAATTTGAAAAAACGTGTATTATTCAAAAAATACTGATTTAAACAGCAACTATTCTCTTCACTTTTCTTCATATTTTGAGCATAGATTATATTTGCAATAACATTCTGAAAAAAGGAGTAAAAGTTTTTTTTTAATTAATATTGATGTTTTTTGTAGTCTCGGTCGAAAAAAAATAAGTGAAAATTTAACTAAAAAATTTACTTAAAAATTTAGTTAAAAAGGTAGCTATTATCAGTTAAATTTTCAATTACAAGGATTCAAATTTTTCAGAATAATATTTAATTAAAAATTTTATTATTATTAGCTATATTTTTAACTGAATATTTAAGTAAATGTTTTGTTGCCCTTAAAACAACTTTTATTAAGTAAATTTTTAATTATATAATTTGGTTATTATTAGCTATATTTTTAGCTGAATATTTAACTAACTATTTAGTTGCACTGGAAACAAAAATATAGTTAAAAATTTAATTAATACACCGTTTACGAAGTTTAATTATTATCACCGAAATATTTAATTAAGTATTAAATTGAAGATGCCAACGTTGTGACAACGTTGTGACGACGTTAATTTAGCAACATTCCAAAGTTGTTATGAAAGTTGCGGCAATGTTGGAGAAACGTTGCTGTAACGTGGGAAATTTCCGCTAATATTTTGTAACTTGCCGCGATGGGTGGAAACCAACGTTGAAACAACGTCTAAGTAACGTTGAAGAGCAACGAACATTTCCCACCTGGCAACTTTCATAACGTTGGAATGTTGCTAAAATAACGTCGTCACAACGTTGTCACAACTTTGGCATCTTCAATTTAATACTTAATTAAATATTCCGGTGATAATAATTAAACTTCGTAAACGGTGTATTAATTAAATTTTTAACTATATTTTTGTTTCCAGTGCAACTAAATAGTTAGTTAAATATTCAGTTAAAAATATAGCTAATAATAACCAAATTATATAATTAAAATTTACTTAATAATAGTTACATTTTCAATTAAATATTTAATTAACTGAATTTTCAACTGCATTTTAGTTTTAAGGGCAACAAAACATTTACTTAAATATTCAGTTAAAAATATAGCTAATAATAATAAAATTTTTAATTAGAGCCGCGGTGGCTCATGGGCAGAGCTCCCGACTCTCACACCGAGGGTCGTGGGTTCGATCCCAGACGTGTACCTCTGAAAATTTTTTCATGTGCATTTTTCGAACACCGCGACTCAGTGGCTCGGCGTGTCACTATAATGTGACGCCAGTTCAGGTGCACGTGCGTTTCGTGCATTTGTCAGTGCATGAGAGGCACGGGCATCAGAACTATAGGGAACGTTAGGGACGCGAAGATGTAAAGAGGATCGCGGTGGTTCCATCGGGAGGACAGGAAACTGTAATTGTTAGACTAATTACAGTGACCAATGATATCTTCCGATGGACAGAAGCACCACTGTTTCAACTACATGTGCTTTGTTTACAGACACACCGTTCACCTCCGTCGCTGATTAGCCCTGGCAGCATAAATAGAGCAACGTTAAATAACATAAAAAAAAAAAAAATTTAATTAAATATTATTCTGAAAAATTTGAATCCTTGTAATTGAAAATTTAACTGATAATAGCTACCTTTTTAACTAAATTTTTAAGTAAATTTTTTAGTTAAATTTTCACTTATTTTTTTTTTACCGGGGTATTTAAATTGGTTTTGTCATTTCTACTTTAAATCTGGCCAAATATTTGACCAGGGATTTTGAAACAGAACAAAATTCTACATCAAAGTATGTGGAAGCAAATTTTTTTCAATGCCAATAACAAAAACCATCGCATTGTAAAGTCGCTAAAAAATTTGTACGCTTCAGCGTAGAAGTGAGATATTTTTTTGTGTTGTTCCTATAAACTATGTTCAAAAAAATTTTTTTGCTTTACCTTTTGATTAATGAAATCCATCTATTTTTAATTAATATTTTGTGATTATTAAAACTTAAAAATGTCTTAGCAATGAATGTCTTAGTCTGAATGTCTTAGCAATATACCCAAAATATTGCAGATTTTTAAATTGATTATTTAAAATTACAATGTTTGCGTTCAAAGTTTATGACTTATTTACTAATAATTAGCTTCAAAAAAATGTTTACTCAATTATTATTAAAAAAATTATTATTTCTTAAAAAATCAAAAGCTATGCCCTTGCTTTTGTTTTAAGCTACCTGTATGAATTTTTTTAGATTTTTATTTAATATATTAATTATAATATTTATGTTGAAAGGTGTAGATCCGTGTAATTTGGATCTGACATTTCGATCAGGAAAATTCAGTTAAATTAAAAAAGTTTCTTCACACACTCTTAACCCCAAAGAGTAAAAACTGAACCTTAAATGAGTAATTTTATGACTTTACTACTCTTTAAGTAACGTTAAAAATCCCAAAACAACACCATTTAAACGACTAAACAACTAAAATTACGCTTTGAACAGTGCAAAATATAAAAATTACTCTTTACAATAGGGTAAAAAGTAAAAATCTGAATGGACTTCCCAGTTACTCGAGTTAATATTGTACTATTTATTACCAATAACTGGAGTTGTAGTGAATTTCATCATGTTTAAACAATTATTAATTTATATCCACTATACTGGAGTCACTAGGAAGTCTATTGACACTATACGCAAGCTATTTTATATATATAAAGTTTCTATTTTACTTTATGAATATATCCTCTCAAGAGACTTTGTGTCAAACAAATAAAAGTAAAACAAACCAATTGATAAGAATTCAACACATATGATAGCTTGTGTATAATCTGAATGGACTTCCCAGTTACTCGAGTAATATAATAATTGTACTATTCATTTCCAATCACTGGAGCTGTAGTGAATTTCACCAGGTTTAAACAAAATCTTGTAACATGTATGCCCTATCTACATAACTTTTGGTTTTATCGGTTTCATCATAAAACATTTTAACAAATTCTGGATGTCCAACGTACCAAAATTTTAATTTACACATTTGTGGACTTTGTGTGACTTTGACTGCAATGTGCAAAGCATTGTATCGACAACCTTCCTATGATTATAAAAAATTAAAAAAATTAATTTTTAATAAGAATAATTCAGAAAGTTTAAATTAATAAAAAAATTTTCACAATATATGAATGTTGAAACTTTGACTGCAATGTGCAATGCATTGTATCGACAATCTTCCTATGATTATAAAAAATTTAAAAAATTAATTTTTGATCAGAATAATTCAAAAAATTTAAATTAATAAAAAATTTGTCACAATAAATGAATGTTGAATACTTTATACTTTGATATAAAACTATAACCAAACAAAATGCATGTCAACAGAGAGTACTGAGCTGACAGTAACAGTATAATATAGCGCCCTGTCGCTGACACTTCTAAACTAAATGTCCTGCCAATCTTAGAGCATATACTACTAGAGGCAGCTTTCTATTGGCCGAAAGTGTAGACGAGGTTGTAGAAAGAGAGAGGTGTTACGGGCTACAACCTTTCTCTCTCTAGCAGCACGCAATTGGTTATTCTTGCATACCGTAAACGTGCTAACCGATCATAGCAAAACAGGGTCCAAATAACCTATATAAATGGTTAAGTTGTTGTATTTTTTTTATTAATAATGCCAAAAAAATGTTGTGTACGGAACTGTAAAGTGCAGCAAGATGACAAAGAAGGTTTCGAAATAAGTTTTTACAAGTAAGTTTACCATAATTCTTAAATTAACTTAAATAAGGGATAAATATTTGAACTGATTTTTTATATTAAATTTTTTATTAGATTTCCTACGGATGAAGTCCTGAAAAAGTCATGGATAGACAATATTAATAAAGTATTTGGTACTCCTAAATTTGCAAAATCCTCGTATGTATGTAATCGGCATTTTGAGAAGACTTGCTTTGGTTGCACTGCTTTTGGAGCAAACAATAAAAGGTTAAGAAAAGGATCCACTCCTTCCATTTTTAAAGATTTTATAATCTTAAATGAGTAAGTAATAAAGAATTAAGTGTGATAAAAAATACAATAGCATTAACTATAATTTAACATCTATATTAATTTTTACAGTAAAAACTCAGAAAAATATAATGATGTCAGTGACAGTTTGAACGGAAAAAATTATGCAAAGCCGCAAGACTTTTCCAGCTCTGATGTAACAGTCAGTTCAATGCAACAACCACCAGAAGTGTCTTATTAGTATTTTAAGCCACAACAACCAAGTGGATATTTATAATGCGTATATAGAACAAAATTTAATTTCAAATTCTGCTTTAACTTCGTAAGTATAATTAAATTATCCCATTTAAGCGTTGTTAATTGTCTATCTTTTTTACATTTCAAAAAAATGTCTACAGATAATATGTGATATTGCTTTATTTTCAAGAAAAATTAAGATATCATTTTTTTTTAATGAAAAAGTTTAAACATAGTTTTAACATTTGTAATCACCAATTCCGAAAGTTTAAGAAGATTCAAATAGTCACCAAAACTTTTTACAATAAATTTTAATTTGTTTTTAGATCCTCCGACAATAATTTGCACAAAGAAAAATTACTTTGCGACAACGCCCTGGTAGAAATTTGAGCATACGTTGACCATAATGTCTGTCAATTTTATGGTCAGTGGTTAGAAAATAGAGTAGTTTCTGGTGAAAAACCCCGCTTACACCCGCCGGAATTTCACCATAAGTTTACCGTACGCGTATAATGAATGATTTTGAGGTTCGACATTTAAATAAGTTATACTTAGTTTTGTCTGATTAATTGTTCAACTAAATAAGAAAAAATGTTATTCTTTTTAAAAATAGCGTTTCACATTTATTTTACAATGAAAGATTACAAAAAAGTCATTAAAGTTAAAATTTAAATACTATAATAATTAGTTGTCTAGCATATCTTACATTTACTTCCAAATACATTGTTTGTAACTAAATAAACAAAATATGAAGGTATTTAAGTATATATGAAACATATATGGATGTAGTAATTAAATCTTAAATTGACCTAACGCACTTTTTTCAATTAAAAAAACAACTTTAACAAATGAATTTTTTTTTAATATTTACAGTTTGTTAAAAAAATAGATGAAATAAACCATTTTGTTTAGATAATTTTTCAACGAAAAATTGTAGAAATAAAGTGTCACAATTGAAAAAAAATTTTTTTCAGAAATCCTGTTCTTGTGTACGAATACCAGAATGAATCATTTGAGCTTTATCGAATAAATTTAAGTGTATGCTCATGTTCAAAGTACAGTTTCCCTAAAAATGAAATTTTTGCATGCGAACAACAGTAAAAGTCATTTAAGCTTCATTGATGAATAGCATATAAGTAGTAATTAACTGATATTTATGCATACGAACACTAATATAAGAGATTTGAGCTTCATCGCTGAATAGCTGCATATGGTAATGAACTGATATTTTTGCATACGAACTGTAATATAAGAGATTTGAGGATTATCAGCAAATAGTTTCCTTGTTAGTTTGAATAGTTTAATTTTTATTGCTGTAATCGCGTAGAAAGTCAAAAATGCTAAAATTTAGTTTAATGACGAAATATTAAGGCAACCTTTGAGGTTATAAATTTAAAGAGCGTAGTCCGAATTCTGGTCAACCTATGGTCAAACTCTGGTCTAATCTTCTGACCACCCTGAAATGGTCAATAGATGACGAACCGACCATAACTGATGCTTTATTTTCTACCAGGGCGAAAATAATATATTGACCAGCAGCAGCGACAGGTATATATTAGAAACATATTTATAAATAAAAATTGAAAATTTATTTTAATGAATAATTTATTATTATTTTACAGAATTTCTCAAATTTGTACAGTATCAAATAATATCTTTAAACGTTCCTTAGCAAATATAGACTTAAGTAGTATACAGTTTACAACTGCAAATTTGCCTACATTAAAACGTTTGCTGCAAAATGGCCAAAATGAAGTTATATCTTTACATAAAAAGATGAAGTCAAAAAGGATGCAAACTTACCGTCATAAAAGAATTAGGGATGTAAAATCTTTAGCTTCGCACTTTGTCATTCAAAAGATATTAATAAACCGATAGAAATAAATGATGTTTTTTGTGAGGAAGATATAATGCATGAAAAAGATTTTTATGGAGCAGAGACTAATAAAAAATATATTGATAGCGTCGTGGAATACCTAGCTGGTTTTATAACGAGATCACTACTTAAGCGTACAAAATGTTACACTTGCCCGATTTTATTAACTAATGAGACAAGCAATTCAGTTCTTTTAAACAAAAAAAATAGGGGTGGTTTGATAAAACCTTGTACTGATGTAACGACAATCTGTAAAATTTTAGAAAGAAATTTTCGAATCTTATATCAATCTCGGGCAGGCTTCCATGCTGAATTATTTAAAGAGAGTTTAAAAATGATTCCAAACCACATTTTACAAATTAGTCACTCTGATACACCTGAAAAACACAGAATGCAATTAATTAAAGAAATTATAAAAATATACTTAGCCATACGAATAAAACATTATGAAGCACAAAAATATAAGCACTGTGCTAAAAAGTTAGAAGAATTTATACAAAATTAATTCTTTTTAAAAACGAGTAAATTTAATATAATTTATATGTATGTATATATATATATATATATGTTACATAAACTACATGTCAATATTCAACTTGAAAAAAGTGCAAGTGCGCCACCTTTGATTTTTTCATCCAAAAGTCTAAAAGAAAGCTTGGAGCAATACCTTTCAAATGGTCTGTAGCATTTTTATGGCCTCCAATTCTGTAAAAAGTTATGACAATTTAAAGAAACACGAAATTTTTTTAAAAATTTAAATGGGAATTACCATGTTAATTTTTGTGAATTTTTTGTCTTTCTTTAAATTGTCATAACTTTTTACAGAATTGGAGGCCATAAAAATGCTACAGACCATTTGAAAGGTATTGCTCCAAGCTTTCTTTTAGACTTTTGGATGAAAAAATCAAAGGTGGCGCACTTGCACTTTTTTCAACTTGAATATTGACATGTAGTTTATGTAACATTGACCTTGAGAAAGTTGATAGATTTTGAGTTATATAGCGGTAAACCCAGCTGGTGTTGAAAAGAATATGGAAAAATTCACTTTTTGAGGTTAGAATAACTTATGTGTGTGTGTGTGTGTGTACATATGTTATTGCATTGTTGCGTTGTTTAATTCTATTTTTTTCGTTGATTGTAATGAAAAGTTTACGAATAAAAATAATGAGATTATTAACATCTGGTTATTTATTTAACCATAATCATTATTATCAATATACCAATTTATTCCACATATACTTATTATACTGTATGTTCGTATTTATTTTAAGTAATAAGTAATACTAAATGCATATAAATAAAATATTATTTTTTATAATTCGAGTATAGCTTAAAAATTGCTTTCAACTTCTTATAATTTTATTATGATAATAAATAATTTTTCGAAAATCAAATTAATCATCGCAACAGAAGAGAAGTTGACAACCAATCGCGTGCTGCTAGAGAAAAAAAGGTTGTAGCCCCTAACAGCTATCTCTTTCTACAACGTCGTCTACACTTTCGGCCAATGGAAAGCTGCCTCCAGTAGTATATGCTCTAATCTGCCAATCGTTGGGAGCTCTGTACGTGCTCTTTAACCGGCTGGCACGCAACGCTGTCTTTCTATCTAGGGCTTCCACAAGACTCGAGAAAATTATTGATATTGTCTTGTCTTGTCTCGAAAATTAAGACAATATCAAGACAAGATATTAAAAAATAATGTGGAATAAAAACTAGAACTGTTATTCAAGAATATCATTTTGTCAAGATCTATTATACGATATCTTGGAGAATTCTTGGTCTTGGATTCGTTAAGGTCACGAATTGAAACTTAAAAGTAAATGTTTTGTTTTTGTTAAAACGAATAGAAAAAGAATTAAACCGTTGCGGGTTCTCAAATTTTTTTCTTCGAAACATGTAGTGTGTATTTGTTTACATATATATATATATATCTTGTCTCGAAGCGACCAAAATGATCCACCGTCTAGCGTGCTTAGTAACGACGTTCTTTCTGTGGCGTAAACATCGTATTCGTCTCCCTAAAAGTGAACCCACGTGGTAAATAATTTCGTGCACGTGTGTTTTTAGCATATTTTGTAATTTGCAGTTTAATGTGATTGAGGATAATACAATTTTTTATTAGAATAATGGAAGGTGAAGAGAGTGAAAAAACAGCAGAAGAAAAAGACATTGACATAGGCAAAAGTGTGTTAAAAGAGAAAAATGGAAAGATTAATTATGAAAAATATTATTTATACCAAATTACAAATGGCGAGAAACAAGGAGTGTGTCTTTTATGCAAGAAGAAAAATATAAATAAAATTATTAAGAGGAAAAATGGAAACACTACCGGATTAAAAAGCCATCTAAAAATTGCTCATGTCCATGAATTTAAGATTATGTTTCCTTCTGAAGGGAGTATACAAAATAAGCAAAAAACAATCGACGAAATTCTAATTGTAAGTATTCATTGTTTTATAATAGTTCTAATTATGTCGTAATTTATATTAATTTAAACTGAATTCACTTGATTTTGTTCATATGATATACATATATGTATGTATATATAATTAATTGCGTTAATAAAAAACTTTAGTAAGACTATAACGTCAAAATCGGAACTTTGTTACAATTTTTCGCGTGATCGTATTATAAAATATAGTTCGACACTGCTGTCGAAGGTTTTATTTACCTGGTGTGACTTTTCTCGCATGCTTTGCTCATAATAAAAACATCTTATTCGGTAAAACGAGACAGCAGGGTCGAAATGTACTATTCGATACTACTATCTACAAAAAAGAAGTTTACATTTTTTTTAATTTTTGTATAAGTTAAACACATTAACAAGTTATTTGCGAAATACATTCTTACCGATTAACATGTAATAAAATATTTTTATCATATTTCATATTAAAGGGCTAAAAGTATGCATGATTATATATTTTGCCCTTTTAAAGATACTTATTTTTTTCTGAGAAATGCATACACTTATTACTTCATGTATGATTTTCTTATCTTTATCTTTAAGCGTAAAATGCAGTTTTTTATTTGTAAAAGCAAATATTATTTAAAAACGTAAATTTTCAACTGATTAATATTTCATTTTGTAAACAGCTGAAAGTACAGATTTAATTTTATTTTTAATATAATTATAGATTGCGTAATTTGAATAACTTTATTGTGCAAAAACATTTTCATTAAAATAAAATCTAAATAAAATTTTTATTTTTAGCATAAAGCAGAAGCAGTTGATATGGATAGGACATTAGTATGTTGGCTAGCATATAAAAATTTACCCCAGGCGGAAATAAGAAAAATTATAAAAAATTATTAACTATTAATAATAATATATAATGTCCAGATTTGAGACAATTGATAAAATTTATAAACTATTATTAATTTTTATAACTTTTTATAAATTATTATTACTTTTTTCTTTTTCTTTAAACACAAGTATTTCAGTCTTACAGCAAAAATTAATAATTATTATTAATTTTTTTTAATCATTCTTTTCTTTTTATAATAAATTCAAAATTTTATTTTTTTTTATAATTTTTTATTACTTTTTTCCTTATCGTAAAATCGTTACATTTTTACCCTAATTTACAAGAATTTACTATTAATTTTATTTACTTTTACACAGATACATACATATACATTTTTTTCTTATATTGCCGTAACAAATGGAAAAATTAGAAAAAATTATTAACTATTAAGAAAAATTGTTATAAAAATTGATAACAAATTAATAACTATTTATACTTGTCTCAAATCTAGGCATTGGTAATTTTTATAAATTTTTTCAAATTTTTTTAAACAGTTATTAATTTTTATTAATTATTTACAATTGTTTCAATTTCCGCCTGGGACCTTTTAATTTTTTTGATGATGAAGTCACTCAAAATTTTTTTGGTGTAATCAATAAATCATTAAAAATGCCGAAAAAATCAGGGTTACATGATAAATCAATGGTTGAATTTACGAAAATGCAAGAAAATTTGAAAATATTATTGAAAAATAACGATTCGAGATTTTCTTTCACTGTTGATGCATGGTCATCTAAAAGTTTTAACTCATATTATGGAATCACAGTACACTTTATAGATAAAAATTGGCAACTACAATCTATTGCGTTAGATCTAGTTAAATCACATGGAAAACATACAGGGAAAGACATAGCTCAGATATTTTTTGAAGCGGTGAATCATTTTGAAATTGACGATAAAATTGAAGGAATAACAGTTGATAATGCAGCTAGTAATACCGTATTTCTAAAAGAACTTGGCGTTTTACTAAAAGAAAAGAAAATTGATTTTGACAGCGAAAATCAACATTTTCGTTGCTTTGCCCATATTCTTAATTTAGGAGTTCAGGATGTCTTAAAATTATTAAATTTTCCTACAAATGAATCTGCAAAATTGACTGTCGAAGATTTTGATGAAGATGTTGATACGATGTTCGATGCAGACTGCGATGCTGAAGATTATAAAGAAAAAAATAATGCATTTAATAATGTAATATCAAAAATTCGACATGTAATAAAGAAAATAAGAACATCTGAGGTCCTCACAAACAAATTAAAAAATTTTTGTGAAGCTGTAAATATTGTATATGTTAAACCTATTTTAGATGTAGTCACAAGATGGAATAGTACACATGATATGCTTGAAGTTGCATTGAAATTAAAGCCAGCTTTAACAATGCTTTGCGATCATTGTGCTGATATTAAGCAATATAAAATTGATGATGTGGAATGGACAATCATTCAAGAAATCATTGATTTTTTAAAATATTTCAAACAACTGTGTAAAATAGTTTCAGCAGAAAAAAAAGTAAACCTACCATCAGCTGTAGTAGGGTTCAATGTTCTTCTTGACAAAATAGAAACTATAATAATAAATCTAGATAAAAAAATTGATAGAAATTTGACTGATGAAAAGCTATTGCTTGCTTTTCAAGCTGGCAGAGATAAGCTTATAAAGCACTATCAAAAATGTAATTGGATGTACATTGTTTCTTTATTATTAGACCCACGACACAAAGTTTACAGTTTTGATTTGACCGATTGGGGAAAAAAATTAAAAAAGGAAGCTCTTAAACGGTTTGAACAAATGTATAAAGAAAATTATTACAACAAGTTTTCTAAGGAAGAAAAAGTAGAAAATAATGAAAACGTTCCTGAAGATGATTTAGATTTTACAGCCATTTATATTCAAAGTTCATCATCTGCAGATTGGAAAAAGGAGATAAATAACTACATGGAAGCGACTACATAGAGCTGTTGGAAACACGGATATACTGCAGTGGTGGAAGGATCATGCATATACGTATCCGATACTCTCAAAAATGGCTAGAGATTTGCTAAGTATCATGGCAAGTTCCGTTCCTGTTGAGCGCTTATTTTCAAATGCTTCTGCAATTGTAACATGTAATAGATGCTCTCTGAATTATCAATCAATACGCGCTATGCTATGCATCCATTCATGGATGAAAAGTTCTTTGAGACATTCAATATGTAAAGTTAGTTTATAAGTGTGACTAATAAAATATAAAATTTTATAAATATGCTTTTAATGTTATTCCTGTCCCAATCCATGAATTATTTTATTAAACTTTCCTTAATTATCATTAATTATTTTATTTACCACTGGTCTGATGCACAAATTTTGATATTGTGCCAAGTAAATAAGTAAATAAATAAATTCAATAATAAATTATATAAAAACTATGTAAAAAAATCCAATTTTTTAATTTTAAAAAATTTCTTTTAAGTATTCATTTATTTTTTGTAAATATGCATTAATATTTTTATTAATTCTTGACGTTTAGTACTTCTGTAGGATTCGGTTCCGCTATCCTTAATGCAATATTTATTTGTTAATAATGAATATTAAAATTATTTGGAAATACATATATCATCTATTAATATATATTTATAAAAGTATGTAAACAAAATCTATATTAATTATTACTTTACAATAATAATATTAAAAATATTAAAAGTGTGACCAAGATCAAGATTTCTTGACATAGTAAGAACAATACGTCAAGAAAACAACAATATTTCCTTAACCAATAATTAGGCGATATCAAAACAAGAGTATAGTTTTCGATACTTTTCCAGAACAAGACAACACTTTTTAAATTATCGTATTTTCTTGTCTTGTGGAAGCCCTATTTCTATCTCACACATCTCCCATATCGCTATCTCTTTTCGCTTTCTGTAGATATATATATATATATATATATATATATATATATATATACATAGGGAGACGAAAAAAGGGAAGAAGCAAAAATCGAGAAAAGGAATTCAGCAAGCAATATCTTTGGCATCGATTTTCTTAATTATGCGTGGATGAATTGGGACAAAACTTGTTGTACAGTGAGGGTTAGCAATAAGGAAAGTAATGCGTGGCCAATAGCATAAAATAAATAAGTAATATTGAAGTGGTTAAAAAGTAAAAATCTGGGGGGGGCTAGTTAGCTGTATATAATGGCTCTCACGCCTATACTTGCGTCAGGCGCTATCGCGCCTTTTGATAAATATATATATATGGGCAATTATCTCAGAAGATGGGAAAATTTACAAAAAAAATATGAATTTTTTAAACAACGTGGCACAATGACTATAGGTACTGTAATAGGTTCAACAAGTAATTAGAAATGATAAACTATTCGCGTGATTCATTGTTTTATACCTAAGCGAGTTATATGATAAAAACCTGAAAATTTTTTTTTACTAACCATGTACATGGGACCAGGTTTCTTTTATAAGTAATTGATTTTTATAAGTTTTTATAAATATATTTCAAGAAATATATTATACATTGCATTATTTATGCAATAATTTTAACAATACATAAACAATACATAAAAAATAAATAATAATTAATTAATAAAAAAATTAAAATAAAAAAAAATAATAAAAATAAAAATAAATAATAAATAATGAATAAATAAATAATAAATAAAAAAAATTAATTGTTATTTCAATTGAACTACTACGAGTTAAACAAAATATTTGTAAAAATTAATAGATATATTATTAATATACACTGTGTACATATATGTATTTGTGTACACGTATATTTCTTGAATTTTGAATATTGATTCAAAACAATTAATGTTTATATACGGCTTTAGTGCTCGGTTCTACAATTACTTAAACTGTTTTCTTTTATTCACACTTACAACTGAGGCACATTATTGTAAAATATTTATGTGCCATAGAAAAAACTGACATTTTTAATCCAATCACGCTTTAATATGTAAAGCTTCACTTTACTGTATTTTTTTTAAAAACGGGTGCACATCATTTTTCTTCGTAACAACTTTTTTATTTTGATAGAAGGATGATTTTCCATTTTGAATTTTTTAGATTGAAGAAATGCTTAAAAAGTTACATCACTTTTAGAAATAATTTTCATATTTAAAAAAAAAGGAACGCTAGTTTGCTTAGCTGTCATTTTCGATCTAGTGAAGGCACACCATTCTAACAAATTTTTTTACAACTAATATAATAAAAAGAAGGTTCTTATATAATTTCAGATTTATTAATAAAGTGCTGAACCTTTTACAATGAAATTAGTGGGCAGAATCGACAAGAGTTACAACCAATCTTTAGGATTTTTCTATTCTTATAACAGACAAATTTATTAAAATATTTTGATTTAAATATTTATATTAAGCCTTTCTAAGAGCTTTCATAAATAGAAACAAACTTTTTTGTTCTGTTAGCACATTAAAATATTTTCTTTTCGAGTATTTAATTAGTATACCTTATGCAAAACCCAAATTATCCCATCTTCTGAGATATGCCCATATATATAAATATACATAAAGTACATAAATAGCGAAAGGTGGCCCCCCACTCCATCATATTGGAGATAATTCGGCACTAGCTGCGATGATGTGAGAGCTTGCTCTCTCTCGCCTGGATACCACCGAAGGAGAAACACCTCTCTCAACAAGGCTCGAACGGCAAATCTATCGACCTTACCCGATCGGACGAAGACGCATGACGTCGAGGAAGATAACTCCAATAGAAGGTCGGATTTGAACCAAATCATCCTGGAAATTTGGTTGAGCATCCTTAGGCGAGATTGAGCCATCAAGAAGCATCGTTCGTCGAGAAACACAAAATATCGAGCTAAGTATGGCCGTTGAGCTCCGCGTATAATTGTATAAGTATATTGATAAAATATGGTCGAAATGTTCACCTCGCGTAATTGATAATACTTTATGTCAAAGAAAAAGCGATAATAAATCTACTATATTAATGAATTATTAAATATTGAAGTAATGTGTATATCCTTTTAAATTGCTCTATAAGGAGCTGGTGCCGGGCAACTGATTTATATATTAATATAACATTGTATTATAAAATAAATGTTACATCACTTTTACAAATATGAAGCAATTGATGAACGTTAAAGGTCATTGCTTCAATACCATACAAACCTTCTGTTATCGCTACAAATTTATGCAACATTACATCTGCACGATACAATTCTTCTAAACAAATACTACTTTTTAGTAATATATAAATAAGCTTTCTATAAACAACATCCAATGTAATAGCATATTTTTGTTTAAGTTATCGATTAAAAGAGGAACACTAATATAAAACGTAGTTCTCCCATGCTCGAGCCTTCCAATCATTCCTGCAGCTAATGCCACGACTTAATTGCGAAATTTGATGGGGGGAAGTAATTTGATTCATTTTAAAATCAAGTTCTTTAACATCGTCTTTACTCATAAATTTAATATGATAATTTGTGAATTGTTTTGCGACACCTTCTAAACAACAGTGAAGATAATCTGGTACGGATCCAGAAATGATATTAAAATGAAAAAAATTAATAAGAGCTGAAGGATTTTGAATCCCATAAATTGGTTTTTCGGGAGTTGCAATTAACACATCATTAATAGTGCTTTTATGGTCTCGAAAGGTGAATGATTCTGTTAATAAAGGGTACTGCATGTTACCAACGGCCCACTGACCAGGATGTTTGCACCAGCTGTAACCGTAGTAGGCATTAAATTGTTTAATTCCTTGGATAGGAGCACGGGCTACAGAATCCACACAACATGACACTACGTGAAGTTTTATTAAACGTTCTTCACCTTTAATCGTACACAAAATTCCTTGGTCAGTCAACTTATTAATAATATTATAATAGATGTTCCGAGAAAAGTGCTCATGTCTAGTTTTTTTTTTATTAAACCACAATCCACATGTAATAAGATTTTGCATTCGCTCTTGTATAGGTAATTCATTTAGCATGATATACAATGGCCAAATAGAATATTGTGAGCATTCAAATTTCGGGACTCCATCAGTATTTAAAATACAGGTTAGATATTTTTGTTTGTCTGGTTCGTTTAAGCTATTTACAAATTTATGATATTCTTTACCATCGTACACGTCTTCAATATATCCAGGGTTACAAATTCTTTCCTTCACAACATAATCGTAATAATTGTCATAAATATTTAATAAATTTTTTATTTGATTTGATGGATCACACATTAAAAAGTAACTATAGTGTTACTTGGATTTTTTAAATTCAATTCCATTTGGCAAAGAGAAAAAATTCTTACTGATTCTATTTCACCATAGCTACCAATATATGCTGAGCATGCGTGACACACTGCATGAAATTCAGCGCTTTTCTGAGGATTTAAGAATTTATCCTGTTGATACTTAGTCAGGCATAAATGGCATTTCGAAAATTGTATTTCTAAATTTAAATAAATTTGCCAATGCCGTAAAAGATAAGCTGTTTGTAACACTAAATTTTAAAGCCATTAACAATAACTCTGCTTTGGAAATATTTACTTCAATTTTTGTTGAATGAAAAAAATCTTCAAATGCTAATATATACCTTGCAGGTTATAAAGATATATGTCCGATTCCGGTCGTTTTTTATTATCTTGTTCTACTAAATGATAAATATAATCACTTAATTCCAAATCAATTGATTGATCATTTCTGGAAATCTGAAACAAATGTATTATAAATATTATTTTTTAAAACTGAATTATCATGAGTCATTTTCGATCAAATGTGCATATTTTTATCAATCGAAAGGAAGGATGATTAGTTTGATGGATCAAATTATATTTAATAGAGTATTTTGACAAAAATGAATGAACAATGGCGACCAATTATCGGTTAGTGGTAAAACGCATTTTCTAACATGTTTTAGCCATTTTTGAAACTGCTTCAATTAATGTGGCACATTAACTAGCTATTAAAATTAAGCTTTTATAACTTTTAATTCGACTACTTAAATAAAATTTAAGGAGATGTTTGACACTCAGAAATGAGCGACCCGGTCGGTAACAAAACCGACAAAAGTATGTTCATTCATTTGAACGGTAGATGGCGTCACCGTAGCGCAACTAAAACTGAGAATAGTACATTACGCAACTAGTGCGCAAAACAGGTGATTCACGCACGAGTCGAATTTGTCGCCCGAACGAAGCGAGGATGACAAAAAGACGAGTGCATGCAATCACGAAATGCCTTTAGAACTAGAAACCATCTGTCAACTATGTCAGCGTTGACAGCTCACAACAAGGTCTGTTACGTTGCTTAACATCCCGCTTTGGAACCAACACAGCACACCTGCAGCTTTGCTCATCGTCAATGAAGATCCTGGAAGATAGGAACATGTTTAATGTTGTCAATAAGAAGATTTTAACAATTATGATTCATAAAGTTATATGTTTCAAATTACATCTGTTACAATTATTTGACACAGGAATTTTAAAATTAGGAACTGTTGGAGCAGAAGATATCTTGTACAGCAGGCTTGGAAAGTAAATTTTCAGATCCCTTTTCTTATATATTATATAATTAAAATATTTTTTAATTATTTAGGCACCGATTCTTGTTTCTTTTATGTATTTCTTAGCGCTGAGAAGGGAAGAATTATTACTACCTCGTCTGGATGGTTGTCAAAGATTGGATGTTATCAATTGTAAGTTCCAATTATTAATTTTCAATGTTCGACAAAGGAAAGTGAACCATGCAAGCAAGAAGATTTTTTAACAAGAAAGTATGAAGTAGTTAATGTATGTGAATAGTTTATTTAGCTACAATTGTACCAAAATATTCCAAAGATAAGTTGAAGTTACTGTTACCATTAGTTTGCGTCAAATAATTGTAACAGATGTAGTTTGAAACATATAACTTTATGAATTATAATTCTTAAAAGCTTCTTATTGACAACATTAAACATGTTCTTATCTTCCAGGATCTTCATTGACGATGAGCAAAGCTGCAGGTGTGCTGTATTGGTTCCAAAGTGGGATGTTAAGCAATGTAACAGACCTTGCTGTGAGCTGTCAACGCTGACACAGTTGACTGATGGTTTCTAATACTAAAGGCATTGTTAGGATCTAGAACTTTGATAAATATATGAAAATACCAAAACAAAGGAGGTATATATCGTGATAAAATAACAAAATGGCTCAGTGGTAAACAGTCAGCATTCGAATCTAAAGATTAAAGGTTCAAATCCCGCGGTCTGCTAATATTTTTTTTAAATTTTTTTTTAATTTATGAGCTATGGTCAACATATTGGTAATAGTTTACGAAAGGTAAGATAGCTATTGCCTATATATATAGCAAACATTAGGGCGGAAGTTTTTGGCGATATATTCGCAATACATTGCCAATTGTGGCGGCAATATTATGGCAATATGTTAGCAATAACGATTTCCCATTACTCTGCAATATAGTGGCAATAGTTTATTTTTTTACGCGGGTAATACTATACCAAAAAAAGAATTTGGTGAAATCAAGCAAAATTTATTTGATTCGACTGGTAAATAATTAGTTGAAATAAATAAATATTTTATATGTTGAAAAAAGAAGCATTTTGTTAATTATACCAAATATAATCTTATATAGAATAAATATTTAGTGAAATTAAACAAATATTGATTTAAATAAAATAAACAGTTAGTTAGAATAAAAAAGCATTTTCTCAAACAAATAAATATTTATTTGTTTCAAATAAAAATTTACCCAGTAGTAATACCTTCTGTTTAATGTTACATAAAAAAATTTACTTCGTTGTAGTCATTTATTAATTATTTTTTAAAATTTCACAATACTTACTAATTTCATAATAATAATTCAGAGTTTGTTTAAATCACCAATTTTCTTCCTTGCACTATTTTCTCCAACGATGACTTAATTAATTTACGGAACAATTTATACATATATATATATATATGCGGTATTCCACGTGAAGTGGTCCGATCAAAATTTTAAAATGCACCAAATTTTGGGTACACTTTGCAAATGTTTTTCACAATACAGAAAAAAATTTTTAGGTACTGGAATCTATCTGCTCAAAAGTTATTCTAACCTCAAAAAGTGAATTTTTCCATATTTTTTTCAACACCAGCTGGGTTTACCGCTATATAACTCAAAATCTATCAACTTTTACTATAGAACATTATATGTAACATTCGTTGCTAATTATATCTAGAATTTATTCTTCTGGGTTAGAATTTCTAATCTCAAGGTCAATGTTACATAAACTACATGTCAATATTCAACTTGAAAAAAGTGCAAGTGCGCCACCTTTGATTTTTTCATCCAAAAGTCTAAAAGAAAGCTTGGAGCAATACCTTTCAAATGGTCTGTAGCATTTTTATGGCCTCCAATTCTGTAAAAAGTTATGACAATTTAAAGAAACACGAAATTTTTTTAAAAATTTAAATGGGAATTACCATGTTAATTTTTGTGAATTTTTTGTCTTTCTTTAAATTGTCATAACTTTTTACAGAATTGGAGGCCATAAAAATGCTACAGACCATTTGAAAGGTATTGCTCCAAGCTTTCTTTTAGACTTTTGGATAAAAAAATCAAAGGTGGCGCACTTGCACTTTTTTTAAGTTGAATATTGACATGTAGTTTATGTAACATTGACCTTGAGATTAGAAATTCTAACCCAGAAGAATAAATTCTAGATATAATTAGCAACGAATGTTACATATAATGTTCTATAGTAAAAGTTGATAGATTTTGAGTTATATAGCGGTAAACCCAGCTGGTGTTGAAAAAAATATGGAAAAATTCACTTTTTGAGGTTAGAATAACTTTTGAGCAAATAGATTCCAGTACCTAAAAATTTTTTTCTGTATTGTGAAAAACATTTGCAAAGTGTACCCAAAATTTGGTGCATTTTAAAATTTTGATCGGACCACTTCACGTGGAATACCCCATATATATATACAATTCTTTCGCACTTACAAATAAACGGATTTAGTCGCAATTCGCATTGATACAATTTGTATACGCAAATACTCTCTAAATTTTGAAATGTTCTACTTATATATTAATCCAGAGCAAAGTTAGTCGTTGGCGCGAAACCTAATATAGATCCACCTTGCGGACACTAACTGAAATTATTAGTATTTTTAATACGGGGTTTATTTATAATTTTAATGAATATTACTTGCACGCAAGAATAAATAATTTACTTGAAACAAATACATATTTGTCAAAAATTAGTAATTTGCGTTTAATGAACTCAAATATTCACTTGTCTGACTTTAATAAATCTATAGCGATTTTTATTGAAATGTTTATTTATTAAATGTAATAGTTTGTAAATTGTAAATAATTAGTTTTACCATTTTATTTTGTTGTTCTAAATAAATTAATTAGTTGATTTAAACAAACAGATGGTTTGAAAGTATTAACTTTCAAGTGGCTAATATTACTGTGTGCATTTACTTATTTTTCAGTAACTGTATTGTTTAATCTATAAAATATTTATTCCAATCAATTAATCAACTGGATATTAGTTAATTAAATTAAACATTTATTTATCAACAGTAAATTATTTACTTGTTTCTACTAAATAGTTATTAAAAGTTATATATCAATTAGAAACACATTAATTTCTTCACTCCTCATAAATCGTTTGTTGTCCGTATAAGTATATAGATACACTTGTCTTACTAAATATATTTATTAAGCATTGTATAATATTTATATTTGATCATTCTTAATAAATCATGTATATTGTGAGTAAATTTAGATTTAGTCGTTTCTCTTAAATATTTATTATAGGTTATATATTAATTACAAACAAATTCATTTGTTGATACTTAATAAATCATTTGTTGCCAGTAAATATATATATATTCAGTTGTTTCAAACAAATTGGATTTGACTCAACTACATATGTATTCAAATAAATAAAAAACGTCATTTCAACTAAATATTTATTTCACCCAATTAAATTTTATTTGTATTAAATAAGTATTTAGTTGTTTATAATCCAGCTAAATGATTTAGTTGATTTAAAAATTGTTTTTCGGTGTAGAAAACCTAAATAAAGCAGGTTAAATTATGAATTAATTTAATCTGTTTTAATTATATTTAGTTATATATATATATATATATATATATATTTAAATTATTTAATTATATTTAGCAGGAAAACTGTAACCACTTATATGTGTAAAAAATATAAAGGATTATTTATTTATTTAAGATTAAATAAAATATAATGTATCGTTTTAAAAAAAATTAATAAAAATGATAATATTCCATACTGCCTTGAAAGTTATAGATGCCCTTAAAATCAGATTAATATTTTCGACAATGTTCTCTTTTAATTGAGAGTTAGTCGCTCACGATTATGGATACGTACATTCATTACTAGACCATGTCGCGCATGCAGGCATATAATACACTTACCTACATTTCACTTAAGCCTTTGACTCCTCAGATGTGCGTGTTTACACGTTAATAACACATTGCCTTTATTTGTTCTCGTTGCCGCTCTTCCACCTACTTGCACACCTGTTGTTCCCGTGGCTTGAATTGCAATCGTATAGCCTCCAATGATACCGTGAATGACAAGACGTTTAGCACCGACGCCGATATTAGCACTAAGTGCTCAGTCAGCAGTAATGTGCCAGCGACGATAAAGTCTATCTGCGTGGATGAGGTTACAAATACAAGCTCCTGCGTCTTGGTTGCGACGAACACGACGACGACTAGTTCATGCCAGGTGACCGCTCACCTGGTTAACAGGCACATGGTCTTACCTTTTATACCTCCCAAATTTGCAAATCATGCCACCGACTCTGACACCTTGCTTAAACCGTCTGAATATTTAAGAAGCATTTGTAAGCCCGTTGAATCAACTCACACTAGCACATTGTGCAAAGCCAGGTACGTATGTTTTCTTTAATTTAAATTATATTCATTGTATAATATTTGTTTGTGGATAGAACAATATTTAACATTAATTAAAATGAATCAGACTTCTTTGTAAGAATATTTATTTTTTATGAAATTTTTCAGTAGATTAAACATATATATATATATATTATTTGCTTATTTTTTATTTAAAATATTTGATACCAAATACAATAAGAATAGCGAATCATTTCAAATTGTGATTATGTCCAGGTATTTTGCCTATTAAAGATTATATTTATAATCTATTAAAAATGAGAATCAGTCAATCCTTATTTATATTATTGCTATATAATACCGCTGCGGATGATAATTTTACAAAATAAATTTTTTTTAATTTTTACATTAATAAAATCTTTAAAAATAAATCATTATTAGGAATAGAATTAATAGAATTGCTATTACAATCAAAATATAATCTTTAGATTGTATACTTTCTATGATTACCTATGTAAAGATATTTTATGACACTCTGTGTAGATCACTCGATTTTAATACGCGCTAACCTAAAAGCTGTGTTTATAAATCGAGGATTTACATATTTCGTGTCATAAAATATCATACGATGAAAGTGCGATAAAGTGATTTCACTCTCATGCAAAATTTTCATACTCGCTTCGCTCGTACGCAACATTTGCACGAGGGTAAAATCACATTATCACACTTGTATCGTAATATACTGATATTTACCGTTTAATATATGGCTCCACAATGTTAATGAAATAATGGATGAAATAATGGATATTTACTGTTGAAATAGTGACTATTTACACTTATAAAATAGTAAATATTAATTTTTAAAATAGTGAATAAGTAATTTCAAAATACAGAATATTCGCATTTATAATAGAGAATATTAAGTTTCGGATCATTAAATATTCACTCTCGAACTTGGTTATCATGTTGGTTTAACGGGATGTCGGACCCAAATTACAGGCATCTGTACCTTTCAACCCAAAAATTATATCTAAAATATTGCATTAAAAATCAGAAAAAATTCATACGGATAGCTAAAAGCATAAGGAAGGGCTTGACGTTTTGATTTGTTAATGAAAAAACATTTCTTAAATAATAATTGAATAAATAATGTGTGGTCGCGGTAATTATATTAGTCAAAAAAGGCATAATTTTTCAACCCAAACATCGTGATCAAATTATGGATTTAAAAATCTGGAAAAATTTGGGTATATTATTTAAAACATGCCTAAGGGCTTGACCTTCGGCGTTTTTTAAAAACTTTATGCATTTATTTATAAAAAAAGTACAAAATGACCATTTTCTGTGTCCGACATCCCCTTAAACAACAACACTTATTAAAAAAATTGAAGTGTAACATAGTAAAATTACTAATTTATAAATATTTTAAGTTATATTATATTTAATATATGGGTGGTTCTCTGTGACATCGAAGATGAAAAAAATAAATATTGCTATAACTGTGGGAATATGTTTTAGAGGTATCCAGTAGTTCTCCTGAATTTTTTCAGATTTTTTCTGGGCCATTATTTTAAGTTACAGAGAGTCAAAGTTGACATTTTAGCACTTTTTTGCATTATATGCCCATTTTCATGAATTTTTAGCTTTCAGGGGATGCATTTTTCACTAAAAACATAAGTATGACTTTTTTTGTAAAATTTTCCGAACTTTTCATTAAAAATACTTTTAAAGACATAAATGTATGCTGTCACACTCTTGTAAGCCATTTAAACCTTAAATAGTGAAAATCAGCAATTCTGCTCCGGACTCTGGTAACCTAATACTGTCCAAAATATGTCTTTTTATAGTCAGAAACTGCCTAAAAATTTCCAGAGTGGGTCTAAATCATTAAGATCACTTATGGTCAAAATATCCGGGAAAAGTGCCCAAAATATTAATAGAAATGTATATTTGTTGCCTTATAACGATGAATCTAGTAGCATGATCATTGCAAAAAAATTTATGCACTTACCTTGGAATGGTAGAAAAGTATCTCCACTTGTTTCAGTATCCATCTAATCCCCTGTAAGCTGCTAAAAATACAAATATTATTATACAAATGTAAAAAATTAATTTTTAAACATTTGTAATGCTGAATTTTTAGTTTTACATCCCTTACAAGAATTATAATACTAATCTGAAGGATTTCTATAAATATATAGACATCATTATTACAATAACTGAATATACGTATTTAATACAAAAGATATATAAATAAATCGGATATATAATTATAATGAAGAATATGATAACGTGACAGTGACAAGTTTGTAAAATCTGAACAATGTATTGCTGAATGATAATAATAATAATGTTGATACTTTTATAGTAATCCTTCAGATTAGTATTATAATTCTTGTAAGGGATGTAAAACTAAAATTCC
The DNA here is from genome assembly GCA_026168455.1 of Theocolax elegans. Classification (NCBI taxonomy): domain Eukaryota; kingdom Metazoa; phylum Arthropoda; class Insecta; order Hymenoptera; family Cerocephalidae; genus Theocolax; species Theocolax elegans. Next base: position 41,701,519 of record CM047426.1, on the reverse strand, counting down.
AGCATTATAAATGTTTAAAAAATAATTTTTTATAATTTTATAATAATATTTGTATTTTTAGCAGCTTACAGGGGATTAGATGGATACTGAAACAAGTGGAGATACTTTTCTACCATTCCAAGGTAAGTGCATAAATTTTTTTGCAATGATCCTGCTACTAGATTCATCGTTATAAGGCAACAAATATACATTTCTATTAATATTTTGGGCACTTTTCCCGGATATTTTGACCATAAGTGATCTTAATGATTTAGACCCACTCTGGAAATTTTTAGGCAGTTTCTGACTATAAAAAGACATATTTTGGACAGTATTAGGTTACCAGAGTCCGGAGCAGAATTGCTGATTTTCACTATTTAAGGTTTAAATGGCTTACAAGAGTGTGACAGCATACATTTATGTCTTTAAAAGTATTTTTAATGAAAAGTTCGGAAAATTTTACAAAAAAAGTCATACTTATGTTTTTAGTGAAAAATGCATCCCCTGAAAGCTAAAAATTCATGAAAATGGGCATATAATGCAAAAAAGTGCTGAAATGTCAACTTTGACTCTCTGTAACTTAAAATAATGGCCCAGAAAAAATCTGAAAAAATTCAGGAGAACTACTGGATACCTCTAAAACATATTCCCACAGTTATAGCAATATTTATTTTTTTCAGCTTCGATGCCACAGAGAACCACCCATATATATAATTAATTTTTTTTCAAAACAAAATCCTAATTAAAAAACAAACAATTTTTTTCTTTTTCGTTAAAAAAATTATAACTTTTTCCAAATTAAATAATGTATCTAAAACTATAGAACTGGCTATATTTACAAATATTTTAAGTAAAATCATAAAAATATTCTTAATATAGTTTTTTTAACACTATAACATTTTGTCATTACTGTGCCAACAGTTTTATTCAATAGTTTTTTTTAACAATTTTAGCTAATGATACCTCGGTCGTAATTATACTAAGTTTATGTTTATTTTTTATATATTTTTTTAACTTTATAATTTAAAAATTATAAAATTTAAATTATAAATAAAATAAATAACAATGTAGAATATAATATAATATGTAATTAATATAAATGTAATTAACAATAAAATAAAAATAACAATGTATTATATTTGCAACATTGTATACCTATATACTTATTTAATCTTCCTCTTTCCTGTAGGAAGCTACATCAATCTAGTAACAAATGTTCAATTTTTCTACCAGAACAATATTTTCAATAACAAAACTTAGAATATAAACTAATTCTTTGACTATTATATATCTCATGCTTTATGTTTATATCAACATAAAATTATTTATTTATTTTATTCTATTTTATTTGTTTCTGTCATAATGTTAAATGTTGGTTATAAATTTAGCATACTTCACTACATATTTCCATTGTTCTTTATAACCAACATTTAACATTATGAGCCCGAGTAGAAATGCTAGCCAGGCCGCCTGAATTAGAAAACAGGGCCTGAAAAGGCCGCCTGTGATACGAATGTAATGGAATTTAAGTCAGGGCCTAATTTTGTTAGTTCGGATGTGAGTAGGTTATAGTAAAAATCAATTTTGTTAGTTCAAATGTGAGGTTAGTAATAGTATTTACAAATTATATAGTAGTGTATATAAATTTTCAGGTTAGAATTTTATCAAGAGTTTTTTATAAATATAAAATGAATAAAAAAATTAATAATGCTCAGAAGCTTAATTTACTAAGAGTTCGAAGGTATCGATTGAAAAGGAAAATACAATATATAAATAGTGAAAGTTTAAAAAAACACTTTAATAATATAAAAGTTTATGCAGTATTATATTGCTTTAAATATGTGAAAAGATTTAATTTTGTATTGTATAAAAAAAGTGCAAAGTTATTAATATTATAATATATTAAGATTGTTGTAATTATTTGGAAATTATATTAAACCATATATTTTAATTATATTATCTATAATATTTATGTTTAATAAATATTAATGTATTAAAATGAATTTTATTCTATTTACAAAACCTATACGCACGCACACGCACACACACACACACACACACACACACACACACACACACACACACACACACACACATGCATGTACGCACGCCTAATTAACCTTATATTTATAATTTTATATTAGTATATTTTGTGGTTTTTAAGATTACAAAGCTGTTACACATGTAAGATATCGTTTTATTAACCTTTAGAGGACGGGATGGCCCCCATACGGGCCATGCCCATCATCGACCCTTTACATGCGTTAGTTTTGAGATGTGAGACATTACATAAACTCGATTTCTATAGAAAAGTGAGAGAAAACAGTAAACCCAAATCCCCGTCCTCTAAAGGTTAAAAGTGATCCGATGTTTTATGTTTTTAGACATTAATTTTATTGAAAAAAGAAGCTTTTTTGAACCAGAAAATTCCCGTCCTCTAAAGGTTAACAATTAAAAACAAATGTAAAATAACAAATACATTCAGATTTAGTTTTTACTACTAATTCAGTGCCTTAATATCACCTGAACATACCCACAAAATAGTATTACATAAAACAGGCCCTGATCTCCACCCCATTACATTTTGTAAAGGTCCTTTACAGGCACCTGTTCAGGGCCTTTTAATATTCGTCAGGTACCTGAACAGGGCCTTCTTTTTGCCTGGAAATCATTACTACTCGGGAGAGAAACAAATAAAATAGCTCAGTTGGTAGAGCGAGAGACTCCGAAATAAAAGTTCGGAGGTTCGAATCTTGGGTCCAGAATTTATTTTTTTTAATTTTTTTATTAATTCAAATTTTGCACGTTCAAAAAAACTATTTTTAAATTTACCCAGGACATTATTTTATGTTGATATGAACTTTCTACAAATGTGTAATCAATATTTACCAAGTTCGGCTCAGTCTTGCTAGCCAACATCATATGAAGTTTATCTTTAATTAACTATTGCCACTATATTGCTGAGCAATAGGCAATAGATACTGCAAACATATTTCTAATATGTTGCCGCGACTATTGCCAATGTATTGCCAACATACCGCCAAACGTACATCCGCCCATATCTTTGCCAAATATTGGCAATAGTTACTATATTACCTTTTGTAAACTATTACCAATATGTTGGCCATACCTCACAAATTTAAAAAAAAAAAAAAGAAAAGATTAGCCAGCCGCGGGATTTGAACCTTCAATCTTTAGACCCGAATGCTGACTCTTTACCACTGAGCCATTTTGTTATTTTATACATCCCGACTAGAAATAAAGTATGGCAAATATCTGGACCTTATCAGGTGCCTGCAAATTAGAATCGGGGCCTTATAAGGTGTCTAAGCAGGCCCTTACATATATTTAATTACTTTATATAATTAAGACAAAAGTAACAAAATTAAAGTTATTTAATTTAGTTAGTGTTTAAAATTTAATATTTATTCACTTAAATATATCCCGCGTAAAAATATAAACTATCGCCAAGATATTGCAGGGATGTGAGCAATAGTTATTGCAAACATATTGCCAATAAAACGCCAAACCTCATCCTGCCGCATGTTGGCAATATATTGGCAATAGTTACTATCTAACCACTTCCAATCTATCGCCAACATATTGGCAATAGTTGTTAAATTTTTTATTTCTTATTATTGTAATAAATAAGGTTAAAAATTAAATCGGCACTTAGCTAGAATAAGGTAAATTTAAAAAAAAATTTAAAAAAGTTTATCAGCTCCGGGAATTGAACCTTCGATCTTTAGATCCGGACGCTTAAACTTTACCATTGAGCTGTTTTGTTATTTGGTCTTTAAGAGTTAATTACAGGTTATAAGTAACTGTTGAAAATACGATTGAAAAATTTTCTAAGTCCAAACTTGATTAATGATATTTAATTTGATCAAATTTTAAATTAATTATTATTTGATTTAATAAAATTTGGACTTAGAAATTTTTTCAATCGAATTTTTAACTGTTACTTATAACCTGTAATTAACTCTTAAAAACCAAATAACAAAAGTAGCTCAGTGATAAAGTATGAGCGTCCGGATCTAAAGATCGAAGGTACAATTCCCCGGACTGAAACTTTTTTTTAAGTTTTTTTTTAAATTTACCTTATTCTAGCTAAGTGCCGATTCAATTTTTAACCTTATTTATTATAATAAAAAGAAATAAAAAATTTAGCAACTATTGCCAATATGTTGGCGATAGTTTGGAAGTGGTTAGATAGTAACTATTGCCAATATATTGCCAACATGTGGCAGGATGAGGTTTGGGGTTATATTGGCAATATATTGCTATTATTTTTTTTATTGATTTGGCGATATATTGGCAATATGTTTGCAATAACTATTGCTCATATCTCTGCAATATCTTGGCAATAGTTTATATTTTTACGCGGGCGCGTAAAATTATAAACTATTGCCACTATATTGCAGAGCAATGGGCAATAGTTATTGCAAACATATTGCCAATATGTTGCCGCGTCAATTGGCAATGTATTGCCAACATACCGCCAAACAGCACCCTCCCATATCTTTGCCAAATATTGGCAATAGTTACTATTTTATCATTTGTAAACTATTGCCAATATGTTGGCCATACCTCATAAATTTAAAAAAAAAACAAAAAAATATTAGCCAGCTGCGGGATTTGAACCTTCGAATTTTAGATCCGAATGCTGGCTCTTTACCACTGAGCCATTTTGCTATTTTGTTATTAAGAGTTAATTTCAGGCTATAAAGAACAGTTGAATTCATAAAATTTTGGACTTAGAAATTTTTTAACCACACTTTCAACTGTTGTTTCAATATTTGGCAAAGATATGGGAGGGTGCTGTTTGGCGGTATGTTGGCAATACATTGCCAATTGTCGCGGCAACATATTGGCAATATGTTTGCAATAACTATTGCCCATTGCTCTGCAATATAGTGGCAATAGTTTATATTTTTACGCGGGAGATAGCCAGAGAATTTTTCTAGTCGGGACTAAAAGTTAATTTCAGGCTATAAAGAACAGTTGAATTCATAAAATTTTGAACTTAGAAATTTTTTAACCACACCTTCAACTGTTCTTTATAGCCTGAAATTAACTATACTAACAAAATAGCAAAATGGCATAGTGGTAAAGAGCCAGCGTTCCGATATAAAGATCGACGGTTCAACTAATATTTTTTTTTTATTTTTTTTTTAATTTATGAGGTATGGCCAACATATTGGTATTAGTTTACAAAAGGTAAGAAAGTAACTATTGCCAATAGGAGAAATGATATTTTAGTATGTTTCAAATTTCCTAATCTATTACACTGAACACTCACCCACTTTTTCCTTTCTAAAAATTGGATTTTCCAATTTTCCAGGTGGTTTTTCTTCATTTAAAAAAAAATGAAGGGTTCTATAGCAAATCTGCGTCCGGATTCGGTTTTAGTGCGTCAAAATACATAAGAAATAATACCTCTACTCTCTGGGTCTTGCCACGTTTTTTGTGTGCCTGCGTTATTATTTGGCATCCAAACTATTAAATAAAAAACTATTTCAATGAAATAAAAGTATATTTTCATGTAAATAAAGTGTTTTTTTGTGCTATAAAAATATTTATAATAAATATTTATTAACAAATAGCAAATATTTACTTTCAATAAACAAAAATTTAATTAAAATGGGGCAAGACCATGTCGTAAACTATTTAAATGAAACAAACAAATGTATACTTGCAGCTATAAATTCTTCGTTTAATGCTAATTTAAAAAATTTAAAACAAATAAGACATTTCTGTAACATAAACGAATATTTGAAATTTTGAAAAAGATGTTGTGACGGGCATATCTATTTATTTGTAGATCTTGTTTTTGTGAACTTCCTGTAAAAAGTGTAGAACAGTTAGCTTATTAAAACGTCTTCCTTAACAATTAGTGCTCGTAGTTCGTTAGTGCAATTTGTTTTGTTTGCGTTGTTTTGTGTTAGATATATAGAAGAGTATCAAACGCATTTGTAAGCGATTATCCTTTTAGTGCATATAAAGCATTGAAAGTCAATGGTAGAAATAGAGCTGCAAGCAATTGCTTTCCCTATTAAAAAATTCATGCTGATTCAGTACTGATTTCATATTGAAATCAATATGAAATCATCACTGCATCAATATAAAATCATCACCGAATCAGAGTAACTTTTTCCCAAACCGCAGAATTGAATTGGTACACGGAGAGAAATAATTAGTAAATATTACAAAGCAGTTTGGTAAAAATTCCTAAACTCTCAAGTAATGTGGTAACAAACTGCGAATTTCATAATTTTTACTAGACTAAATTGTAATTTTAATTTTTTTTTAACATCAGAAAAAAAATTTTATTTCTCCCATATTATTTATTTTTGAGTTTATGTATATTATTCGAGTGTTATGGATATTTTAAATATTTAAATGAAATTTAATTAGTAAAAAAATTCTGGATGTCATCGGGATCGAACCTACGAAGTTTGGGTTGAGAATCCAAGTCCTTACCATTGCGCCACCGCGTCACTTGCATGTGTTTCATCGAATCGTCCTTTTAAAGTAAACAAACGAACGACGCGATTCCAATAAAAATTTTATTTATCGCTTCTTTTCGGTATCTCGTGCTGTACTGTTGTTTATAGAATTTCGTAAACAGTATAGGAAAAAATCAGAGTTAATAAAATTTACAAGCTTAATTGTAAAATTTAGTACGTTAACTCCACAAATTTTACTACATTTAGAGTAAATTTTACTACATTTACTGTAAATTTTACTTAGCAGTTTGGTAATTTTTTCGGTTTTTTCGGTCTGTGACCACATTACTTGGGAGTTTAGGAATTTTTACCAAACTGCTTTGTAATATTTACTAAATATTTCTCTCCGTGTACAGAATCAGTACAAAATCAGGATTGAATCAGTATCAAAATCGGTATTGAATGTTTCTTAAATCTGCGATGAATCAGAGTTACACGCAGAGTAATAAAACAATAAAAGTTAATTTATATGTGATTAATAAAAGTGATTAATCACATACCGTAACACGTGTTTAATCACATGATTTTTTACATGTTAAATAACGTGATTATTTCGTTGTAAATTTCCAAGAGAAAGGTATGTAGTATAATTCTCTAAAAAAGATTAGGTCAAAACAAATAAAATTGTCAAAAAAACATAAAGTAAATAAAAAAAGTATTACAAATTTTTCTGTTTATGTTAGTTATTCACCCATCCACTTATTAACCGCGGTCAATGCTGCTTAGCTTTCATAATCAATCATTTCTCAGTCTATTCTCAATGCTACATTCACAAACATGTTACAAAGATAATAAAAACATATTTGTAGACGTTTCAAAAAGCCCAGTTAGAATTTATTTTAATGGTATTAATTTTAATGGAATAAACATATTTTTAAAAATATGGACAATTTCATACAAGTTAAAATTTTAATGTACATATCGGTACCATATTAGAAGAACAATATATATTTAGTAATATATTGCAGCAATTTCATATTCATTGTAACTAGGCTTTTTGAAACGTCTACAAATATGTTTTCATTATCTTATTGTAACTGTTGTGAATGTAGCAGATAGAAGATAGTAAATCATGCAATAGAAAATACTAAAATCAGTATGGAAGTAATATTCATTCATTTGTACGATATTAATTTCTCCATATGTATTAAAGCGTAAATGTCTATCTATTTTATTGGTTTAAAAAAAATACGAATGCACAAATAAATATTATTATTAATATTATATTGTTTATTTATTGATGTAAGATATGCCAGAGCTAACAATTATGAAATAAATTTTATGTAGTATACTTTTTGAGTAAATGCACTAAATTTTTCAGCAGAAAACTTGATGATTCCATTTTGATTTCAGTACTTTCTGTTGCAGTAAGTTTTTATAAAGTAAGATAAGAATTGCTAAAGTGTAATTGAAACTGCATCATACTTGCGAATTTTTACACCTTCGCAGAAGGTGTCTTTTGTAATACGATAAGATTATGTATTACAAAAGATTGTTTAGCAAAACTAAACACAAATTTTAGGCCAAATAATGTAGGGCACTTTGCTGAAAAAAATGTTTATTTGTCAACTATAATACTTGACGATTCTATTTTGATTTCAGTTATTTCTAGCCCTATCAGCACACAATGTCTTAAAAACGTTTAAATTACGTTGCGGCTAAAACCTTTAAACGTTAGAATTCAGTACTTAAAAAACATTTGAACTACGTTTAAATTTGGTTAAAATGTCCTCTTTAATTTTAGAAAAGTAATATTTTTTAACATATTTCAAACGTATTTTTAACGTTGGATAAACAAAATGTTAGCAAAGCGAATATCATCAGTGATCTTAATCAACGCAGTTTGTGTACTAAATGATGATCGGAACCCAGACTGAAAAGGTGATAAAATATTATTACTCTCCAAACGCTCTACTATTTGATGAGTAATCAAATGGGCGCAAACTTTAGCAAAATGCGCAAGATTCGCGATTGGCCTGGTATCCGACGGTGATAGCGGCCTAGAAACTTTACTCATTGGCACAATCATGGCTCTTTTCCACATCGTAGGGTATAGTTTAGTCTGCAGAGATAAGTTGTATAAATCAGTAAAAATTTGCACAATGGAGTGTAAAACCTCCTTAAAATAATACAATGATAAACCATCCAAGCTACGGCTTTTGGCCTTGGGAAGGCAAATCATAAAGGCCTCAACCACTTGATCATACGAAACAGGTCGAAATGCAAAAGATGAATCTCGACCAACTGGTGTAAACTGCATTGGGGATGACGTCTAGTGACCGACACATAATGTGGAGAAAGGTCATCGATCGAAAAAAATTTAAGCGGGGAGTTCAAAGATTCACCGACACTGCCTAACCTTCTCAAGAGACGCCAGCAATCCGAATCACTCGAACTACCCTGTAACATCCGCTCAAAATACGAATCCTTCGCCTGCTTAACTTTGCATTTTAAAATTTTACGAAGCCTCTTATATTCGGTCAACAAATTACTATCACTACGGCGCTTAGCCACTTTATATAACCTGTTACGCTCCTTACGCATAGCTAAAAGAACTTCAGACATCCATGGAGCTGGACGTGGGCGAACCACACGTGAAACAAAGGGTGCATGGATGTCAAGATTTGTTGTAAGGGAATTTGGAATGGAGTTCAGTAAATAATCCACATTCACAAAATCATGTGGTAGGTCCTGAATGGTAGCAAGATCAACTGTAAGCGCTCTCGGAAATTCAACAGGATTAAAGTTTCTAAAATCACGGATAATACGAGTGTTTGGCTTCGCTAGCATAGTAGGTAAACAATAATAATCGATAATAATATAGTCATGACCGCAGATAAAAGGACTGGATGATTGTTTAGCTGATTTAACTTTCGACTCAGAATCAACAATGATGAGTAGCCCTGAATGGTACTAAAAATAAAGAAATTCTCTAATTAAATCTAGCAAATGTGAACTGTAATAATCTGCGAGTAATAAATTCGAATTTAGGTCTCCAGCAATAATAATATTGCTACACAAATGCGAATAGTCTTGGAGAATTCTGAAAAAATTTGACAGAACATGGCCCTTAGGTCTGCGATAAACTATTTTACTGCAATCAAATAACAACTCCAGTAGCAAATACTCAGTGTCATTCAAATTGTCAATTTGTGGAGATTCCAAAATACGAAAGGTGATACCTTGTTTAATATAACAAGCCGCCCCACCTCCTTGTATAAAATCCCGTTTACCAATGACAGAGGCCAATCCACGATTATTACGCACCAGTGAATAATTTTACAAATTATAGGTCGAATTTGGACGGTTTGGAGTGCACCATGACTCAGAAACAGAAAGAATGTCAATGTTTTCCAATACAAATAAAGATTGCAACTCAACAAGATGATTCAATAAGGAATTAGCATTCACCTGGGCTACTCGAAAAGAAGACCGAGTGTCAGACACACTGCCAACAGACAAAGTACGAGGCAGTCACAATAACTTTTCGAGATCAGCCTTTGAGTTAATCTGATGCGCTCCGAGTCATCTTCCTTTTTCACAAAAATGACACCATCTCTCGTCCAGATGTGCTTAAATTTAAGAGGCTTTAGCTTGGTTATAACAAGCAGATGAAGTTCGTAAACGGCAGGTGGTAACATTTCATACAGATTAATTGGTTTGGTGGAAAAGTTCCCAGCATCAGCAACAAACCTGCACTTAATTTCCAGTACAACATTGCGAATCTCAGCCGATTTGAATCTAATAACAATTGATTATGTGCCCAGATTTGAAAAATTCTTGGGAACAAGCACACGTGCATCAAGAATATCATTGCAAATACAATTCAGGTTTAAACATAAAATAATATTTTTAGCTAAATCTAATAATGGTAAAGAACAAGAAATTGGGTATCGACAAGCTTCATTTGAGTATTAGGAACAACAGTCACATGCAAATCCTTGAGCTGCTCAACTTCACTGCCGAGCGCAACATTTTCACGTTCTAGAGCTGAAATCCGCGTATTCTGCTGCTCCAACTTAGAATTGATGTCATCCAAACGATTATTAATAGAAGCAGTGTCCGTTCTTGAACTACGAAAGAGAAAGGCCATCTATTGCGACTGCGACAAAGACTCCCAATCCGATGGCAGATCCAGCTCTTTAATAATCTTGTACGTTGCGTCTGAGGCTGAAGTACACAATGAAGTCGGCTGATCACAGTTTACGGCACGAAAAGAATCCACAATTGAATGATGAGCATCAGTTGACGAGGCAGAAGCAGTTTTATTTGATAAAGAACGCAAGTAAACATTCCTATCAATAGCCAAGGTAATGTTATTAAAACAGCAATTGTCATCAAACTTATTCTGCAAGAAAATGTCAGCACAACTCAGGTGAAAATGTTTACCACACTGCTCACAAAATCTTATGAGCAAGGATATATTCCTAGTACAACGATAACATTTAACCGCCCATAATTTTTTTTCTTTATTCATTTAGACATTTAAAGTAACACTACATACGCAAACAAGCGAAGATCCGATCGCACCGGTAAATGCCAGGTGAATAACCAAGAACGATGATATATGCTTTTAAAGTTGATGCATTACAGCTTTTGTGCAATATTAAATGCATATAAGCGACTAACAATAGAAAATAAAAAATGTACTAATTACACACAATTCACTTGTAAAGAGAATAGAAAATACATACATACACTAGGTATCTCGCATACAAATTCTCAAACTTACAAGTTTACAATAATTTACAAGAATCACTTAGACATAAATAGCACAATAAAAATATCACAAAGACTAAGCAATTTCTAATATATAGTAGTGGTATCGTAAAGTGAAATGGCACACTCACAGCAACAATTTATATGTAAAAACAAAACTTTTTCTATTAAGTAATCAATTACTGACGCAATTTTTAGCTAGCATAATTAAATACTAAACTATTTTTTTTAAATAAATAACGGTTAACACAATATAAAACAAGTATAATGTTCACACAATGACGCAGTATGCTAATATGTATAAGAATACGAAGAGGCACACAATTTGGACACTCATAATTAGGCTTGCGAGCGATTACACATGGCGTACTATATAGGGGCATACAATCTGGGATATAGAAATATAATGAACGTGAAGCAGCAATTAGACAAGTGAAAAGTCACCGCACACACCAAAAACGAATTAAAAAAAACACTTTAATAGAACACTAGATTAAATCACTTCCTTTGTTGATACCAGTGAATAATAACCAATGTTATAAACAGTTATCGAAGATGGTGAAGGTACATGTTTAGACTCAACCGACTCGACGTAACCTCAATAGATAGTAGATATTTCTTAGAAGAATTTTTTTTGGCGAGCCTTTAAGTAAAATCACAGATTTATTTACCAGAAGGCTCGCATATAAGGCGCTTGCAAGAATTCTCTAACAAAAAAGCCCGTAGGCACAAAAGCGGCAGAAAAAATCTCGATAAAAACAAGAAGTTAAATTTTGGTACGTGATTGCTACTTACGAGAGAGAGAGAGAAAGAGAGAGAGAGAGATTTGAAAGCATTTATTATGTCTAGGAGGAAAAACCACCGTAAGGCTTGAGAGAGAGAGAGAGAGAGAGAGAGAGCGATTAATTGATTAATTGATTATTTATTTGGTATTTTAGGGAAAACCCCGTATACACAGCAGTTACATGAGTGCAAATAACATTAAAACAATAGAAAATAAAACCGGAATACAGAAGTATCGGAATAATATAAATTTAAAAGCCAAGTTACGAGTTTTGATATTATGCCTTATAGATCGGGTGATCCAGGGTTTGATGGAGTTCTTAATAGTGATGAGTCTTGCCGGTGTAAGGGAGTTAAAGGTATGTAAAATAGAAGATACGAGGTTGGAAAGGAGGTTGTTGATGGGAATGGGAGACGGAGAGGGCGGAATCAAGGAAGGAAGAGGGGAAGAGAGTGTGTGGCCAGGCGAAATAGGTGACGTAATAGATGCAGATGAACAAGATGAGATAGAGGACGTAATATGAAGTGATGAAGCACGATCGAAAGCAGCCGAGAAAATCGCAGCGGCCTCCGCCAGATCAATCCGGGCAGTATTACGCGACCATATCTTCTTTGCAACAGGCAATGGTTTAGAAAATTCGAGTTCAAGAATAATGTAGTCGTGGCCTGCTGCAAAGGGCACCGAAGATTTAAAGTATTTGAAAACTGGCGGAGGGCTGCGTACGATAAACAAGTCAAGCCATGTGTGAGATGAGGTAGATGAGGTATGAGTATGATGAGTTAGATCGGATTTGACCAGGAAAAGGTTTAATGAAACGAAGAATGACTCCAACATGGAGGACGACCCATCCTTCTTGCACATATTAACGTTAAAATCTCCGGTAATGACAACCTGATCACAAGTGTGCAAGAAATTAGTTACTGAATCAAATAGATTTGATGGGTAGGTTGCTGAGGGTCTCCTGTAAACCACACAAAAGAGTAACGAGCTAGTTTGACTATGGATTTGAAAAATCATAAACTCCGGGGAGTTGGAAAAGACAGGGTCAGAGTGGGCTACAAGCTTAACCTCAAGATTACTCCTGATGTAAGCCGCAACACCCCCCCCCCTCCTTTCCAACACGATCCAATCTACGTAGTGTGTAGTTCGGAAGACCCAACATGTCTGAGGAGTCATACTCAGTGAGGAATGTTTCGGAGAGAGCAATGATGTCATGATTAAAAGGCAACACTACTGATTCAATGGATGAAAAATGGGTTTTTAGTCTGTTAATATTTACATGGAAAATGGAGAATGAAGAGTTAGTTATAGATGATGCCTGGCCAGGCAAACCCTATTTCGGGGAGGGAGGATTCGGAGACGATATCTTAAAAATGTCCGCTTCTGAGTAAATCGGGAAGAGTTGCCCTCCCTTGGTAATACGCATGAAAACCGTAAAATTCTTGACTAGAGGCCTCGCGAAGCCCAAATCAGTGGATCGGCGAAGCGCTTTATCTTTATCTGCTTGGGCCATAACGCACACAAATAAATCGGCCCAGATCCACCCGCACCGAACAGAGAATCCGCTGAGACTCCCTTGAGAAGGCGCGCTCTCTCGAGGATAGGTCTCTAGTAGAAGGCGACGAAAACCGGACGACAATTCCATTTTTAATATTAAAATTATTATTATTATTATTGAAAACGCTGATGTTAGTGTTCGCAGCAGAGGTCGAGGTTGCTAATCCCAGGTTTCGATCGCCAGGTTTGTCTCGAACGAGCCAGGGACGAGTTTCGACTATTTGGGAACAAATCCTGGGAAGATTTAGAGCTTCAAAAATTTTTCCTAGAGCTTCTCCTTCAGGAATGGTCAAATTAGCCGGAATGCCGCGAATGAGGATTTCACACGCGTCAATAATTTGCAATGCGGTAGTCCCCAGACTCGATCCCCGTAACTCGCTGATCTGTCCGCGAATTTCTTCGTTTGCGGTCTCAAGGGCATCTATGCGGTTTGACACGCCGGTAAACTTTTCTTCCGTCATCGTTTCCATCAGCGAAACCCGCGAACCCAGCTCACGAATCTCGCCGGCCAGTCCCTGCACCGAGGACTCGATGCGCGAAACCGAATTCTCGAGCTTCGATTCTAGACGGCTCGCGAACTCAGCAAACAAAGCAGCCATATCCACGGCACCGATCGTTCGCGCGGGTAGGTCGGAGCAGCTCTCGGTGTACGCGGCGCCGCAATGCTGCTTGACAACCCGCGACGATGATGGCGACGGGGGCGAGGCTATGCGCTTGGCACTGGAAGGAGACGGAGTGGACGTGGCCGCCAGCTCGGTAGCACAGGTCTCCATCGATTGTCGCGGCAATCCAGGCGGTGGCGCCCTCGCATCAGTTGATGCCGCGACTAGCGCTTTAGTCTGAGCCAGCGCACAACAGCGGCGCTCGGAAGAGCCTAGCGCGACGTCAAAGCAGTGCGCGTGCGTGATTTTATTACAGTGTGAACAGACGTCTGTGTAATCCTTTCTGGTGAGTCTCCCGCCACACACAAAGCAGCCGCATGATGTTGCCATAATATCCGCGCGGCATCCACCGACGAAGGTCGAAATGTGTGCGAAAAACCGTCCAGATGTTGGGAGCACTGCGCACACTTGGCCAGCGCGATAAGTCGTCTTTCCCTCTCGAAGATAACCTCCAAAATGCCGCAGAATAAAATTTGCAAATTATGGAACTACTGGCTGCAGCAATGAAACACTAATTTACTAGATAAACGCTGCAGTCAGTAACCGTCCCTTTCTTATGCTCTAGAAAAAACCGGATCAACTGTTGAGTATAAAATACTAAGCAAGACGGAGCAGTAAACCAGTAACTTGTACTCACCAGAGAGAGACAGAGAGAGAGAGAGAGAGAGAGAGAGAGAGAGAGAGAGGGAGAAGAGAGAGATTGATTGATTGATTGAAATATTTATTAGGCCATTATGGGTAGAAACCCCATAGGCACCATAAGCGAACTAATACAATGAGTAAATCTTTAAAACTAAATAACAAAATAAATTTCAGTAGTGAAATAAGATAAAAACAGAACAGAATAAAATAAAAATATAATATAAGTACAATTAAATAGTAAATTAAAACTTAAAAATAGATATATGATAAATGAATTTATTGATCTCCACAAGCCAAAGACTATTCCTCACAACTCAGTAAGGCGGACTGTATTAATACCAGCCACTTTAAAAACCTCACAGGATGAGTGTTTGAAAAAAGACCAAGACAAGCTAAGTCAAAATAAAAAATTTTTTAATTGATTGTAGTATATAATAAAAAAAACTAAAAAAACAGAAAAAAAAGAAAGAAAGGAACTGAAAATTTATTGTATTTCGCCCTGAGTATGCCTGGTGGGCTCATCAGTAGAGTCCAGGCATCTCGTCTCTAGATACAGATGAATGATAATAATGAATATAAAAATTTGGAAACCAGCTCTATCCCGACGAGGATTCCAAATTTTTATATTATATCATTCATCTGTATCTAGAGACGAGATGCCTGGACTCTACTGATGAGCCCACCAGGCATACTCAGGGCGAAATACAATAAATTTTCAGTTCCTTTCTTTCTTTTTTTTCCGTTTTTTTAGTTTTTTTTATTATATACTACAATCAATTAAAAAATTTTTTATTTTGACTTAGCTTGTCTTGGTTTTTTTTTCAAACACTCATCCTGTGAGGTTTTTAAAGTGGCTGGTATTAATACAGTCCGCCTTACTGAGTTGTGAGGAATAGTCTTTGGCTTGTGGAGATCAATAAATTCATTTATCATATAACTTAAAGTGTAAACAAGCAATAGATTCACGAATTTTTTAATAGTTGGAAAAATTCAAATTTTAAAATTAAAAATAGATAACAAAATATGTACTGTTCGCAAGGTAAACGCAAAATAAAAGTTTAATAATATATATAAAAAGTGAATAAATAGTAAAAAATAGTAAATACAAAGCTGCACAAGCAGAATAAATAACGATGCTTCACAATAATATTTACAATCACAATAGCAATAACAGTAGCAATAACAACGATCCCGACTAGACATCTACATCCAGGTGAGGGATGGACCGCAAAGATATACCCTCGTTCGTGACTGGCAAAGACCAGGCTGCCTGATCAAGCCCAAACAGATGATTGAATAGAGTGATCTTGAATTTGTCTAAAAATGAAGGATCGAAGGTGAGTGAGGGAAAATGATTTAGGATACGAGTGGAGGTAATGACAAATGTTCTGTTTAAAGCTTCAGTGCATGGAGGAAGATATATGAGTGACCTAGGTGGATGGCGGGAGGAGGAACGAGGAATATGGCCAGGGGTGTTGAGGTGGGTGATATGATCTGCCAGGTATGATGGTGACTTATGTGCAATGATGTTAAACGCCAGGAAACCAATGAGGTATGAGCCTAGCGCGACGTCAAAGCAGTGCGCGTGCGTGATTTTATTACAGTGTGAACAGACTTCTGTGTAATCCTTTCTGGTGAGTCGCCCGCCACACACAAAGCAGCCGCATGATGTTGCCATAATATCCGCGCGGCATCCACCGACGAAGGTCGAAATGTGTGCGAAAAAAACCGTCCAGATGTTGGGAGCACTGCGCACACTTGCCAGCGCGATAAGTCGTCTTTCCCTCTCGAAGATAACCTCCAAAATGCCGCAGAATAAAATTTGCAAATTATGGAACTACTGGCTGCAGCAATGAAACACTAATTTACTAGATAAACGCTGCAGTCAGTAACCGCCCTTTCTTATGCTCTAGAAAAAACTCGGAGTACTGTGTGAGTATAAAATACTAAGCAAGACGAGCAGTAAACCAGTAAACTTGTACTCACCAGAGAGAGACAGAGAGGAGAGAGAGAGAGAGGAGAGAGAGAGAGAGGGAGAGAGAGAGATTGATTGATTGATTGAAATATTTATTAGGCCATTATGGGGTAGAAACCCCATAGGCACCATAAGCGAACTGATACAGTGATTAAAACTTTAAAACTAAATAACAAAATAAATTTCAATAATAAAAAAGATAAAGCCATAACAGAATAAAAAATAAAAATATGTACAATTAAATAATAAGTTAAAACTTAAAAATAAATAACAAAATATGTACTGTTCGCAAACTAAACGCAATATAAAAGATTATATAAAATTTACAAAAGTGAATAAATAATAACAAAAAAAACGACAAATACAGAACTGCACCAATATAATAAATAATAAATATCGACGCAATAATAATAGTAATACTAACAGACTTCTATATCCAGGTGAGGGATGGACCGCAAAGATATGCCCTCGTTCGTGACCCGCATAGACCAGGCTGCCTGATCGAGCCCAAACAGATGATTGAACAGAATGGTCTTGAATTTGTCTAAAAATGAAGGATCGAACGTAAGTGAGGGAAAATGATTTAGGATACGAGTGGAGGTAATGACAAATGATCTGTTTAAAGCTTCAGTGCATGGAGGAAGATACATGAGTGACCTAGGTGGATGGCGGGAGGATGAACGAAGAATATGGCCAGGGGTGTTGAGGTGGGTGATATGATCTGCCAGGTATGATGGTGACTTATGTGCAATGATGTTAAACGCCAGGAAACCAATGAGGTATGAGCGTCTAGACTCGACCGACAGCCACCTCAAACCCAGTCTACACGGGGTTACGTGGTCACGTCTCGTTATATTGCCCCATACAAATCTCACACAGGCATTTAATAACCTCTGCAGTTCTAGGTTTCTAGTCTGGTCAACATCATTGTAGGCCGCACACGCATAGTCGAAGTGGGGAAAAATGAGTGCTTTCACCAGATTCTTACGAAGTTTCATTGAAAGTGCCTGACTATATTAGCGTAGTGAGTGCAAAACACCGTGAACACGCCTAGAGATTGTCTTGTTTTGACCAGTCGAGGGTGGGTGTAATCAATAAGCCCAACGATTTTACCACATTTTCATAATCTAGAAAGTTACTCTCGGAGCATTGTTCAGGTTAATACGAGATATATAAGCCTGACTACCCAGGATCATAACCTTCGTCTTTTTTACATTTAGTGAAAGGCCGTTTTCCAATGCCCACCTGGCAATCGCGTTCGCATCCTGAGATACGCGTTGAACACCATTGTCAATATCGGCTGGAAAAAACGAATGATAGACCTGGGCGTCATCGGCTAATAACATATAGTTACTAAACTTGAGAACCTTAGGTAGGTCATTAATAAAGATGGAGAGTAAGACCGGACCTAGAACACTGCCCTCAGGCACACTTGCATACACCTCGAGCCAGTCAGACAGCACGCCAACCTCATCCACAACGGCTTGCGTGCGACCCACAAGATATCTGTAGAACCAGTTGAGTACAGTATCTGAGCAACTGATGTCGCCCAACTTTCGGATAAGTTGATCATGAGGAAGTGTGTCAAAGGCCTTGGAGAAATCGAATAAGACTAGGATCCAATATCCAGGCTGTGGCGCACCTCGCATCAGTTGATTGCCGCGCCTAGCGCTTTAGTCTGAGCCAGCGCACAACAGCGGCGCTCGGAAGAGCCTAGCGCGACGTCAAAGCAGTGCGCGTGCGTGATTTTATTACAGTGTGAACAGACGTCTGTGTAATCCTTTCTGGTGAGTCTCCCGCCACACACAAAGCAGCCGCATGATGTTGCCATAATATCCGCGCGGCATCCACCGACGAAGGTCGAAATGTGTGCGAAAAACCGTCCAGATGTTGGGAGCACTGCGCACACTTGGCCAGCGCGATAAGTCGTCTTTCCCTCTCGAAGATAACCTCCAAAATGCCGCAGAATAAAATTTGCAAATTATGGAACTACTGGCTGCAGCAATGAAACACTAATTTACTAGATAAACGCTGCAGTCAGTAACCGTCCCTTTCTTATGCTCTAGAAAAAACTCGGAGTAACTGTGTGAGTATAAAATACTAAGCAAGACGGAGCAGTAAACCAGTAAACTTGTACTCACCAGAGAGAGACAGAGAGAGAGAGAGAGAGAGAGAGAGAGAGAGAGAGAGAGGGAGAGAGAGAGATTGATTGATTGATTGAAATATTTATTAGGCCATTATGGGGTAGAAACCCCATAGGCACCATAAGCGAACTGATACAGTGATTAAAACTTTAAAACTAAATAACAAAATAAATTTCAATAATAAAAAAGATAAAGCCATAACAGAATAAAAAATAAAAATATGTACAATTAAATAATAAGTTAAAACTTAAAAATAAATAACAAAATATGTACTGTTCGCAAACTAAACGCAATATAAAAGATTATATAAAATTTACAAAAGTGAATAAATAATAACAAAAAAAACGACAAATACAGAACTGCACCAATATAATAAATAATAAATATCGACGCAATAATAATAGTAATACTAACAGACTTCTATATCCAGGTGAGGGATGGACCGCAAAGATATGCCCTCGTTCGTGACCCGCATAGACCAGGCTGCCTGATCGAGCCCAAACAGATGATTGAACAGAATGGTCTTGAATTTGTCTAAAAATGAAGGATCGAACGTAAGTGAGGGAAAATGATTTAGGATACGAGTGGAGGTAATGACAAATGATCTGTTTAAAGCTTCAGTGCATGGAGGAAGATACATGAGTGACCTAGGTGGATGGCGGGAGGATGAACGAAGAATATGGCCAGGGGTGTTGAGGTGGGTGATATGATCTGCCAGGTATGATGGTGACTTATGTGCAATGATGTTAAACGCCAGGAAACCAATGAGGTATGAGCGTCTAGACTCGACCGACAGCCACCTCAAACCCAGTCTACACGGGGTTACGTGGTCACGTCTCGTTATATTGCCCCATACAAATCTCACACAGGCATTTAATAACCTCTGCAGTTCTAGGTTTCTAGTCTGGTCAACATCATTGTAGGCCGCACACGCATAGTCGAAGTGGGGAAAAATGAGTGCTTTCACCAGATTCTTACGAAGTTTCATTGAAAGTGCCTGACTATATTAGCGTAGTGAGTGCAAAACACCGTGAACACGCCTAGAGATTGTCTTGTTTTGACCAGTCGAGGGTGGGTGTAATCAATAAGCCCAACGATTTTACCACATTTTCATAATCTAGAAAGTTACTCTCGGAGCATTGTTCAGGTTAATACGAGATATATAAGCCTGACTACCCAGGATCATAACCTTCGTCTTTTTTACATTTAGTGAAAGGCCGTTTTCCAATGCCCACCTGGCAATCGCGTTCGCATCCTGAGATACGCGTTGAACACCATTGTCAATATCGGCTGGAAAAAACGAATGATAGACCTGGGCGTCATCGGCTAATAACATATAGTTACTAAACTTGAGAACCTTAGGTAGGTCATTAATAAAGATGGAGAGTAAGACCGGACCTAGAACACTGCCCTCAGGCACACTTGCATACACCTCGAGCCAGTCAGACAGCACGCCAACCTCATCCACAACGGCTTGCGTGCGACCCACAAGATATCTGTAGAACCAGTTGAGTACAGTATCTGAGCAACTGATGTCGCCCAACTTTCGGATAAGTTGATCATGAGGAAGTGTGTCAAAGGCCTTGGAGAAATCGAATAAGACTAGGATCCAATACCCCCAAAAGAGCTGATTGAGTACTGTGACCCCTTCTAAAACCCGCTTATCTGGCCGATAATAAATTATTAAATTCGAGATACTCAACCAGCTGGTCGTGCACCAATCTCTCCAACACCTTTGACATCTCGCAGAGTTTGGCAATCGGTCTCGTGTCAAAGCACGTCACCATCCTGCTCGATTTCGCCAACGGGAACAGTATAACCCTCTTCCACCAATCGGGGAACCATCCATAGATAGAGAGCATACCATTAAAAAGTTCTGTTAACGGTAGAGTAATTTGAGGTTCTAACAGTTTTAGCATGCTAATTGAAATATCATCAAAACCCGATGCCTTCGAAGAAGATCTAACTATTACCCGCTGCACTTTTTTGGCTGACACCGGTAGAAAAGCGAAAGAGGGAGATGAGGGGAGATGACATAAATTAGATAGGATAGATGCAAAAGAATGAATAGTGAGTGGTGGGGTGTGGTTAGATATGGATGCATAATGAATGTTGAGTTGGTGAGCTGAGAAATGTTTTAATGGCGATGAATTTAGTTTTGAGCCAAGACCCATATTTCTGAGGAATTTCCAAGCTTCAGCAGGATTCTTCTCGTTATTGAGCTTTGATTGTAAATAATGAAATTTGCTAGAGTTAATGGTATTTTTAACCTGATTCCTCAGTACTTTGTAGGCATTATAATCTGTGGGAGATCTCGAACTGCGAAACAGCCTGAAAGCAGCATTTCTGGCTTTACTGTCAGATCTAATCTCCTGCGTGACCCAAGGCTTATGCTTATTTCTTACTGCGATAAGTTTAGCTGGAGCAATGACATTAAATGTTGAGATAATGGAGCAGCACAAAAGAGATAGTGAGGATGAGAGTGTGTCAAAATGATTGGATGATAATGAATCCATGCAAATAGGCTGGTCAGGCCAGGCAAGTGAAAGTGAATCAATGACAGGTGGAGATGCTGGTAATGAAAAATTCGTTGATTTGTCCATAAATGAGGTGAAAGTGGCAGCAAGATAATGTAGCTTGATCTTTTCCCAGTCCCTTTTCCAGAACTTTTTGACACCTGCCTGCGGATTATTGATCTTTAGGGAGATGCTAATTGCGTCATGACCCGCCGCGAAGGGTGCACTTGACTTATTATAAACAAATTCAGGTACTGGCTCACGAACTAGGAAAAGATCCAACCAAGTATGAGATGAGCCCGTCGACGTCACTGCATGTTGTGTCGGTTCGGATGGAATAAGGAAGAGGCCTAATGCCTCCAAACTCCCTTTCAGCATGTTCGCTGCAGCACTAGAAGAATTCATGTCTATATTGAGATCACCCGTTATAACGACATGATTAAAATTAGGGAGTATGTCAGCTACAGTATCAAACAATTCCGTTGGATAAGCGGCGGAAGGCCTACGATAAACCACTGCTAACGCCAGCGCCACCGTCTTATTCACTAATCTTAGAACAATGAACTCGGGGGCGTTCGAGTAGACAGGGTCAGAGTGAGCTAAGATGGTAACTGCAAACTCATCGCGAACATAAGCCGCCACACCACCACCCTCCTTACCTACACGATCCAACCGATAAAGAGTATAGCCAGGTAACTTGAGAATTTCGCTTTCAGTTAGAATGCTTCGATTGATGAAAAATGAGTCTTTAAACGATTTATATTAGAATGAAAAATGGAAAATGCATTGGATGAGTTGATGTTTCTGACCTGACCAGTTCTGTCTCATGTGGTACGGGATGAGAGAGGAGGGAGATGATTAATGTCAGACTCAGAAGTTACGCGTATAAGGGGGCCATCTCTCACCTTTCGCACGAATACATTTAAATTGATTACGGTGAGCCTCGCGTAGCCCAATTCTTTACATTTGCGGATCGCTGCTTGCCAGAGATTGAAAACTGTCTTAGGCCAAAGCAGCCGAATGAATAGCGAACTATCACCTCCCTCTCCAAGAATTTTTAATGCCGACTGTCCCTTTAATAGATACGCCCTATCGATGACCGCGTCTCTGGCTGTAGCCGACGATAAACGGAATACAACTCCTCTGTTGCGCGGTTGTGTCGGTAATTCGCCCTCGGCTAAGGGTTTTGATCGCGGCAGCCAGGGTCGAATTTCGATCACCTGTTTCGATAGTAACGGCAGCTTGATAGTATTCAGAATATTTTCGATAATGGTGGTATCCGGCAAAGACGACGATAGAGGCAATCCCGTGGCCAACACCTCGCACGTGTCTCTCAAGTCGTCAGCGGAAGCATTAAGTAACGGCGCAGCCGATTTACCGCCGGAAGGCCCGATCTCCTCCAAGGCAGTGACGCGAGTCTCGAGCTCAGCAAAGCGCTCTCCAAAATTGGTGAAACGCGCCTCCGTGGCCGATTCAAAAAAGTCTACGCGAGCATGGAGAGCCAACATATCCGCCTTCGAGTCGTTGCGTTTACCCTCTACACGGTCCACTTTCTCGACCACCGATTTTAAGTCGCTTTGAATGTTCGTTTGAATATTCTCGATGCTTAATTGAAGGTTCCGCGCGAAACTCTCCATCCACGGTGGTGGAGCGCCCGCCATCGCGTCGGTATCAGTCGAGATATCGCGCGACGCGTGGTTGGGCGTTAGAGGTGTGGCGCCACGAGGTTGCTTGACAACCTGTGACGTTGTTGGCGATGGAGGCGAGGCAACGCGCTTGGAAACGGTGGAGGGCGGAGTAGGCGTGGTTGACGGCGCGGTATAGCAGTTCGCGCTAGTTTGTCGTGGCAACCCAGGTGGTGGCGCCCTCGCTTTAGTGGGAGCCGCGGCTAGCACTTTGGATTTCGCCAATACACAACAGCGGCGCTCCGAAGTGCCCGGCGCGACCTCAAAACAGTGCGAATGTGTGATGTTATTACAAGCGACACAGACCTCCGTATAATCCTTCCGTGTCAAGCGAACGCCGCACACGAAGCAGCCGCGCGATGTTGCCATTTATGCGAGGAGGCGTCCACACTAGCCGACCTTGTAGTGCGCAAAATCTGCTTGCGTGCGAATGTTGGAATCCCCGCTCACTGAACGCCGGACAAGTCGCCTTTTCTCCACAATCTCGCAGCTAACCTCCAAATTAAAGATGTAATAATTGGCAAAACTTGAGGACAACTGACTGCAGAATTAAAGACTATTTATAAAAATAGTTACTGCAATCAGTACCCGTCCCTACGATGTTCGCTGAAAAAATCTCGAGGCAGCTGGGTAAGTATTTATGAGGGTACAAGACGGAGCGAATTAACAAGCGACTTTGTACTCAGGAGAGAGAGAGAGAGAGAGAGAGAGAGAGAGAGAGAGAGAGAGGGAGAGAGGGAGAGAGAGAGAGATTGATAATAGGTTTATTTATGCCTAGGTTGAGTTTTCAACCGTAAGGCAAAGACATTAAAATACAATTTTATTATTTACATTCCCGCTAGTAACAATAATTCTGTTTTTGACCAATTAGTACAATTTACATGTAAATCAATCTATAGATCATACAAATATATGTAAAACAAGAAAGTAATCGCAAAAATATTTAAACTTATCAGACTAATCCAGTCAAATTTCTAAATATACTACTTACTAAACTAATAATAATACATAGAAACGCAAACGAAGGCGTAGAGGTGACAGCGTGTATGAAAAAGCATAAAAACAACAAAATAAAATAGTAATTGTATTTATAAATTATAAATTAAAACGATCAAGCAGTAGACTTCAAATAGTCAAACAAACGACTCTTGAATAAGTTGATACTAGTGCTAAGTTTCAATTCCGAAGGCAAAGAATCCCACAAATCCATGGCTTAAATGGTAAAAGACTTCTTATAAGTAGTGGTAAGAACTAATGGGCGTTCAAAAGAAGAAAACCTATTACGCTCGGAATGACGTACTTCACTATTTGGCACGGGGAGTAATGCGAGCAAATATTCTGGTTTTGCAGACGTTAGTACTTGATATGTGAGCACCCCCATAAAGTATTTACGACGTTTCGCAGTTGACAACCAGTTTAATTTACTATAAAAAACATCTAATCGGGCATCTTTCCTAAGTCGATAAATATAACGAACACACACATTCATCAGGCGCTGGAGCTTTGTATTCAAATAATCGGGCAAAATTAATCTCCAAGCCGTGCTCATTTGCCCAACTGACTACCTTCGAACCATCAAACGCGAGCTTACTTATAGCGACGTTGCAATCGCAAGGGTTGCAGTGTACATACAACTGCAAATCATCAGCAAATAACATACCTGATGAATGTAACAATTGATTTAGAATTGAATTTATAAAGATGAGAAAGATGATAGGGCCAGGTGTTGAACCTTAAGGCACGCCTGACGAAGAAGAAATAAATTTAGATGGAGAATCGTCCTTACCAACAACGACTTGAAAACGTCCAGATAGATATGAGAAAAACCATTTAATAGTATTATCTCCAAAATTGATTTTTTGAGGGTCGTTAAGAGTTTAGTATGATTTATAGTAACAAACGCTTTTCTAAAGTCGAATAATAACAAAAAAAGTTACCATACCTTTCTCAATGGCCAGTCGCACATCATCAGTTATCTTGATCAACGTTGTTTGAGTGCTAAAGTGTTTGCAAAAACCAGATTGATTGGATGACAGCATGTTGTTTCTTTCCAAGTGATCCGTCATTTGTTGGGTCACCAAATGATCAAAAACTTTGGCAAAATGGGCCAAATTTGCGATTGGTCTTGTGTCAGAAGGCATGACAGGCCTAAGAACTTCACTAAGTGGAACTATTAAAGCTTCTTTCCACATGGTAGGATATGTGTTAGTGTATAGCGATAAATTAAACAGTTCAGTAATCAAAGGTATAATAGCTGGAAAAACGTCTTTAAAATAAATCAATGAAAGCTTTATTAACTTGATCATGAGTAACGACCTGTAATTCAAAACATGGATAATCAAGTGAAGAATCCAGGGCCAAGATATCTTGTAACTGATCAAAATTGCAGCATGGATGTCGACTCGTTACTAACGCAAAGTAATGAGATAATTGGTGGATTGAAAGAAACTTAAGAGGAGAGTCCATAGTGTCTCCTACAACACCCAATTTTTGTAAAAATCGCCAGCAGCGAGAGTGAGCAGAAGCATCCGATAAATTTTGCAAGCAGTATAAATCACGAGCCTACTTAATTTCACGCTTTAATTCCCTACGCATTACCTTATATTCGCTCAGTGACCTAATGTTACCTCGACGCTTCGCTAACTTGTAGATAGAATTTCGTCTGACATCTAACTTGCAAATCTTTAGTGATCCAAGGTGCTGGAAATTTGAAAGAAAAGCGCTACGCAGGCAATAAAAAAAGGAAACAACATTTAGTAGCTCACCTAAGTTTAAATTTAATTTCAAAGAAGCGAAGTCATTTACAAAATCTGCAGAGGAAAGTGCAGGTGAAAATGTTCTAAAATCACGATATTTACATACTAACGAATTTTTCCTAAATACTGGTAACTTATAATTAATCATGATAGAATCATGACCATTTATGAATGGACTAGATGACTGATTAGATTATATAACTTTTGATGCCGAGTCTACAATAAAAACATCCAGCCAAGTATCACTATTTTCACGATGATGGGTAGCATTAAATGGAACAAGATAAAGGGAATGTTCATTTATAAGATCAATCAAATAAGAGCTATAATGATCATAAGATAATAAATCTGAATTTAGATCGCCAGTTATTATAATATTACTGTAAAGGTGAGTATACTCCTGTAATGTGGTAAAGAAATCAGTCAGGACATGTTCCTTTGGCCTACGATAGATAACTGATAAAAGAATCCTGGTATTTCCAACAAGTAAATCTAAGATTAGATACTCTGTTTCGTTAAGATTACCTATTTGGGGAGCCGCGACTACCCTAAAGATAATATTATTCTTCAGATAACAAACCACTTCACCATCCTGCATATACTCTCGTTTCCCAGTAGTGGAAGTCAGCCCACTATCATTACGTACTAAGGTGTAATCTTGAACATTATAAATAGAATTTGTTCGATTTGGTGTTAGCCATGATTCTGACAGAGCAAGGATATCAAGATCTTCAGATAGTAGCAATGATTCTATTTCAGGATGGTGATGCAATAAGGAGTTAACATTAACATGGAACATCTTCAATGACGTAACTTGAGAACATTCCTCGGTACGCACGTCTAAAGAACCACTAAAATTTTTACCAGACAGATGGATTTGATAAAGCACGAGCATCTAGCTGTGCTTCATGTAGTCACAGCGATATAATTTCGTTTAGATCAGCTTCAGTAAAGATCTGAAAGCGTTCCGATTTTTCATCTTTTCTGACACAAATTACACTGTCACGAGTCCAGATAAACTTGTAATTTAATGGCTCTAACTTACTCTTGACTAACAAACGCAATTCGTGTATAGCAGGAGGTAACATCTCAAACAAATTCACATGATTTAATGAGAAATTCTGGGCATTTTCTACTAAACTACCATACTTGATAATACCAAACTTACGTTTAACCTTTAAGATAAAATTACGCGTTTCTGCAGATTTGTACCTAATTATGAAGGACGTAGTACTATTAAGAGGAGCCTGGGTTGATGTCGATGATGGAACCGTCGGAATACGCTTTAGAGCAAATGGCCGCACATCTAATATATCGTCATTTGGATAATCCAAGCCCAGGACGTGCATAATATTCTTAGCAATGGTTTTGACAGGAATAGAACAGGATGCAGGGATACCTGTTACCTTTATTTGAGTATTCGGTACTCCCCTAATAAGCATATCCTTGAGTTGGGCTACCTCAGCGCGAAGCGCAGCGTTTTCTGATTCTAAGACGTTTATCCTTGTACCCTGATTTTCAAGAGATTGAATAAGACCGTTTAATTTATTATTAATATTATCCGATTGCGACTTATTACTGTTAAATGAAAAAGCTAAATTAATTAATATTTTTATCGGTCTTACAGTCAATAACAAATTAAATATATGGGCAGTCAGGTTGCCCCTACTTATAATCACCCCCGAAGAATCTATAAAAATAAAAATAAAAATAAAAAACAAAAAATTAAAAACTCTAACTGAAAATAAAACAAATTATTAGTAAAGCAATCTGACTGCCCCCCTGCACCAAAAATGTACTCACCCCAAATATGTTGTCCGACGTTTAGAGTCAATTAAATAAAATAAGATTTATCATCCTATCTTAACTTAACTTAGTTTATTGGTGTGAATTTATTTGGGTGTGATCCTTGGAGTGAGGAGGCCTTTTTTGAGGGTATAAATATATCGGTGTGGAATAGTTTTTCATTTCAGTCCCTGATGAGGAGCAGCAGCGAGCTCGAAACGTCGGACAACATATTTGGGGTGAGTAGATTTTTGGTGCAGGGGAGCAGTCAGATTGCTTTATTAATAATTTGTTTTATTTTCAGTTAAAGTTTTTAATTTTTTATTTTTTATTTTTATTTTTATTTTTATAGATTCTTCGGGGGTGATTATAAGTAGGGGCAATCTGACTGCCCATATATTTAATTTGTTATTGACTGTAAGACCGATAAAAATATTAATTAATTTAGTTATACTACAGTTGACATAAGTAATATTTTATTAAATGAAAAAGCTGATTGTTGAGAAGGGGTCATAGAGTTCCAATTTAGAGGTAAAGATGACATAGTCGTCGATGGATTGTTTACAACAGAAGAATTTAAACACGAGGTAGAGAAAGAGTCAAAACCTAAATCGCGACCAGAATCTATAGCTTTGTGACGACTTTTATTTGACATATCATTTGCTTCCTTTATCCTTAATGTGTTTAAATAAATCGATTTAACTACGGATTCACCAATATTTGCAGCACAGCAGTAACCTGATGGCTTATTACTCAGATAAATCGTAGCGCAGCCCGGGTGAACAGCTCTATTACACTGGTTACAAGCCTTAACTAACTCTGAAATAGTCTTAGAACATCACACGCACTTAACAACCTTTGAGTTACGCTTCTCGCTCATTTAAACGATCGCTATAAACATACACACTACAATAATAAAAGTACGCAAACAGCACTCGCATACAGAATATAATTCTGATAAAATATAATTTCGTTTAGCCTAAATTTTCCAAAGTAATGTAAATTGGTTAACACACTCGTAATAAACATGAGAAATCGGAAATATATTAATAGGAGAGTAACTCATCCGTTAAAGCAATAAAAAATTCAACGCATAATACTAAAATGTAAGTGTACATAATTCAAATTTTCCATCGTAGAAAATAAAAATACGGTTACAAAATAAATAAAATGTCGAGAAATTAAATAGTAACTAAAGAAAAATATATTCATTAGAACAATATTAAATTAAAAACACTATTAAATTTAAATTGTTAATAACAGGCTTTAAATTTCAAATAAATATAAGATTGTACACATAAAAAATCAAAAATAAAATAATAGCAAAGTTGCTCATTCATACATCACACCAATCAAAGTTCATAATTCAAATATTTATTAAAAAACAATATTAAATTAAAAATAATATCAAATTTAAATTGTCGATAAGAGGCTTTAAATTTCAAATAAATATAAGATTATACGCATTGAAAATCAACAGTACATATTAATGTAAAGTAAGCAAAGTGCACATATAACGTTCAAAACTTAATGGTGGCGCCAACTCTGGGCGATAGATAGACCTATTAGGCAACTCATGAAAAATGAACACGTGCTCAGGTAACCTTAAAGGTACACAGTAAATATACTGCAAATATACCGCATATTACGATTTAAAGTACAATCCCCAATAGACAGAGTTGCACAGACAAAACTTCGTTAAAACTTGCTACACAATTTTTGAAAACAACTTGTGTTAAACTTGCTAACAAGACATTACATAATAGTGACGTGTACCTAAATTTTATGTAAAATTGTTAAAAAAAGTTGCAACAAATAATTGCTATAAATTTGCTAACAAATAAGGACGCAGATTTAGATTAATTTGTTATTAAACTCTGCTGCACGAGTTGATATAATTTTGGTATATATTTTCTAAGAAATATATCATAATCTGAGAATTTCTTTTTCAGCAAATTGGTAGCAAAATTAAATCAGTAAATGCTTACATAGTGCAGTATATTGCAACAAGATTTGATGATAATTTGTTGCTATTTTGCAATCATGAAAATAATAATTTCAATGTATTTTTTATTCAAGAAAATTTGTATTTTTGTGAAGTATTTCAAGTTTTGTTACTTTTTTTGCAATTTTAAGAGTCTAACACATTTACTAGTTGTGGCGATGCGACGTGCGATCTAGTTGCACAAAAATAATAAAAGAATTCTATTATATTTACTTTGTAACGGTCACGCTGGGGATTAGGGCGTGGCGTCAAAGGCGAAATAAATGAGTTAAATATATAAAATAATAGTAATTTATTATAAAGATTAAAATAAGGTTTGGGCGCCAGCCGCGTACGATCGCGGCGAATTTATCTAAATAAGCTCGGCTGCGTGCGAGCTGCTGCTGCTACTTGCTGCGCGAGGGGAGGGGAGGGGAGTAAAAGGGGAAGCACACTTACGGTCAGGAGAGATCGTGAAATACCGGTGCAGGGCGTGCACCCACCTTATTACAGTGGAGATCGTCTCCTGGAGTTGCTGCTCTGCGGTCAATGCTCTCACACACACACACTCGTAATTATCGGTGATATACTCGGTCGCGAATCGATTGCCCGATGCTGCCTCGATGGCGTCCCGATGAGCTCTCTCGAGCTCGGGCTCGTTCGCCGCTTCGCTGCTCGGGCCCGACGTGCGCGCGCAGCTTCTCGCGTCGAGTCGCCCGTCGGCCGCCGTCGTCTCGCGCGCCTCGTGTAGTGAGTGCTCGCGGCCATGTTGATCAAGGCGGACGACGTTGCCGGGCTGCTGCTTCCCACGGAGAGGACGATATTCCCGGTGATGCTGTTAACCCGGTAAGTCTATATGATCGTTCCTCCGTGTTATATAATGTATCGGCTAATGAGTCTGCTCTGTTACAGGTGCAGACGGGACGGCCGATCTTCGAGTCTTCTTTCTCACTTGCTCTCACGGTGGCTGCTCAGCTGGTGCGCGTCGGGTCGGTGATTGCTGCTCTTCGTCGGCGCTGCGTTGCTGCGGGGATGCTGGCTGCTTCTCAGGTGAATATCTATCTCCCGAGGGAGTGCTGCGTATTATTTACTGATTATTAATTGAGAGTTATGGTAATGTTATGATTACCATAACCTCACTTCCAATCCTCTCCTAGCATGTAGCTGTCAGTTAGTATGTGCACTACATGCGTCCTTGTTTCCTTCTGATTAGGATTATTATTAATTATCTAACTGTTTCACAGCTTCCTGGATATCTTGTTGCTGCTCGTGCTGCTCCATCTGGCACCTTGGGCCATCGCAGGCTGCTTCATGGTCCTGGTGCGAAGCCTCCTGGGAGTTGTGTCGCCTCTCCTGACATGCTGCTTTATTGTGCTACGAGGAAGGAATCAAGAGAAGTATTGGGGATTTGGGGAGCTTCGTGTAGGCTAGGTAGGCTTAGAGATGTGAGGGTAGGTAGGTTAGTTTGTATTGGGACTCGCTCGCTTATTACTTTGACAGGTATTACATACCTTGTCACAACTTAAAATATTATTTCAACAAAATAAAAGCACATTTATAGCAATACTTGTTATTTAAAAAGTAATAATTTTATGCAACAATTGACTTTAATTTTATATAAATTTGCTGTCACTATTTTCTTGTAAATGATTTGAAGCAAATTTATAATAAATAAGGACTTACATTGACGCAAATTTTGGATAAACAGGTACAAATTTTTTTTGCAAAGTTGCTGTCAATTTGCAATCATATGTCTATTGGGGATCTTAAAAATACAACGCACGCGCTTTTCCTACGAACCAAAAACTCAAAGTATGATAGAAGGTCCGTAAGATAGCTCGTATCTATACTCTCACTCTCACCACAATGAAACTATAGAGAGGACAAGAACAGAAACAGAAGACGTAAATATCACAGGCAAAACACTATCATTGTCAATTTTTGAGGTCACTAAACTGTGACTATAACTTCACTCAAGGTATGCTCGAAAGTACGTGAATCTTGTAAATCAGCATGTCAGCTTGGTTTAGTTCTGAGGTCACGTTACATCGATCATCGTTGACGACGTAGACAGCAGATATACGGAACATACCAGAAGTAGACATGGAACCTCGCGCCAATGACTTGCCGAATAGAGTAAAAACTTTTCTTTTATTTTTGGAAATCCCTTGACTCTTGGTGCGTAAAATACTTACATGCATAGACCAAAATGAGCCTCAGGAATCCTGGTTTCTGTAACAGCAGTTAGCTCCCACAAAACAATATTAATATAATAAGAGAAATTTGAGGAGTTTATTCACCGAAGAGAGAGAAAGAGAGAGAGAGAGTAAATACACATGTTGAGCATATGTGTGCCAACCAATGTTAAACAAGTAGTAGTATGAAAAGTTATAAAAATATAAAAGGTATAAAAACGTAAAAACATACAAGCATGAAATATAAAATATAAAAACGCTCTTAATAATAACAATAAAAACGCATTAAATAAATAATTACTGGCAAATACTTAAAATATTTAAGTTTATTTATACGGTATAAAAATTTACAATTCTTAAATAAAAATAAATTCTATATAAAGGCTTGTATAAATAGAATATTGCACAGTGATATCAGATTAAATACAAATACGACGAATATCATAGTAAGCCAGCAGATAAAATGTAATACCAATAAAACTACAGTCAATACATTTGTCAGTTATAATACTAAAACATAATTTAAATTCAGTCATTCGTCATCACAATCTCTTGTCATCTAACATCCCTTAAATACTTTAATTTATATGTATATATATATATGGGACGGTACAACATAGAATAACAAAACAAACAAACAAACAAACGAACGAACGAACGAACAATCCACCCAACCAACCAACCAACCAATCAACCAACCAAATAACCAACCAACGAACAAATAAATAAATTCTAGTGCCGAGACGTGCCTCCGAGCATTAAATTAACATTAAATAATTCATTTTTTATTTCAGAGTGCATTTTATTTATTTTTTGTTGCAATTTATAATTTTGGAATCTTGCTACTTGTAAATATAATTATGTATACAACTAACATAACTCATACCCAATACCTACTAACACTGTAAATAATAATTGAACCTACCCAATTCCATCCCTTCCCATCCTGATGGAAGAATATCTGCCACCTCCCCGTTGGTTTCCGTCGGGTAATACTAATAACATTGTTGTACATTAATATTCATTTTATATTTATTTATATTTTTACTAACTAACAACTATTTTTAAACATTCAATTACAAATGTTATTGATATTAGCTAAGAGCAGGAAAATTATTTTTTATGTGTAAAATAACTTGTGAACAATTTTATTTCTTATGTGTAAATTATATAATATAGGTCTCTCCGAACTAAATGCTTTATTTTAGAATAAAGCAGGCCTATCGTACTCTTTGTCCACTATGGTTGGTGGAATTTCCCAGAGCACGGCCTTTAAAAATAGTTAAAGGCGTTTCGTCCTCGATCTCCAGCTTGGACTCCTCAGTAAGGAACTGGAGATCTTACCTTAGACGCCTGTCGCAAGATGAACCGCGACGCCAGCTAGATGTTCTGCGGCTATATATATAGAAAAGAGACGACGATCTCTCCAACGAGTGTAGAGAGATAGTCGTCTCCATCTGGTGGTGGAAAAAACCATCTTGCGGTTCATCTTGCGACAGGCGCCTAAGGTAAGATCTCCAGTTCCTTACTGAGGAGTCCAAGCTGGAGATCGAGAACGAAACGCCTTTAATTATTTTTAAAGGCCGTGCTCTGGGAAATTCCACCAACCATAGTGGACAAAGAGTACGATAGGCCTGCTTTATTCTAAAATAAAGCATTTAGTTCGGAGAGACCGATATTATATAATTTACACATATACATATGACCGAACGATAAATTCATTTTATTTCAAATTTTATTTCTTTTTGCAATATTTTATTTCAGGTAATTATTTTTATTGTAATTGCTCTTGAGTAATTTTTTATTTATGTTTATGTATGCAGATTTTATATAGACAAATGTACATTTATAAACTCTAAATTATTATATTAAATGTGCTGCGTTTTCAATATTTGCAAAAATAAAATGCATTACAATTGATAAATATTGCAAAAAAAAAATTATAAATCGGAAGATTTGAACCAGGGGCAAAAATGATTCTGCGCAAGTATAAACGCTTAACCACTCGACCAACGCTTCAATTTGAAAGAGGCCGTCTTAAAATGATTTATGTTCATCGCCCTGCGTTTGTAGTTCAAGATTTGTGATGTAGAAAATTTGTTTAATTTTGTTGATTCCTTTCATTAATTAATGTAATATAATCATGCATAACGTTTTTTTATTGGAAATGATGAGCCAGATTTAATTTACTGATTGCTTCCCATTAGCGGTCGGTAACAATAAGAATTACCGCGCGAATCGGCCATAAATAATAGGCTACTAATAAGAGGCGTCGACTGACGCGCCGCCTGCCTTATGCGGGAGCGAACTAACGCTCTTGGGGAACGGCATGCGACTTCAAGAAATCAGCGTTTCTGGCCTTCTATATATAAAGAGAGTATTCAACAAAGTTAAAAATCCGTTTATAAATTATTTTTTCAAATACTTTGGCTATGTTAGATATCAATGAAATAGGTCTATAGTTTTCTAAATTTAATTTATTTCCAGCTTTATGAATAGGGACAATCTCTGTATTCTTAAGAGAGTCAGGCCAAGTAGCCTTTTCTATACATAGATTAAATATATGAATTAAAGGATTCTTAATAAACGTAATTAATATTTCCAATACCTTATTGTTTATGTTGTCAATGCCACCTTTCTTTATTTCAAAATTATTTATAATTTTTTGGATTTCGTGTAGGTCAGTTGGACTTAAAAAGATTGATTTCTTATTTATTTTAAGCATCTGTATGTTCATATTACTTGGTTGTGTAATTTTATCGAGTCTAGGACTCGGTTCTGGACGGACATTGTGCCAGGCGCGGAAAAACGGGGAATCATATTGTCGCGTCCCGACGAAAATTATATTATTATTTTTCGTAAAAAGTACTGCGTAGTTTAGAATAAAAATACGGCGTAGAAGACGAACAAAATAAGGTTGATAAAGAATGATTCTAAATAAATGCAGTAATATAAAATAGAGCTAAGGAACAGATTATTTTACGAGTGTTTCAAACGAAAAAGAGACTGATAAGTAGAGTTGAAGATATTATTCAAAGCCAATACGCATATAAGCGGGATCGCCGATAGTGAGATCGAAACGAAGGGTTACGCAAGAGTTTTTTTGTACTGCACACTAAAATCAATGCTCGGAGAAGAGCCGGCAATGGGAAACATCGACTAGAAAATTCGAGCATTAGAAGGAAGTAATAAATTAAGCCGTTCTTTGGGTAACGTCGCAGTAATAAAAGGGGGACAGCAAATTCTCCGAATTAACTACGAAGCGATACAGAAAATGCTTGGGATTCGATAATTTTTAACTACGCACATCTAACGGTCCAATCGGGTGCAAGCACAGAAGAATCGAGAACTACTTACACATCTCCATATAAGGCAAAGTGTAAGACAAGGCGAAGCGTAAGACAAGGACAGATGCATAGGATATTAGGGTATATAAAGAGGACCCAGAAGAGACACAGGCACTCCTAAATTTTCATCTAAAGCTTTCGCAAGGCGAAGCTCTGCTGGACAACTCTTTGATTTTTATCCGAGGGCGTGGCTCTGCTACTTGAACTTTAAGTAATACGTATTAAAAATCACAAGAGGAATCGAGACGTATCATTGACATCTACAAGCCATAGTCGAGGAACTACGACTTCGACATCTGGAAATCGTCGAGCTCCAACAGCATACACATCTAACGTCGACGCCCGCAGGTCTAGCAGGACATTATACGGCAATCTGACACCGCTACCCACGTTCAAGGCGGACCTTCGTTCCTCACCGAATATACACACACATATATATATATATATATATACATATATATATCTATATATTTGGGTACTTAAGGTATATTCTTTTCGGCTATCTATACGCTTGTATTATTCGTAAAGGCAACCTGATATTTTATGTTATTTCGATTGCTGAACCAACCGTTTTTCTTTTAAAACAATTATTATTACATATTACAATTTATTTATAATAATTATTCGTTACATTGTATTTGAATTGAAATATTCACGGTTTGAATTACAATTTATTAACTATAATTCATGTTTTAAACGACAACAATTTTTTTTTATTTTTATCTGCATTTACTTATAAAGATTCCTATTTCAATTATTGATTATTAATGTTTATAATAAAATAACCTTGTGTATTTTTTTATTCTATAATGTGTTAATATGTTCGCCGTACATTTGTTTATTTAATCAAAATTAATCGTTATTCGACTTAAATAATTTTATACAATTGTTAATAAAATAGTGTAAATTTATGTGTTTTTGCTCATTAAAAAGCTGTAATAATTTAGTTTCACGTGTTCATTTAAAGAAAAACAGCATATTATATTTAAATAAATAATGCATAATTAATACGAAATAAAACATATATTATTTTATTTATCCCACATTATATCCTGCATCTCTACTCTCAAAATAACTTCGCTCGCTACTCCCGGAGACGTAAGGCTAGTCCTAGTCAAACAAGAGCGAAAGGAACGCGAATGGTTTATTAACCATTTGCCTTCTTGTAATATTTTTTATGGTAATTGGTGCAAGTCTGGACGTGACAGATTGTATTAATTATTATAATAAATTTGGTGCATCGGCCGGGAAACTCACATTTTTGAGAGAAAAAGAAAGATTAAAGGAATAATGTGTATAGATATAAAATGTCAGGTTCGCCTAAAAATACTGATTGTTATGTAAATAAACAAAGAAACACGAGTTTAGAATTTTCTATGAATGATACGTTATTAAATTTATACAAAGAAAAAGATCAGACTCTCGATACTCTCGATTTAACTAAAACTCCTAGGGAAACAGTGCAAAATTTGACAAAAGAAATAAATTATTTAAAGGATAGACTAGAAAAAAGTGCAGCAAATATTTCGTTATCTATAAAAATACCTCGCGATTTTGAATATAGAGAACCTTTTTTTCCAACTGATCTTTCTATTTCCGAAGTTAGTGAAGACGAACAAGAAGACACAATAATTACTCCCACGCGCGTAAAACATTTTAGTTTAAAACCCGCAGTTTTGAATTACGAGGAACAAAAAGAATTTATCGCGAATAATCCTGTAAATTTTAGTACGCCAGCCCCAATTTATCGTCCATATGAACCATTGATTTTAACACCGGATAACGTTATAAGCTCGGCAAGAAAACGGCTCGCGACTGAAGTAAAAAAAGAGTTGTTAGATTCTTATCTCGAGGAACCTAAAATCATAGAAAGTTTACAAGAAAGTGTAAAAAAAGGGACAACTTTTCAAGGTATCATAAATAAGATTAAAGGCGCGTTAAATATTTTTTCCGCACCGATCGAAAAAGAGACTGAGGAAGCAAAGGCACTAGTGACAGACACGGCGAAAGTACTCGACGAAAAACTAATTCAAGGCGCGACAGATTTTACAATTCCCTTCGATAATCAAGTAATTAAAAAATCGCCCGAACAAGCAAACTCTTCTAAGATTAAAGACGAATTATTTAATAAAATTAATTTAGACGAATTAAGAACAAGCACCGGAACAAAACCAAAAAAACTAGATAGGAGTGAAGTTAAAAAACAAATTAATAATAAAACAATGACGTCTCAAATTCGAGGTTTATCGCTAAAGGACGCTCTAGATTTAATACCGCGGTTTAACGGTCATAACATAAATTTATCACAATTTTTGGACGGATGCAATGAAGCAAAAGAAATTTTACCGTCGGAGTACGAGAAATAATTAACAAAACTTATTCGAATGCGTTTATATGGGGAAGCTTTAACTTGTGCGCGCGGAGAAAATTTTAATTCTATCAAAGAGATATCCGATTTTTTCGAAAACACCTTCGGATCGATAAAAACATATTACGAGTGGACGGGAGAACTTGCTAAATTAAAACAGAAAAACAATGAGACTGTCGTTGCTTATTTTAATCGGTTACAAGAAATAAAAAATGAAATAGTCAAAGCGGCCGACAGAGAGGGACGAGTCGCAATAGCAGATCATTTCATGCTTGAACTAAGGCGAGATTGTTTAAAATTCTTTTTAAAAGGGCTTCGTTGGGAAATTCGTGCGCGTTTAGGGACCCCAAGTTCTATAAAACAGGCTCGTGAACAAGCGCTCGAGGTGGAGCGCGAGTTCGCTTGTAGCGTCTTGGACGAGGAGACACCGAGCCGAGAAGAGGCTCGTTTTCGTTCAACTCGAGAAACGCGTAAAGTAAACTATATTTCTAATAACTCTCCGATCGTATGTCAATATTGTTCTAAGACTGGTCATGGAGCCATAAATTGTTTCAAATTAGCACGAAGTTTTGCGGAAAGATTTTCCGATAATAACAACCGACGCAATCCCATAAACAGTTCATACATCCCACAAAATCGCTCGGATAACAGTCGTAATTATAATAGACCAAATTTACAATTTGGTGGTTGGAATGAGTATCAAAATCAGATGGAATTTTTACCAAATAGAGACAGAGATAAAAATGATTCCTTTGTTCGTTATAATAATAATAAATATTCATCGCAACAATTTAACAAAGAAGATCGGGGAGATAATTCCGGGACTCGCGGTGTGCGCGAGCCGGTTAATCCAACTTCCCAAGAATCACGATATATTAATAACGAATCGAATAATAATATAAGATCACCAGTTACTTGTTTTCATTGCGGAAAACCCGGTCACATAAAGCGCGATTGTTATAAGTTACAAAGAGAGATAAGAGAAGGAAATCAAAATCAGGGAAACAGCGACACTCTCTCTCCGAGGAGGGTCGAGAGAGAGGCTACGAATCAAATTCCCTCTACTTCGAGCGCGGAAACCCGCTCAAACGTCCCCTCCGCACCGCGAAAATAAATTTAAGCCAACAGAGTGCAGCCCCGGTCGTAATCTTCGATATCGGTCAGTTAAGACGTCCGTTAAAATTCTTGCTAGATACAGGAGCATCGTTAAGTCTAATTAAAGAGTCAGAGGTAGACTCTCGCGTAAAAATTGACGAAAATGATATTATATTGTTAAAAGGCATAACTGATCACTCATTAACTACTCGTGGTAAAATTAGAATAGATTTCGAAGGATCTCCCGTGGAACTCAATTTAGTACATGATTCGTTCCCTATACAACAAGACGGAATCTTAGGCACCGATTTTTTCCGTAGAAACGATGCAAAAATCAATTATTTGGAACAATATTTAGAATTTAACGGATTAATTCTCCCCTTTGAAAATGCAAATAATATGCAAACGGATGAATCGATATATATAATGGAGAATATCGAAAATTATGACCGAAAATCAATACGATATATGCCAAAACCAAGGGAAAACAATAGTTATACGAACATGAAAAATTCAAGATTTTATAATTATACCGATAGTGACTCAGAAACGTCAAGTGATTTTCAATTACACGAAAATGATGAAACGTTTATAAAATTTGACACAAACGAATCGTATGAAATCTACGAACAAGAACAAAAAAATGAAAGAAATCAAAATGGCAACGACAAAAACCTATACAATTACAGTGAAAAAGAACAAGAGTTATATGACGATTATAAAGATGACGAAATACAAGTACATCAGATCGACGAGGCGTCGGATCTAAGGAATAATACATGTAAAGCAAGTGAAAATTGTTATGGATTAATGAAGAAAGAACGATTACAAATAAATAATGGAAAAGCGCAGCCATGGGTATGTGATGTGACTGAGCCACGTATTAAAGAGAAATTTGATGAAATTACTGAAAATTATGGTATTATTGAAGCACCATTGTTAGATAGGATGGGTGGGAGTCCATCCTGTACTAATTATGAAAACGAAGTTGACCTGAAGTATGATATTGAAAATGAAATAAAAAATGAAGAAAATTTATTGAATAAGACAGTTAATAATTGTCGAGTACAAATGGTTTATGAAATCGAGGAGGGCGATAAATGCGGACCTCGTGAAAATAAGGAAAATTTTGTTGATAAAAAGATGAATTGTCGAGTACAAATGGATTATGAAATCGAGGAGGGCGATAAATGCGGACCTCGTGAAAATAAAGAAAATTTTGTTGACAAAAAGATGAATTGTAAAGTACAAATGGATTATGAAATCGAGGAGGGCGATAAATGCGGACCTCGTGAAAATAAGAAAGATTTTGTTGATAAAAAGTTGAATTGTCGAGTGCTAATGGATTACGAAATCGAGGAGGGCGATAAATGCGGACCTCGTGATAAAATTAGTTAGTAAATTGAATAACAAAGAATTGGTTATGTCGGGGAAAGTTAGATACTATCCCGAGAACCGAAATATTATGGATAAAAACAAGGAACTGGAAACTGAAAATGAGATAAATAATGAGAATTTAATAAACATACAGGAAGAAAATGAACAGGATGAGGACCCTAGCGATTTTTTATTGAATGAACGAGTTATAAACGAAAATTTACGAAGAATTTGTTGAAGCCATACACGAAAACGAAATGAATAACAGTTATTTGGTTTATTCAAATAAACCTTATATTAATAATTTTTATAGTTATGAAAGTGAAGAGGTCGACATACACGACATTTCTGACGATCGATCTGAAGCGAGGATACTTAACATAACGGAGGATACGAGTACACTTAATCGTAATGAACGATTAAAAGAAGCATTGCATTTTGATAAAATGGACGAGGAACAAAGACAATCTATAGAGAATTTAATTGATAAATATTCGGATTGTTTCTGTCTAAAAGGAGAAAAATTAGGCGTGACAAATGCTATAGAACAGCTCGTGAACAAGCGCTCGAGGTGGAGCGCGAGTTCGCTTGTAGCGTCTTGGACGAGGAGACGCCGAGCCGAGAAGAGGCTCGTTTTCGTTCAACTCGAGAAACGCGTAAAGTAAACTATATTTCTAATAACTCTCCGATTGTATGTCAATATTGTTCTAAGACTGGTCATGGAGCCATAAATTGTTTCAAATTAGCACGAAGTTTTGCGGAAAGATTTTCCGATAACAACCGACGCAATCCCATAAACAGTTCATACAGTCCCACAAAATCGCTCGGATAACAGTCGTAATTATAATAGACCAAATTTACAATTTGGTGGTTGGAATGAGTATCAAAATCAGACGGAATTTTTACCAAATAGACAGAGATAAAAATGATTCCTTTGTTCGTTATAATAATAATAAATATTCATCGCAACAATTTAACAAAGAAGATCGGGGAAATAATTCCGGGACTCGCGGTGTGCGCGAGCCGGTTAATCCAACTTCCCAAGAATCACGATATATTAATAACGAATCGAATAATAATATAAGATCACCAGTTACTTGTTTTCATTGCGGAAAACCCGGTCACATAAAGCGCGATTGTTATAAGTTACAAAGAGAGATAAGAGAAGGAAATCAAAATCAGGGAAACAGCGACACTCTCTCTCCGAGGAGGGTCGAGAGAGAGGCTACGAATCAAATTCCCTCTACTTCGAGCGCGGAAACCCGCTCAAACGTCCCCTCCGCACCGCGAAAATAAATTTAAGCCAACAGAGTGCAGCCCCGGTCGTAATCTTCGATATCGGTCAGTTAAGACGTCCGTTAAAATTCTTGCTAGATACAGGAGCATCGTTAAGTCTAATTAAAGAGTCAGAGGTAGACTCTCGCGTAAAAATTGACGAAAATGATATTATATTGTTAAAAGGCATAACTGATCACTCATTAACTACTCGTGGTAAAATTAGAATAGATTTCGAAGGATCTCCCGTGGAACTCAATTTAGTACATGATTCGTTCCCTATACAACAAGACGGAATCTTAGGCACCGATTTTTTCCGTAGAAACGATGCAAAAATCAATTATTTGGAACAATATTTAGAATTTAACGGATTAATTCTCCCCTTTGAAAATGCAAATAATATGCAAACGGATGAATCGATATATATAATGGAGAATATCGAAAATTATGACCGAAAATCAATACGATATATGCCAAAACCAAGGGAAAACAATAGTTATACGAACATGAAAAATTCAAGATTTTATAATTATACCGATAGTGACTCAGAAACGTCAAGTGATTTTCAATTACACGAAAATGATGAAACGTTTATAAAATTGACACAAACGAATCGTATGAAATCTACGAACAAGAACAAAAAAATGAAAGAAATCAAAATGGCAACGACAAAAACCTATACAATTACAGTGAAAAAGAACAAGAGTTATATGACGATTATAAAGATGACGAAATACAAGTACATCAGATCGACGAGGCGTCGGATCTAAGGAATAATACATGTAAAGCAAGTGAAAATTGTTATGGATTAATGAAGAAAGAACGATTACAAATAAATAATGGAAAAGCGCAGCCATGGGTATGTGATGTGACTGAGCCACGTATTAAAGAGAAATTTGATGAAATTACTGAAAATTATGGTATTATTGAAGCACCATTGTTAGATAGGATGGGTGGGAGTCCATCCTGTACTAATTATGAAAACGAAGTTGACCTGAAGTATGATATTGAAAATGAAATAAAAAATGAAGAAAATTTATTGAATAAGACAGTTAATAATTGTCGAGTACAAATGGTTTATGAAATCGAGGAGGGCGATAAATGCGGACCTCGTGAAAATAAGGAAAATTTTGTTGATAAAAAGATGAATTGTCGAGTACAAATGGATTATGAAATCGAGGAGGGCGATAAATGCGGACCTCGTGAAAATAAAGAAAATTTTGTTGACAAAAAGATGAATTGTAAAGTACAAATGGATTATGAAATCGAGGAGGGCGATAAATGCGGACCTCGTGAAAATAAGAAAGATTTTGTTGATAAAAAGTTGAATTGTCGAGTGCTAATGGATTACGAAATCGAGGAGGGCGATAAATGCGGACCTCGTGATAAAGATGTTAGTTATGTATGTAAATTGAATAACGAAGAATTGGTTATGTCGGGGGAAAAGTTAGATACTATCCCGAGAACCGAAATATTATGGATAAATAAACAAGGAACTGAAGAAACTGAAAATGAGATAAATAATGAGAATTTAATAAACATACAGGAAGAAAATGAACAGGATGAGGACCCTAGCGATTTTTTATTGAATGAACGAGTTATAAACGAAAATTTACGAAAAGAATTTGTCGAAGCCATACACGAAAACGAAATGAATAACAGTTATTTGGTTTATTCAAATAAACCTTATATTAATAATTTTTATAGTTATGAAAGTGAAGAGGTCGACATACACGACATTTCTGACAATCGATCTGAAGCGAGGATACTTAACATAACGGAGGATACGAGTACACTTAATCGTAATGAACGATTAAAAAAAGCATTGCATTTTGATAAAATGGACGAGGAACAAAGACAATCTATAGAGAATTTAATTGATAAATATTCGGATTGTTTCTGTCTAAAAGGAGAAAAATTAGGCGTGACAAATGCTATAGAACATAAGATACCGACTGTCGACGACATACCAATCACAGCTAAGCCATATAGATTTCCTCATGCTCTCAAAAGCGAACTTGATAAACAATTAAAAGAAATGATTGAAGGAGACATAATTGAACCATCAAGTTCCAATTATACATCACCTGTTTTTCTAGTAACAAAAAAGCCTGATAGTCAGGGTAATAAACGATACCGACTAGTTGTCGATTTTCGACAATTAAACGATAAAACCGTAAAGGATCGATACCCATTACCTAATATACTAGATATTATCGATCAAATCGGACCAGAAAATCGTGTATTCACCGTCTTGGATTTATGTCAAGGATTTTTACAAGTTCCGTTAGCACAAGAAGATCGACACAAAACAGCTTTCGCATCTTCATTCGGTTTATTTCAATTTAAAACAATGCCTATGGGATTATGCAATTCTCCAGCCACTTTTCAAAGAATGATTGATCGTGTTTTCGAAGGCATGCAAGGCAAAGAAATATTTTTATTCCTTGACGACGCAGTTATATACGCTAAAAATATTCAGGAGCATAACCAAAAGTTTGAAAAATTTTTGCAAAGAGTACGCGCCGCAAATCTGAAATTACAGCCAGACAAATGTGAATTTTTGAAGAGAGAAGTAGTGTATCTGGGACACGTACTATCACCAGAAGGTGTTTTGCCGGATCCAAAAAAATTAGAAGCAGTAAAAAAATTTCCAATTCCAAAGACAGTGAAAAACATACGTCAATTTTTAGGATTAGCAGGTTATTATAGACGATTCATTGCGAATTTTTCGGGTATTGCTAGACCGTTAAGTAATTTATTAAAGAAAGACGCACCCT
Organism: Theocolax elegans; assembly: GCA_026168455.1. Classification (NCBI taxonomy): domain Eukaryota; kingdom Metazoa; phylum Arthropoda; class Insecta; order Hymenoptera; family Cerocephalidae; genus Theocolax; species Theocolax elegans. The sequence continues at coordinate 41,657,385 of CM047426.1, read as the reverse complement.
TCCTATGGTCCAGCGAGGTTCAAAAGGCATTCGATGATTTAAGAGAAAAATTGTGTAAACAACCAATACTACAAATTGCAGATTTTAATAAACCATTTATAGTGACTTGTGACTGACTTGTGAGTGAAAGCCGAGCAAAAATATGATACTTATTCAAGGGAAGCATTAGCCATACTGTATGCCATTACTTAGTTCGATTGCTATCTAAGAGGCCGTCGTTTCCTCATTATAACAGATCATAAACCACTTGTTTGGTTTAAAAACTCAGTAGATCCGACATCTAGAGTTAGTAGATGGAGAATAAAACTGAATGCATACGACTTTGACATCGTATACAAAGCCGGTAAAAGTAACGTTAATGCTGACGCGTTATCCAGAAATCCAATAGAAGAACCCGTTTATGTTATTAAAAATCATTCTATGGAAACACGCAGTCGTGCAGGAAAAATAACACGGCCAAACTACAACGAAAAGAGAGCTAAACGACCAAACAAGTCAAATATATCAAAAGAACCAGTCAAAAACCTTCCAATAATACAAGAAGCCCCCGAGGAAATTGAAACGATAGTCAACTCAGACAAAAGATTACAACCCATGGAGATAGATAATTTTAACAACAAATTTGACGAGTCCTGGGAAGAGAAGGATGTTTACGAAGAACCAAATGATGAAAAGAAATTCATTGAAGTTAAAGAACAACTCTTTATGAGAAAAGATAATTACGTTTATTTCATAACTACGACTGGAATGCCTTTAGATGGAGGATCCAGAAATTTGGCTTCCAAATTATTACTACCTCATTTTTCCAATTTAAATCCAGGAGAAATAAGAATCAATAACAAAAACGGAAAAATGCATTTTGCTATGGTGTTACGTGACGAAGAGCGACTGAGTACTTCAGAAATTATTAATAATCTAAAAACGAATCTATTAAATTTAAAAAATATTATATTAAAAGAAAAATTACGTTCAATAAGTATCGCAAAGAGCGAATTTATTGAAAACGTTTCATGGAACGAAATATTGAAACAAATAAGTATAACTCTACGAAAAATTAATGTAAAAATAATTATTTGTTTAGGATTCATAAAATGTGTGGAAGAGAGTAATAGGGAAAATATTATTCGCGAAATGCACGAGTCTGCTTGTGCAGGACATAAAGGGGTAACAAAAACCTATAAACGTATAAAACAACGTTTTTATTGGCCAGATATTAAGAAAGACGTACAAAACTACATTAGACATTGTTTAACTTGCCAACTAAAAAAATTGGTTCGTGTTAAAACTAAACAACGTATGATAATAACAGATACTCCGTACTCGGCTATGGAATCCATATCGGTCGATCTTGTGGGACCATTTCCCAGATCTCGAAATAATAACAATAATATATTAACCATTCAATGTAACCTTTCAAAATACTGTATGGCGATACCCATACCAGACGCGACCGCGGCAACGATCGCCGAAGCGTTAGTCCGTCGACACTTTTCAATTTTTAGCGCTCCATTGTTAATTATCTCCGACCAAGGTACCTCATTTTTAAGTAGTCTGATGAGAGAAGTAGCGAAAATTTTTAAGATTAAACAAGTTAAAACCACGGCTTATCACCCTCAGTCCAACTCCGTTGAGCGTTTTCATAGCAGCTTAGCAGATTATTTAAAAACAATGATAGAAAGAAATGACTCATGGGATGAGTTATGCGAATTAGCCGCGTTTTCGTATAATACGTCGGTACATGAGGGTCATCTCTACACACCCTTTGAAATTGTTTTTGCACGAAAAGCGCGACTACCATCAAACAAACCTTTAGATCCACGAGAGCGAGTTCCAACGTATGATGATTACATTATAAATTTACGACAACGTTTAAACGAAATACAGGGAATCGCGCGAGAAAAATTAATAGCTTCTAAACATAGGTCAAAATTCTATTACGACAGGAAAGCCAATCATCAAGAATTTCAGACAGGGGATAATGTCTGGTTATTAAAAGGAGGGAAGAAATACAAACTAGGCGATCAATATATTGGACCACATCGGATTTTAGAAATAGTTAATGACAAGGGAAATGTAAAAATAGAGCTAGCTCATAATAAAACGAAAATAGTGCATGTTAATAGGTTAAGATATTCATATATGGAACCTTTGTAGTGCCTAAACATAGGTATATAATATATAATGGCCCCAATGTGCTTGAAAATATGTATACGCACTAATATATATTTTACAGTTCTAAAAGTTGTCAATAGAATAATATTTATTATCTTGTAATCACAATTGGCATACATTCAACTTAAAATAAAATTATTTCAATTTATCTGACTTTATACAAAAAAAAACGATATAAAAATAATATGTATATATCTAAAATAACGACGAAAATAAACTACAAGGAAATAATATTTTTTATTATACGGAAAGATCATTACAAGAAAGGCATACACTCACTTAAATTAAATAAATACGCGATTATTAAACTAGAAACGAATAAAGCAAATAACAAAAAAAAAGGTCTTTTTCTCTTTACTCTTCTCGCCTAAGATAACAATGATGTTAATGTACAAAGGAAAGTAAGAAAAAGGTTTAAATTTTCAATGTCAGTTGAACTTAGTCAAATTTAAATTTAATTGTTATATAAATAAAAAAAATGATTTACAATAAAATAGAATCATTGGAGTCTAACACATCCCTAAACCTAAAACCTATATCCTATCCTTCCTAAGGAGTGCTTGATTGCACCCTTTCCTCCTCGTTGCGGTAAATGGTCCAGCAACACTGTCACTTATCCTTCTTAAGGAGTGCTTGATTGCACCCTTTCCTCCTCGTTGCGGTAAATGGTCCAGCAACACCGTCACTTATCCTTCCTAAGGAGTGCTTGATTGCACCCTTTCCTCCTCGTTGCGGTAAATGGTCCAGCAACACTGTCACTTATCCTTCCTAAGGAGTGCTTGATTGCACCCTTTCCTCCTCGTTGCGGTAAATGGTCCAGCAACACTGTCACTTATCCTTCCTAAGGAGTGCTTGATTGCACCCTTTCCTCCTCGTTGCGGTAAATGCTCCAGCAACACTGTCACTTATCCTTCCTAAGGAGTGCTTCGTTGCACCCTTTCCTCCTCGTTGCGGTAAATGCTCCAGCAACACTGTCACTTATCCTTCCTAAGGAGTGCTTGATTGCACCCTTTCCTCCTCGTTGCGGTAAATGCTCCAGCAACACTGTCACTTATCCTTCCTAAGGAGTGCTTGATTGCACCCTTTCCTCCTCGTTGCGGTAAATGCTCCAGCAACACGGTCACTTATCCTTCTTACATACCATTTAAAATGTAAACCTATATAAATAATTACAACTGAACTCACCTTGACTCTAGTAATTCTGTTAATTAGTCATATTTTCTTACTGGTCGCGCAGATATAAATATATAAGAAGAGTTTAGCATACTAGAAACAAAAAAAATCTAACACTAGACTCAATGGACATAGGAGAATCTGTACAACAAAACAACGATTGCAAAGAAACGAGAAGAGGAGGGAAAAGAAAGATTTTTTTAATATTAATAAAAAAAAAGGTTGAAAACTTCATTAATTAAAGTAATTAAGTAAAGTAAACTCACCAATAGTATCAATACACATGTCGAATAAAATCATCGATTCAAATTCAAAGTATGAGAATATTTCTAATATTGATTTTAATAAAAAATGCAGAAAATTCGATTAATTTGTTAATTTTGTGGATAAGATTCAAAATTCAACTATTAATAAAAATAATAGATAAAATTGTACAATTTAGTGTTTATGCCAATGTATTTCATACTAGTGTTCAATCTAATACTTCGTTCATAAATACTGATTTAAACAAATTATGTATATAAAAGAAAAAGGTTTAAAAAAATAAAACAACACTTATTTTCATACGATTAATTCCATACGATTAATCAATTTTTATATAGAACTAATAATATAAAACCTAAGACAGGCACATTAGAAGATTTTCCCCTTATTTATAAACAATAAGTATGCTAATTGTTTCGAATGGTATAAAAAAAAACGCACATAACAAATAAATTTTAAAATTTTATATAACAATTCAGGATATCCAATGATAATTGATACAGATAAATAATATTTTTTGCATGTTTATATTACCAATAATACAATGTGTAGCAAAAAAAAAAATACAAAAATAATATAATTAGTAGTAAAATTCTGGTGAATTTATTTAAATATTATTCAAAATAAATATTCTTTCATTGAAAACTAAAAAGTAAACAAATTCAAACGATTTCTCTTTATATTACTTGAACATAACAAATAAGTTTCTACAGTTGTTAGTTTAAATAAAATCAAGAAAATGACGAATATTTAAACAAATCCTCAAAATATAAAAATAAAAAGAGTGTAAATTAATCATTTTAACGTGAAACAATGGAATTAAGTGAATAAAAATGAACGTTGGTACCACAATTCTATGATGCGCAAGCATCGGGCAGTTCCGTAAATGTTTGGGTTATTCTGTCGTACCGTTTATTCAGTGTAGACCACTCTTTCTCCCAAGATATAGGAGGATGGTTCTACATGGGCCTACTTAGCCTACTCAATTTTCGCACTGTCACTTATGTATTGCTCATTTTTATTTTTTCATTTGTATCGATTGTATCTTTTTCTTATGAAACTAAATTAACTATTTCTCAATTATATATTATATTATATTAAAAGTGAATCTTTGTTTAAGATGGCTGAAAAGAAAATTCTAAAAAAAAAAAGTCAAAAAATTATGTGTTCGTTGTATTTTGGGGGGGAGGGGGAGCGAAGAAAATCAAATTTTCTTCACTCCTAATCTTTTTATAAAAATATATATAGATATATTATTAAGATAGGATGTACACCCAGCACCGGTGAATCGTCACCCCCTAGATTGATAGTGAAACAAAATTAGGTTGGCAATAGTAAATGTCATTTCAGTTTGAAATAGCGGAATTTGAAATTGAAATCTTATTTGCTATCCAGTTTCATTTCATCTGATTTTGTGATTGGGACAAGTAACTTCTGAGTGAAAAAAATAGCTGCAATTTTTTTTTTTCATTTATATTTAGATAACTGAGATTGTTAAAAACGAAAAAAGGTTTTAAAATGAAAGAATTTAGTCCAAAAATTTAGTAAATTCTATGAAATTAAAAATTGTTTATTTATATAAAGCGGCGCGCAAGGAATTTAAAAGTTGAGCGCTTTGTTTTGAAACGTGAAGCTCGGCGCGCGCTTCTAAGAATTTACGCCAGCTCAGAACAATAACAAAGCGCTCAACATTAAAATTTAGAAAATTTCTAGTCAGTCTCGTGTTCGAATATTAGAAAATTTACTTAAGATAAAAAAAGACGGAAAATAAGCAATAATTTGTTAAAACCTTCACAACTCAATTTGTGTCTACCCTTTTTTCTGCCAACATTACCTACATACGTCCTCAACAGAGATTATTTAGTTTCTATTTTGTTTTTTAATTTAGGTCGTTGTAATTTAATGCAGTTTAATTTTATTTAGTTTGGTTTAGGTATATTTGGTAGTAAAAAAAGAAAAAACAGCCTTATAAAAAATATGCTAAAACGGCAAGTGGAGCAAAATTCTGCAATAATTGCTGGCATGTTTGAAGCCGGCATGTCAGCAACTGCCATTGCTCAAGTGACCGGGTTTGATAAAAATACTGTTCTTAAATGGACCCGGCGCTATCAGGAGCACGGCACTGCTGGATTGATGGACAATAGAGCCCACAATTCTAGTCCGCGTATAACAACCCGCGAGGAAGACCTCCTGTTTATCGAAGAAGTAGCCCAAAATCCATTTGAGCCGATTAAATTAGCAGCTGCAAATGTTAACTTGAGAGATGTTTCGGCAATGGTTCTTCGAAGGCGCTTGAAGGAACATGGTATGAATTGTCACAAAGCGGCTAAGAAAATTGCGTTGACAGACGACAACAAATTGTTGCGACTGGATTACGCAAACCGCCTACAAAATCTAGCGGTCGAAGAATGGCAACAAGTTATTTGGTCAGACGAAAAAGTAAGTAAAGTCATATATAATTTGCATATAAATTATATAAATGCATGATAAATAAATAAAACAATAAATAAATGAAACAATAAATAAATTATTAGGTGTTTTCAACTGATAAAGACGGCCGATATCGAGTGTGGCGTCTTGACAGAGAGCGCTACCATGCGCAAAACGTCCTCCCAATATACAGGAGCGGAAGGGTGACTGCTGCAATGTGGGCTTGGATAACAGCTGATGAGCCAAGAGAAATTACCGAGGTCACTCGAAGGATGAACTCAGAGGAGTATGTGATGATTTTAGATCATATTATGCTGCCATCAGTTCGCATGTTGTATCCGGCGTTGGAGCGTCCACAACTTTTTTTTATGCAGGATAATTGTCCCGCCCACACCGCGAGAGCGACAATGGCCTGGTTTGAAAATCATCCCGATATTACCGTCATTGAGTGGCCGGCACGATCCCCAGATCTTAACCCGATTGAGAATGTTTGGGCTGAACTGGTTAGGGATGTCCGACCACGAGGTGATCTTCGAACCCGCGCTGATCTCATCGCGGCTATAAATCAGTCTTGGGAGGAATTGCGAGGTAGAGTATATTATTTTCATAAACTCGTCAATTCTATTCCAGGCAGATTACAGCAAATCATAGCTGCAGAAGGTGGATGGATTAATTATTAGAATTCTTTTTTGTCACTATTATTGTTACTGCTATTAATGTTATAATTAATTATTACGAATATATGTAATACAAAAAAATGTATCTGTAAAAACGAGCATTGAAAATGTAATTATTTTGAACATTATGTTTTTTTTTAAATTGTCACAATTCAAATAATAAAGAACTATGATAAAAATATGGAAAATATAATTATAACATATTATATTCTAATAATCGAACACGAGACTGACTAGAAATTTTCTAAATTTTAATGTTGAGCGCTTTGTTATTGTTCTGAGCTGGCGTAAATTCTTAGAAGCGCGCGCCGAGCTTCACGTTTCAAAACAAAGCGCTCAACTTTTAAATTCCTTGCGCGCCGCTTTATATAAATAAACAATTTTTAATTTCATAGAATTTACTAAATTTTTGGACTAAATTCTTTCATTTTAAAACCTTTTTTCGTTTTTAACAATCTCAGTTATCTAAATATAAATGAAAAAAAAAATTGCAGCTATTTTTTTCACGCAGAAGTTACTTGTCCCAATCACAAAATCAGATGAAATGAAACTGGATAGCAAATAAGATTTCAATTTCAAATTCCGCTATTTCAAACTGAAATGGCATTTACTATTGCCAACCTAATTTTGTTTCACTATCAATCTAGGGGGTGACGATTCACCGGTGCTGGGTGTACTAACATTGTTCACATTGAAGGGAGAATCTATATATTGCATAAGAACAAGAAAATTTTTTTTTCTTCTCTTCAACAATTCGTAATAGTAGAATTATTAATTGAATAAATGTAAAAAAAAGGAAACTAATCTTTAACTCTTTTCTTTGACCTTTTAGAAAATATATATGTAAGCATACAAATATTATAGAAGAAAATTGAAAATTTTGTAAAAAAATGTGGCTACGAGACAAAAAAAATATTAGTAACATATATTTTTAACATGACTTGATGTATACTAAAAATTAGGAGTACAAACTAAAGATAAATACATTTTTTTATCTACAGAAAAAAACATTTAATAATAATTACACAATTTTTCGGAATATCTAGAATAAAAATTGTAATAATAAAATTTTTTTTTTATTAAGTATCTATTTTTATAGATGAACTATACCAATACTGTTAAACTGTTTGAAATAATGTAATAGATGTATGAAAAATAATAACAAACGAAGTTGAACTACGAAAGAAATAATTGTAATATGGTTTATAAAATTCACCATAAGAAATAAAGAAAAATTAACCGAAATAATGTTTATAATTCAAAATTAAGTATGATATCTTATGTTAAGAGAAATAATAATATAATAATAATATTGATCAACGACGAGGGCGTCGTTTTTAAAAAGGGGGGGAGTTGTCGCGTCCCGACGAAAATTATATTATTATTTTTCGTAAAAAGTACTGCGTAGTTTAGAATAAAAATACGGCGTAGAAGACGAACAAAATAAGGTTGATAAAGAATGATTCTAAATAAATGCAGTAATATAAAATAGAGCTAAGGAACAGATTATTTTACGAGTGTTTCAAACGAAAAAGAGACTGATAAGTAGAGTTGAAGATATTATTCAAAGCCAATACGCATATAAGCGGGATCGCCGATAGTGAGATCGAAACGAAGGGTTACGCAAGAGTTTTTTTGTACTGCACACTAAAATCAATGCTCGGAGAAGAGCCGGCAATGGGAAACATCGACTAGAAAATTCGAGCATTAGAAGGAAGTAATAAATTAAGCCGTTCTTTGGGTAACGTAAGGCTAGTCCTAGTCAAACAAGAGCGAAAGGAACGCGAATGGTTTATTAACCATTTGCCTTCTTGTAATATTTTTTATGGTAATTGGTGCAAGTCTGGACGTGACAATATAGAGTGGAAGGGCGAGCATCTTATCTTTCAGTTCTACCAAATTAACGGGTTGCTAAGCGGCCGATTTGAATTATAAAATACTAATTGTAATTACGAAATGTAAATTTTTTAATTAAATGGCATCTGCAGTAGTGAAGCCCGTAAAAAATTTTTTCTCAGCAAATTTCAGCCTTTTTCGTTCATTAGCTAAAGAGAAATGAGTGCTAAATAAAACCTTTATGTGGACAAAGGTTGTGAATAATTAATTTTTAGCACATAAATTTTTGGAGCTTCGAATTAAAATAATCAAAAATTAATTTTCATTAAATCATTATAAATTAAAATAAATACGTTTTGGTACAAAAAATATTCAAAATTTGGTTAGAAATATTAAAAAAAATTTCGAGTATTTCATATCTTTATTGTAAGAGTAGGTATTGCAAAAAAAATTATTTTATTATTATTATTACTATTATCGTTATTATTATAGAAATTGTAATGAAATAAATTTATTAATTATTCTTTAATTTAAAATTAATTAAAATATTTGTATAGAATAAAAATTCGACACTTTTACGATGTAAGAATTTATTTCGTCATTATTAAAATTTAGAAAATCTTAAGTTAGTTTATTTTTTATAAAAAGTACTGCGTAGTTTAGAATAAAAATACGGCGTAGAAGACGAACAAAATAAGGTTGATAAAGAATGATTCTAAATAAATGCAGTAATATAAAATAGAGCTAAGGAACAGATTATTTTACGAGTGTTTCAAACGAAAAAGAGACTGATAAGTAGAGTTGAAGATATTATTCAAAGCCAATACGCATATAAGCGGGATCGCCGATAGTGAGATCGAAACGAAGGGTTACGCAAGAGTTTTTTTGTACTGCACACTAAAATCAATGCTCGGAGAAGAGCCGGCAATGGGAAACATCGACTAGAAAATTCGAGCATTAGAAGGAAGTAATAAATTAAGCCGTTCTTTGGGTAACGTAAGGCTAGTCCTAGTCAAACAAGAGCGAAAGGAACGCGAATGGTTTATTAACCATTTGCCTTCTTGTAATATTTTTTATGGTAATTGGTGCAAGTCTGGACGTGACAATATAGAGTGGAAGGGCGAGCATCTTATCTTTCAGTTCTACCAAATTAACGGGTTGCTAAGCGGCCGATTTGAATTATAAAATACTAATTGTAATTACGAAATGTAAATTTTTTAATTAAATGGCATCTGCAGTAGTGAAGCCCGTAAAAAATTTTTTCTCAGCAAATTTCAGCCTTTTTCGTTCATTAGCTAAAGAGAAATGAGTGCTAAATAAAACCTTTATGTGGACAAAGGTTGTGAATAATTAATTTTTAGCACATAAATTTTTGGAGCTTCGAATTAAAATAATCAAAAATTAATTTTCATTAAATCATTATAAATTAAAATAAATACGTTTTGGTACAAAAAATATTCAAAATTTGGTTAGAAATATTAAAAAAAATTTCGAGTATTTCATATCTTTATTGTAAGAGTAGGTATTGCAAAAAAAATTATTTTATTATTATTATTACTATTATCGTTATTATTATAGAAATTGTAATGAAATAAATTTATTAATTATTCTTTAATTTAAAATTAATTAAAATATTTGTATAGAATAAAAATTCGACACTTTTACGATGTAAGAATTTATTTCGTCATTATTAAAATTTAGAAAATCTTAAGTTAGTTTATTTTTTATAAAATAGATTAAAATTATTGGTATTTTTAATGTTCAATAATTTGATTAAACAAGTTTGAATATAATTTTTAAAAAACGTATTATTTTTTGTACCAAAACGCATTTATTTTAATTTATAATGATTTAATGAAAATTAATTTTTGATTATTTTAATTCGAAGCTCCAAAAATTTATGTGCTAAAAATTAATTATTCACAACCTTTGTCTATATAAAGATTTTATTTAGCACTCATTTCTCTTTAGCTAATGAACGAAAAAGACTGAAATTTGCTGAGAAAAAATTTTTTACGGGCTTCACTAATGCAGATGCCATTTAATTAAAAAATTTACATTTCGTAATTGCAGTTAGTATTTTATAATTCAAATCGGCCGCTTAGCGATCCGTTAATTTGGTAGAACTGAAAGATAAGATGCTCGCCCTTCCACTCTATACGATTCCCCGTTTTTCCGCGCCTGGCACAATGTCCGTCTGGCACGGAGTCCTAGAGTCATTTTATCACTTAATTGTTTACCTATGTTTGTAAAATAAATGTTAATAGTGTAGAAATTTTATTTTTGAATTTATTATAAACTAAAGAAATTTGTTCTCGTTTCTTCTCTTTTTTACCTAATTTTTGATTGATTATAGACCACAAGTTTTTAGGCTTTTTGACAGCTTTCTCTACTTGTACTTTTTCAAATTTATGTTTCGCCTCTTGAATTACTCTATTAAAAATTTTTTCCTAGTTTTTGTAATCAGTTTTGTTTTGATGATTGTTTGTATCTAATTTACAATTGCCTTGGTTACCCATATATTTCTTGGTTGTGATTTATTTATAGTTATTATTTTTATTGTTAATTATGGTAGAGTTTTTAATACAGTCTTTTATGTTATTTATGAAGACATTTATTTATCTACCAAAGAGTTGCCTGGTCTTGTAATTATTTGCACTCCTGGTATCTAACCATTTTCAAGAAAACTGTTTAGAAATTCTTGATTAATATTGTCTATATTTACGATATCAATGTTAAAATCTCTTTACACTGATGTTTTGCTACTTGTTTGTGCTTTTAATTATAGAGCGACACATTAGAGATACAATGGAAATTATGAAAAATATCACATATGTGCATTAATTCGACCAAATAGTGAGTAATTATATTTCGAGATATATATATGTATATAAACTTGATCTTAAAGGTCATTTGAAGGTCATTCATTTTTTTTATAATGTGAATCCCTATTTTTGATCCCGGATTCTAAAAAAGCGATGAGTTTCACGTAAATTTTGTAAAGGTCAAATTTTGTTTTGTGGTCTTTCTGAAAGTCATCAGGAGGTAATCAGAATATCAGCTGTCTCGATAACTCCCTCTTCCCCTATCTCTGAAATTACGAACTGTACGGAGAAATGACGCCTATAAAAATTGTTGTGTTTTCAACGACAAACTTGACCGAAATCTTGAACTTGCCCTTGAACTTGATTAAAGCGAGGTGTCTGAATAGTGACCCAGCCAGTTAAGACAAGGTATTCGGATTATGACCCAGCCGGTTAAGGCAAGGTGGTTGTGTCATGACCCAGCCGTTTAAGACAGAGTCGAAGGCGATGGCATAATTAACTAATACATTACTTGAAATGATGACCACCAATCTCTTGGCAGTATGCTAAGCGTTGGTAAAAGTTTTGAACACTTCTTTGTATTATTTCCGGAAGCAAAGTGGCAATTTCATCTTGGATACGTTGTTGGAGCTCCTGAAAATTGGTAGGTTGTGTTTAATAAACTCCATATATCACGTATCCCCAAAAGAAATCTAGCGGTGTAAGATGAGGTGATCTAGCTTGCCACTCAATTTTACCTCGCTATCCAATCGAATTACCAAGATATCTGATATTCTGATGATCTCATCATGACATTCAGAATGACTTTAACACAACATTTGACCTCTACGTAAAATTCTTCGCTTTTTCTGAACCCGGGGTCAAAATAGGGATTACCATTAAAAAAATTAAAGCTAACCTCCAAATAACCTTCTAGATCAAGTTTAATGTCAAGTTCAAGGTGACGGACAAGTTGTTCGTCGAAAACCTTACAACTTTTGTAAAGAGATACCCCGTAAGGTATATAAATTTAATTACAAATTAATTTAAATCATTTTATAAGTGGCGGTTCCTTAGCCAATATTCAATTCTTTTTGGAAACTACTTTACGAGTATCTATTTTTGTGATTATAATAAACCAATATTTATATAATGTATATTTAAATTATTTTAAATTTTGAATCTAAATCTCCCGTGCATGTGTTTATTAGAAAGTATATATTAATCGGTAATTCCGAGCTAATTTGAGTTACTCAGTATTTTTTCAAATATTACACAAAACTCTGGTTTTAGTAACTTACTAAATATTGCTAAGTCTTAAATGTTCCCAGAGGTATTAACAAATTATTTAAGGAAAGATCAAGAAAGAAAAAATCAACATCCCCAGGTCGGGATCGAACCGACGGTCTCCTGCGTAAGTTTCAATAATTTTAGTTCTATTCCCATGTGTCACTATTGGTAATGTTTGTCTAAAGTTATTTACAGTTCATATATCTGTAAACGATTTTACACCCCCAACATGCAATAATAGTACTCGTAAGTAAAGGGTTTATTAAATTTTTTCTTTTAATCCATATTTCATGTTTTTTGTCAAAAACATAATGATAAGAAATTTTAGTATATATAAATATTGTCTTGCATTCTCGTCATCTTTATCGTCATGATGTTAATGTTTATTTATATTTTTATGAAAAATAAAAATACATATAAACTATAAAAATATAAAAATATATATACAATATAAAAATTTATATTTTTATCAATTAATGTATTTTCTTGTCCTTCTTGAAAATATATATATTGTTGATTTTCTTCATAAATAAGTTATGTTATAATAGCATCAGATTGTTCACGTAATTTAAATTCCAAAATACGATACATAATCTCCGGTGCACATACATATCAATGGATAAATTTTATGATATTTCATCATAATTGTATGTATTTTCATCATTTCCTTTTATATCATCATTAATAGCTTCCAATGTAAATTTTACTAAAGCAGTGTCAGGGCCCTTATTTAAATATTTAAATAAATATTTTATAGCTTTTATTGTATTACATATTTCTATGTTAATGCGACATTCGAATAATAAAATTCGGATTATATGGTACGACGAAACTATTATCTGCAATTTTATCTTTTGAATAAATTATTTTGTTACCATTATTTCTTCGACAATAAAAAGGGGAACAATCTGGATTAAAATATGTTTAACATGTGGTTTAGGAAAATTTTTTGTACAGTGTGTTTTATCTCCATTCATACTTATGCTATTATTATTATCAATTTGAATTATTAAATATATATACAATGGTAATATTTTGCATAAAAATAAGAGTGGGACGGAGAGAGAGAGCGAGAGAGATTGATTGATTAATTGATCTTTATTTTCGGCCTTTATGCGGTAGAAACCCCGTAGGCACTATTTGCAGAAAATACATCGAGTAGTAATAAAGTTTAAAACTATATAAAAAAAAATTACAAAATTAGTAAAAACGATAAAAACATTAGAATAAATTAAAATATATACGATAGTAAATAATAAAATAAAGTAAAAAATAAAAAATAAAAATACTTAAAAATAGATAACAATTAATATAACGCTCGGAAAATATTGTGCTCAGATAAATAAATAAATAGAAGAACAAAATAGTATAATAAAAGAGTATTAAATAAAAAGATAAACAATTTTAAACTTAAAATTAAATATTTCACGTAATAGCGAAGCGCCAGACAAAATACACGATTACGCAGCTTCATCCAGGTGAGGGATAGGCCGCAGTACCAAACCCTCATTGCTGACTCGTGTAGTCCAGGCTGTTTGGTCGAGCCCGAACAGATGATTGAACAAGATGATTTTAAATTTATCTATGAAGGAAGGATTGAAAGCGATTGAATGAAAATGATTTAGAATGCGGGTGGAGGTTATGACAAATGATTTGTTTAATGCTTCGGTGCGTGGTGGGAGATACGTGAGTGATTTGGGTGGATGGCAAGAGGATGAGCGGGGATTTTGGCCAGTGGTATTGAGTTTGGTGAAATGGTTTGCCAAATATGATGGTGAATTGTGAGCGGTGATGTTATAAGCCAGGGAACCAATGAGATATGAGGATCTAGACTTGACCGACAGCCATTTTATACCCAGTCTATACGGGGTAACGTGATCACGTCTCGCTATGTTGTCCCATACAAATCTCACACAAGCGTATAATAACCTCTGAACTTTGAGGTTTTTTTATTATTATTATTATTAAGTTACTCAGTTGGCACCCTCCTATTTGACTAGGTTATGCCAGGCACTTGGGTATTCCCTTTGCGCCCTGTTTTCCATTTCCCATCTTTAGCCCCCCGAAGTGTATAGCAATATTGCCACACCTGGGTGTGCCTTCTTATGGGTCCTTGGTTTTTTCAATCGGGCACCGCCCAGAGACCCTGCCAAACAGCAAGTATTCTCTGGACATCCCAACTGGGTATATCTCCTGAATCAATTAGAAATTCACCTGTGAGGCGCCATCTTCTTGTCATGATTCTGGGGCATTCACATAAGATGTGTAGAGGTGTTTCGTTTGCCTCCTTGCACATTCGGCATAATGGATCTGTTTCCAGTCCCATTTTATACCTATGGTATCGCAAATCTCCATGTCCAGTAAGTATGTCCATTAGCTTGCGAGCTGTCTTTCTGCTAAGTTTCCTAAGCCCTTCTTCCCAGTGTCCGCTTATTGCGTTTCCGAGTGCGGCTTTAGCTTGTCTGCATCCTGCAGTTTTTACCCAAGCCCTTTGGTGTTCCTTCACCAGCCATTCCTTTAATAATTCTATGAGGTGGCTATGTGGCATCTTCACCATCATGCTTGGTTCCGCATGTTTTCCATTTGTACCTATCTTTGCTAGGTCATCGGCTATCTCGTTACCACGTATACCTACATGACTTGGTATCCATGTTAGCGTTAGCCGCTTATTCAACTCTGCCAGTCTATTTAGTGTCTTATGACATTCCCAAATTAGTCTGGACTTAGTGGTGTGACCATTCAGACTCTGTAACACAGTTCTGCTGTCCGAGTAAATGTATATCTCTTCGTCTTTGCAATTCTCCTGTGCCGCTTTAGCACATTGCAGGATTGCAAATGTTTCCGCTTGGGAAATGGTATTGTATTCCTTTAAGGAATATATCCTACCCTTCCCATTTTTTCTGCAGTATACCCCTGCTCCGACTCCCTGGATATTCTTGGACCCATCAGTATACCAGAGTTCTTTGCCCTCCGGCACCCTAACACGTCCTTGACTCCAGTCATCTTTGCTAGGCAGACTGACTCTGTATCTCTTATCGAATAGGAACTCAGTGCTGCATCTATCAGTTCCCTCGTATAAGTTCTCTCTTAGATTTCGCGGGAGCGTACTTAGGAGTCCCCTGTCCGCCCGTCGATCTAAGAGATTTCTAACTCTTAAGTATCCTTTTATGGCTTCTGACTTAAGAGTGAGCTGAAAGGGCTCAATATTCGTTATGACCCCCATAGCTTGTACTGGCGTGGTTCTTAGAGAATTGGTGATGCAGCGCAGGACCAATCCTCGTACCCTTTCCAGCATTTGGTTCGCAGTTTTCAAACCTGCTCGCTTCCACCAAATCACTGCCGAATACGTGAGTTTTGGTTTCAGAATTGCTGTGTAAATCCACATCATGGTTTCTGGTTTAAGACCCCAGTTCAAGTGCAGAGCTCTACGTGTTTGCCATAGTACTCTTATAACTTTATTACACTGATTCTCAAGGTGCTCTTTCCAGTTTAACTTACTGTCAAGAATGACACCTAGATATTTAGCTTTTTCTTTTATTTCTAGCCGTTTTCCTCCATATTCGAGGTGTTTTATGCTTGTTTTCCACTTATATTTACGTGTAAACACCATAACTTCCATTTTTTCCGGGTTAACCGATAGTCCACCTACTTGGCACCACTTATATACCTTATTCAAGGCATTTTGCATGATGTCAAATAGTGTTTCTAAAAATGGTCCTCTAACTATTATTGCTAGATCATCTGCATATCCTACAACCTCACATCCCGTGTTGGTTAGTAGGCATAATAGTGTGTTCATTACAAGATTCCAGAGGGATGGGGAAATAACCCCCCCCCTGTGGGCATCCCGTGTTCACCCAGCCAGTTACCTTGGTGTTACCCTTGGTCATTACCAGCTTTCTGTTTGATAACATGAGTTCGACCCAGTCAGTAACTGGCTGAGCTATTCCATGTCTCCTCATTGCCTCCTTGATTACTCTTTTGGAGGTATGGTTGAAAGCTCCTTCTATGTCTAAAAAGACCACTAGAGCAAAGCCTCCGTTTTCAATTTGTTCTTCAATCAGGTTCACTATTTTGCACAGAGCAGTCTCAGTAGAGTGTCCTGCTCTGTACACATACTGATCCCTATGAAGTGGTCGTTCTTTTAAAGGTTTATCTTTAATATGTCTATCTATGAGCCTTTCCATTGTCTTCAGCATAAACGATGTAAGACTTATAGGTCGGAAGTCTTTAGGAGAAGTATAGCTCCCCTTACCTGCTTTCGGAATGAACGTCACTCTCGTTCCCTTCCAACTTTCTGGAATATGGCATAATTCCAGACTTGCCCTAATAAGTCTGGTCATTGGACGGATAATGCACTCCCCCGCCCTTTGTAATAGTGCGGGGTAAATACCATCCAGTCCTGGTGACTTATATGGCCCAAAAGATCCGATGGCCCACCTGACTTTGTCATCTGAGGCAATTTCGGTCCCCAGCACACTGCATGATCCGGTTTGGATCACCGCATGCTGGTTTCCCGTTCCGTAGTCGTTTGACTCATGAACTTCCATCGCCCCTTCCCCTTCTTTCGAGAAATCCGGGTAGAAGGATTCGATCAGGCGGTACAACGTTTCTTCGTCCGTCATGGTGTATTTTCCATTTGGCAGTTTAAGTGCTCCCAATATAGCTTCCGGATTTTTTGACAAGATCTTGTCCAACCGGGCTGCCTGTGAGCCTTTTTCTATGTCGCTGCAAAAGTTGGCCCATGATTCTGCTTGTGCCTTCCTAATTGCTGCTCGATAGCTGTCTCTTTTACTTGCGTAATGATTCCACTCGTCTGCTGTACCTTTTTTTTGGGCCAGCTTATAGGTTCTCCTTACTTGTTTCTTGAGACACTCTAGGTTCTCGTTCCACCAGTAGGTTTTATCTCGCTTACCCACCAATGTGGGTCTACAGTTGTTCTCAAAAGCTGAGATAATTCCTTTATTTAGTTTATCAGCAGCTTCTTCAAGCTCCTTCCAGTTTCTTATATGTTCTGGAAAATTTGCTAGTGAGCTGCTTATTTCTTCCTTGTAGGTTATCCAATTTGTCTTCTTCGGTTTCCTGGTCCATGTTCTAGGATTTGTACCAGGTCCCACTAACTCGAAAACAATTTTGGCATGATCAGATAGTGTCGGTTCATCAGATACCCTCCACCTCTTGATCCTATTTGTAATTTCTCCAGTACATAACGTGATGTCCAATACCTCTGCTCTAAGTTTATTACAGAATGTTGGCGTTGTACCAGTGTTTAGAATATCTAGTTTGGTTGTGGCTAGATATTCTACCAGTTCCTCTCCTCTCCTATTGATGTCTGTGCTCCCCCACAGTATGTGATGTGAGTTAGCGTCACAGCCTATTAGGAGCGGTAAGTTTTTACTCTCACAGAAGGTAATTAACCTTTTAACTTCCGTGGGTGGATTTACCTCTCCATCATATGGAAAGTACGCTGAGGCAATGACTATGTTTCCAATGCCTTCCGATTCCGTCCTCACCGCTGTCAGGTCTCTTGTACAGAAATCCATCAGCGGGGTTACATTTACTCCCTTAGTGATGATACACGTTCTGGGCGTCTCAGCTTGCATGTCCCTGTAACAAACAAGCCCCTTTCCCCTTAAACCCTTGATTGTTCCTCTCACCGTCCATGGTTCTTGGACCAGTGACAGGCCTGTGTGCATCTCTGCCAAACCCTTACGCAATAGTGCAGAAGAGTCTTTGCAGTGATGCAAGTTAATTTGTGAGATTTGCAGCGCCTTGAAGGTCATTATTTCGATCTTCCCGGCACTGCTGCCTCTTTATCAGACTCCGCTACCGCCGGCGCGTGAACTTTGATAGTGACACGCTCCAGTGAGTAGAAGGGTCTGCAATCTAGAGCCTGAAGGGCTCTAGCTTGGGACTCCGGCATCTGCACCAGAAAAAAGTTGTCCTTCGCTGCAGCACCGTCGGTAGCCCCCTTGTCGCATTTTACAACCCGCCATGTTGCGGTATTTAGCATCGGATTGTACCGCATCAGCCTCTGAAGAACCAGCTCCGTGGGTTTCGGTGCTCCCGGTATCCACGCGCTGGCCTTCACCAGCCTCTGCAGCACCTCCGTTCCGCTGACTGTCAGAGCAGGACCCCGCCAAGATTTTAGTCCGGGCACGATCCCACTCAGCCAATCCGCGGACCGTTGATCCTCTGCTATTATCACAGACACTCCCCCCCCTGCAGAAGGACGCAACAAACTTTGGCAGCTGCTCAGGAGGAAGGACATCTGTCTCCTCCTCCAGAGCATTCCTGAAGTCTTCAAACTGTCCTGTAGTAAGAAGCACCTCAGGATATTCTGCTGATGTCACGACCCTCGACAGAGGGTTCGTTCTCTGTGCTGTTGTAAGTCCCACACTACATTTCGGCTTTTCAGCACTCTGAGTGTTACTTACCTGTGCCGGCTTGTTTTTATGCCGTTTTTGTGTCCGCGGGTCCTCTGGCGGCGTGTCCTTCCCTCTTTTCCCCATAAGAGGCGTTGAGGGAGGTCTCTCCGCGCTTTGAGCCCGCATTTCTTGCTTTCTGAGCTTTCGCCTGCGGTTTTTCTCCGCATAGCGTCTACTCGTCCAGCTTCTTCCTTCATTGGTATCCATTGGCATTCCAGCTCCCGGTTCGGGATTGGACACCGTCAATGGCCCATCAGGATTTTTAAATTCAGTGGGGTGGTAAGCAGACATCCCACTGGGCACCGCCTGCTCACCTACCTTTACTCCAACTACCGGTGACACCGAAATTACCACCGGCAAATTGGTTGTGTTGAGAGTTGGGATCTCTCCAGGGTTTGTTGACACTTTTGGGCTAGCATCCGAATAGCCCGTTGCTTTTACAGGGAAGGACATATCATGGGTTTTTTTTTTAAGGGGGGTTTTTGATTTGTGTTAAGTGTTTATGTCTGTGGCTCCCTACGAGTGTCCCCCCTCGTCATCCGAACAGCCCTCGCAAAACAGGCAGCGACCCACTTCGGTCCTACTATAGGAAAGCCCCCCACCCGAAGCAGTAGGGTCCCATCCGGTCACTATCCGGCACTACTACCCCTGGCGCGATTATACACTGACTGATAGGGCAGCCAGGCTTTGCTAGTTAGGCCAGCCCGGGCCCCTGTACTATTCAGCGGCCTAGGAGTGTCTCAACCTAGTTTATCCTAGGGTGCCTCCATGGGTACCCCACCCGTCCGCTTGAGCAGTCTTACTACGAGGAAAGAACACCCCCCCGAGAGCCCCAGTGTGAGAAGGTGTTTGTGTGTGTGTGAGTGTCTGTTTGTGTCATGTGAATGTGTATAGGTATAGGTGTAATGCTCACTGATAAAGTCCCAGCTTGTCCATCTATAACCCGCGCGGAGCATACCCGTTTATAGGGATCTCCTCTTTCACCAGCGAGCCTGTTTATAGAGCTGCCTCTTACAAGCGCTTGGAAAGAGCCGTTTATAGGCCTCCCATTCATACCTCTGAGACCCTACCAGTAATACATGAGTGTAAATGATGTGTTGTGTGTCATTCCGTGTCCTGGATAGGAGCCCTTACGTGGGAATCCCTTCCGGGCCAGAAAGGCCACGGTTTTTTAGAGAGATGTTACTCCTCTATTCCTCCCCAATTACACTGTTTCCAGTGACTTCCGGGCTTGGGACCGGCTTGCTGAGGTTCACCCGTGGCTACTAGATTTCACCACAAATGAACCTCATCAGGGCTGGGTTCAATGTGAGGAAAAATAAGTGCTTCAACTAGATTTTTGCGGAGCTTTACTGATATTACCTTATTATAATAACGTAGCGCGTTTAGAACCCCATGAACGCGCCTTGAACTTGTCATGACTTACTTTGACCAGTCGTGGGTAGGAGTGATCAATATTCCCAGCGATTTTACCACATTTTCGTACTCCAAAAAATCATCACGTAATTTAACTCACGGAGCAGTGTTCAGGTTAATACGGGATATAAAGGCCTGACTACCCAGGATCATAACCTTCGTCTCTTTTACATTTAATTTAAGGCCGTTCTTCATTGCTCTATTTGCTATCGCATTCGCATCATGAGATACGCGTTCATTACTATATTTGAGAACCTTAGGTAAATCGTTAATAAATATGCATTCACCTCGAGCCAGTCAGACAATATGCCAACCTCGTCCAAAACGGCCTATGTGCGGCCCACAAGATATCTGTAAAACCAATTGAGTACAGTGTCTCAACAGCCGATGTCGCCCAACTTCCGGATGAGTTAATCGTGGGGAACTGTCTCGAAGGCCTTGGAGAAGTCGAATAAGACTAGGATCGTGATCATTCTAGAGTCGATAGCTCTTGTTACGTCATCTAGTACCCCTCAAAGAGCTGATTGAGTACTATGGCTCTTTCTGAATCCCGCTTGCTTAGCTGATAATATACGGTTAGATTCAAGGTACTCAACCAGCTGATCATGCACCAATCTTTCCAACACTTTTGAGGTCTCACAATGTTTTGCAATCGGTCTCCTGAACGAGCTTGTCTCCATCCTGCTCGACTTCGGCAAAGGAAATAACACGGCCCTTTTCCAGCAATCGGGGAACCATCCAGCGGAAAGCATACCGTTATATAGTTCCGCTAAGGGTAGAGTGAGTTGAGGTTCCAATAATTTCAGCATTTTGATCGAAATACCGTCGACACCCGATGCCTTAGAAGAGGCTTTAATTATGGTCCGCTGTACTTTTTTGGCTGAAACGGGTAGGAAAGCGAATGCAGGAGATGAAGGAAAATTATATAGATTAGATAAAATAGATGCAAAAGAATGGATGGTGAGTGGATATTAAGATGATGGGCTGAAAAATGTTTTAATGGTGATGGATTCGACTTCGAGCCAAGACCCACGTTTCTTAGAAATTTCCAGAACTTAGCAGGTTCTTTTTTGTTATTGAGTTTCGATTGCAAATAGTGAAATTTGCTGGAATTAATAGAATTTTTAACCAAATGATAAATAAACGGATACATAAGTAAAATACGGCGACACATATGTACAAATTAAAATGGAAACTAAATTAAATTAGATATCAGGCAAGGGAGGGCATATGTATCCTTCGTTCATAACCGTCACCTCCCAAGCCTGTCGATCGAGCTCAAAGAGGTAGGATGATAGGGCTGATTTAAAGGGACCAAAAAGGAGTGGGTCAAAGTTGGTAAAAGGAAGATGATTAACCTTTAGACTGCTGGCATGACTCATATATGTGCCACCTATGACCTTGACAAATACTCTAGAGATATGAGATGTTTTTATGTATAAATTTTGCACATCAAAAATATCAATTTATAAGGCAAAAATTCCGGCAGTCTAAAGGTTAATGAGGCGAGAGGCAGTGATTATGTAGGAATTATTTAGGGCTTCGGTTCTAGGAGGGAGATAAAAAAGGAACAGGGGTGGGTAGCGTGAGGAAAATCGGGATGAAAATAAAGCATCGCGTATAATGAAATCACGGGAAATGTAGGAAGGGGATTTGTGCGAGATATTATAAGCACTACTTCCGATGAAAAGAGATCTCCTGAGCTCGACCGACAGCCATCCTAGCTTGAGACGGTATGGTGTCACATGTTCGCGCCAAGGAATGTTTCCCCACACAAAACGAACGCATGTATTTAATAGACGCTGGAGTTTTAAATTCTTGGTGGCATCCAAGTCATGAAAAACCGCGCACGCATAGTCAAAGTGAGGTAAAACCAGCACCTCAACTAGCCGCTTTCTGTTCTGACGCGAGAGCGCAAGTTTAAAAAATCTTAAGGAATAAAGAACTCTATGGACCCGTTGCGACACTGACGCGACCTGACGAGACCAATCCAGGATAGGTGTAATCCAAACGCCCAATGATTTGACTTCAGACGCATAGTCAAGAAAATTATTTTCTATTACAACCTTTGGAGCAGTGTCCAAGTCAATGCGCGAAATAAAGACCTGACTACCCAAGATCATCACTTCCGTCTTTTTCACGTTCAAATTTAATGCGTTCGACCTCGCCCAGTTATCTACCGCATTGGCATCTTCTGAAATTTTTTGGACACCCTGGACGAGATCATCAGGGCAAAAAGAGTGGTAGATCTTGGTGTCATCCGCAAAGATCATGTGACATGAATGTCTTATGATACGCGATAGGTCATTAATAAAGACGGAAAATAATAGTGGGCCCAAGACACTGCCCTGGGGAACTCCCCTAGATGTGCCGAGCCAGGCCGAGCCAGTTCATCCACCACCGCCTGAGTGCGGCCTACTAGATAATGGTAGAACCAGGTGATGACTGTATCAGAACATCCCAAAGAACGCAGTTTAAATAGTAAGATATCGTGTAATACAGAATCGAATGCTTTTGAGAAATCGAACAGGATTTGGATAGTGATCGTGCGTTTATTTACGGCTCTCCTAATATCATCGAAGACACCGATTAGAGCCGTCTGAGTACTATGCCCCCGACGGAAGCTCGCTTGTCCCTCAATAATTAAACTATTACTATTTAGATATTTTGTTAGTTGCTCATGTACTAACTTTTCCAGGATTTTGGAGATTTCGCAGAGTTCAGCAATGGGCCTAGTGTCAGACGGCGAGATCACCCTACTCGACTTGGTCAGAGGAAAGAGGAGATACTTAGTCCAGGGCTCTGGAAAGGATACAGTTGAGAGAGACAGATTAAATATTTCAGCTAGGTGGGGTGCAATTTGGGAAGCTATAAACTTTAGCATTGGAATGGAAATTCCATCGTGGCGCGTAGCTTTGGAAGTGGCCCTGGATATGGTAGATAGAACTTTATGGGGAGTAATAGGGGCGAAGTGAAAGGAAGTTAAAGGATAAGATGAAGCTAAAATATCAGAGGATGAGATGAGAGACTGTATGATGAGATGAGAACGTAAATTTACTCGAGTCTATAGCGTTCCTAACAAGATTATGGAGATTCTTGTAAATCTGACAGTCCGAGCTCAGGCCAGTGGCCAAGTACCTTTTATATGCCATGTTGCGAGCCTTGATGTTGTAGTTTATGTGTGGAGTAATCCCAGATTTGTTGAAGTCTTTAATGGTGATGAGTTTTGCGAGAGCGAGTGAGTCGAATGTATATTATATAGATGAAACAAAGTTGGAAAGGTGGATGTTGATAAGAATGGGGGATGGAGAGGACGGCATCGAAATAGAAAGTGAAGGAGAGTGTCAACGGCCAGGCGAATTAGATGAAGGATGAGATGTTGATAAAAGAGACGACACGATGGTAGTGCTAGAATGAGACGAAAGACGATCAAATGTATCGGAAAACAGAGCAGCAACCACCGGCGGATCGATCTGAGCAAGGTTGCGCGACCAATTCCTCTTTACAACCGGCAATGGTTTAATAAGATCTAATGCGAGTACAATGAAGTCGTGCCCTGCTGCAAAGAGCATGAGTAACCTGGAATATTTATAGGTACGTATAAATAGGTCGAGCCATGTATGGGATGAACAGTATTCTATGACTGTCTTAGAGTCTTTCCTTAGGGCAATATCACCGCATCAATCCGCAGTATTTGCTGCCCCGAAGCCCTCGTCAACAAGCTTTACAGTTAATCGGTTTCCCTTGTCGGCGTTGGTGCTTAAAGCTTCCCCGATGCGTTCAAAAAGTAAAAACTCTCATGAGGGCCTCATGGCATCGATTAACCTCGATGAGAGGCCACTAAGTGTACCAAAACTCCTTACTATGGCCCACCGCATTACACGGCTAGCCTAGAGTCGTAATTCTTGGTAAGAATTCGGCGGTGTTTAGCTCCCCGCCGTCTTCCGCTTTCGAACATAAGCAGCATCCGGGTCAGATCGCTTCACCCGTCAAGCCTGCTTGCAACCACACACCCCGCAGAGTCCAACCCAATACTGGGGACACGCTGGCGTTTCACTTTCGACTCAGAGGTACGCCAACGTGGGGCTCGGATCCCAGTCCCTGCGTACCAGAGTAAAGTCATCCTGGTCCAACTGTCGACATGCCGAAGCACGCCTCCCTATTACTCCCTGGATCCCCGAGGAGCTTTTGCGGTAGCCTTACGTTCGAATGTTCGTGAAGGGTAAAGCATTCGTCACTCCCTTCACGAACTCTCTAGAGGATACCGTTCAAAAATCCCCTGAAAGAGAAAAAAGCGTACAAACCAAAAAGGCTTGTACGCTATTGCTTATGAAAGGTAAAACATTCGACAATCCTTCCATAAGCCTTCCAAGGGATACCGTTCGAAAAATCCCTTGAAAGAGAGAAAAATTGCGTACAAGCAAAAGCTTGTACGCAACGGTGTTTTTAACATCTCACTCAACGCAAAGCCTTCAGTTCGAATGTGTATCACAACTCGACTTACTGACTTTATACGAAGAGAATTTTGATGAAAGGGACACCCTTCTATGAGACATCCCAGCGACTCGTCTGGATGAGAAACTACTTCGGTCCGGATGTGCCCCAAGGCAGACCTCGAAAGGCCCGCCTCAGTATTTTGACGCTGCACGTAGTACACCCCGAAGGATGTCTACTTTGATTTAGCGGCCGTCCCTTCATCCCTAGGTAGAGTCTCCCTTGACGAGTTCGCCCAGATGAATAGCAGAATCGTTAACGGCATATTTTCGATAACCAAGCGTGTTAGTAACCAAGAAATATCGCATGTTAAACAGTTGATCGCTGACATAGGCTCGACGAAGCAACTCGATTTCGAGGCGCATTAGTGGCAATCCTCTTCCTCCACTATCGTAGGAGGTCTATATCGGACCCTCGGAATTGGGGGCCGAGTCACTCACCCTCTCCCAACTCAGGAAATCTGAGAACAGGATTCCGCCAAGTGTATGGGATGAACAGTTAGATGAATGACTATGATGAGTAGGATCAGATTTAACAAGAAAGAGGTTTAGTGATCCTAAGTAGGACTCCAACATGGCAGACGCCCCATCTTTATTACACATGTTAATATTGAAATCTCTGGTAATAACAATCTGGTGGCAAGTATGTAAAAAATTTGTGAATGAATCAAACAATTTTGATGGGTAGGCCGCTGTAGGCCTGCTATAAACCACACAGAAAAGCAGCAAACTAGTTTTATTGTAAATTTGGTAGATCATAAACTCTGGGGAGTTGGAAAGAACAGGGTTAGATTGAGCCACAAGCTTAATATCAAAATTACTCTTGATGTAGCCGCAACCCCCCTCCCCCCCCCTCCGGCCTTACCATATCGGTCCAATCTGTATAAAGTATAATTAGGAAGACCTAGCATGTCGGAGGAGTCATGATCTGTGAGGAAGGTTTGAGAAAAAGCAATAATATCGTGATTACAAGGAAGAACCAGTGTTTCGATGGATGAAAAATGAGTTTTTAAGCGGTTTGTCTTCACATTAGAAATGGAGAATGGAGTAATAGTAGATGATATAGCCTGGCCAGACAAACCTCATTGCGATGAAGAAGAATTAGGAGTCGAAAGGTTAAAAATGTCCGATTCGGAATGTATCGGAAGGAGCTGCCCTCCCTTAGTTCAACGCATAAAAACCGTGTAATTCTTAACTATAGGCCTCACGAAACCTAAGTCAGTAGAACGACGAAGTGCTTTAGTTAAAAGATCATGCACCTGTTTGGGCCATAACGCACGCAAAAAAATTGACGAACCTACACCCGCAATAAAGAGAGAATCCGCCGAAATACCCTTGAGAAGACGTGCGCTCTCTAGGATAAGATCTCTGGTTGAGGGAGAGGAAACCGGGATACGAGCCCTTTGTTGTTAAAAACAGCTGAAGTCGAGGTCGCCGGTCTTGAGTCTTGATTTCCTGGCTTGTTCCGGGCAAGCCAGGGACGAATATCAATAATTTGCGAGCTAACCCGGGGGGCGCCGTGAGGCTGCTTAGCAACCTGCGTACATGGCGGCAAAGTGGGCGAGGCAACGCGCTTGGCTGTCCCCGTGGTAGGGGTCGCTATAGAATGTGCGACGACCGGAGCGAGCTCGTTGTCGATTGAAGCAGTCCCGGGAGGTGCTGTCCACTCACATGACGCGGGCAATGTAGAAGTCTTCGCAAGATTTTTCGTTATTTACTTATATTTATCGTAAAAAGGGGCATTGAGCACTAAATCTTCGGTTTTCTTCATATTTTTATAGTAGTAATCATATCCTAGAGTTTGGAAAGGATCCGTTTCCCAAAGGGTGTGGACTCTCCTTGTTAATTGGGCCATTGTATATAAATACAACATTGAGTTTATTATTTTAAATTAAATATATCAAAAAATTTTATATACACTTCGGAAGTAAAAGATGATTATTCCCTTGAATGGATTACTTGGTTGAAAAACTTTTATCCCAGAAATAAATGCCTATTTTATCTCCCTAAGTGAATAAATAACTTTTTTTCTAAATCAAAATACAATTTATATATATCATTAATCATGAATCATAATGAATAGTACATCACACATTGAATACACGTAAATCGCGAGCGAAGCGAGCGTTTCTAGCGAATATTAATTAATAATCACTATCCTCTTCAATTTATTAACAAAAATATTTAAAATCATTTGAATAAAACTAAATTCAGAAGAGATAACAAATAGGCAAAAAGAATTTCTAATATTAATAAACAATTCAAAATTTCTTTATCATTTATACAAAATTACGATTATCTATCGCACATATTAAACCTTGAAATTTTTTTACGATACCAATTATTGAAAAATCTAATTCAATTATTAAATTAGGTAAGGATTCTACACTGAAAAAAAATTTAGCATGTTCAAATAATTTTTTTTTAAAATCAATAAATGATTTATCTCATATATACTAATAAAATTAGTTACTTGTTTTAAGTAAATATATTTATTTAATTTCAATAAAAATGTTCTAGAGCCGAAGAAACAAAAGATAACCTGTAATCAATATATTGCTTGAATCAATGAAAATATAAATATATTCAAATAATTAATTATCCGATTTAACGAAATAAATATTGAAAAGGAACAAATTTTTATTCAAGATAACAAAATATATGTTAATAACCTTGTGACAAGGTGGATTTAATCCACTTGTCATATAGATGCCAGCATTACCGACACCGCGAAGCGGCGCGGTATCGGTAGCATATGAGAGCAATAAGCAGGCGCTACGACCAGTGCGGGCGTAGCGCAGTGGTTAGCGTGAACGCCTTCGGATCCGAAGGGGCTCGGGTTCAAGACCCGACGCCCGCTTCATTTTTTATTCAGCACTTAAAAAGTCTCATGCCACAATGGCGCCCAACGTGGGGCCAAGCCCAAGGGGCTGGTGCGAAGCCTCCTGGAAGTGGTATCGCCTCTCCTGATATGCTGCTTTATTGTGCTAGGGGAAAGGAGATAAGAGAAGTATTGGGGATTTAGGGAGCTTCGTGTAGGATAGGTAATTGGTATTGTATGTCTCTACGACCTTTATTATAATACCGTGCTTGCTTGGCTGTGGCTATTTCAGTATGCCTTTTTACTAGGTCGTAGATTGCTGGCAATCTATGCAATCGCTCTATCCATTGTTGCGTATCTGGGGCGGGAATTTGGGTTGGTGATTCAATGTGCTTTTTGACCAGAGCTATGGGAATAGGGTTCCTACCAAAATTCAGGAATGCTGGTGAATATTTGGTGGAGGAGTGCACGACCGTGTTTAGTGCAAAACAAAATTCGCCTAGATGTGTGTCCCAATTTCTATGATCATCAGCTAAATAGCTGTTGATCATTGGTTTTATATTTCTATTAACCCTTTCCACAGGGTTGGCTTGCGCGAAGTATGGAGGGATTGTAGACTGCGTAATCCCGTAATATGCTAGCTTTTCTGTGACCATCCGATTAACGAATTCTGTTCCGTTATCGGTGATCAGGTATTTGGGACATCCCCATCTATTTATTACAAGCTCGTCGAAAGCTTGCAATACGCTCTTTGCATCAGCTCTTCTCAATGCCTTCATCTCCACGTATCTCGTGAACAGGTCTTCAAATACAATAATGTATTTGAAGCCTTGTTTCGATGGTGGCTTTTCGATGGAGGCCCATAATATCTGCTGCTACTACTGTCCAGGGTGCACTGATATTCCTGCCTTCCATAAGACCGGCGGGGGCTTGTTGGCTGCTTTTATGAGCTTGGCATTCTTGGAAAGCTTTGACATATTGGCATGTATCCATATAAATTCCTGGCCAGTAATAATATGTGGCCAATCTAGCATATGTCTTGTCATTGCCTAGATGGCCTGCTTGCGGCGTGTAGTGGGCTTCGTACAGAGCTCTTTGTCGGTCGTTTTGGGGTAAAATTAGCTTCCAGGCATCGAGGTCGGGGACAAGGGGATCTACTAGGGGATTGGGACGGTGGGCGTATAATAGATTATTCTCTATTCTCAGGTCGGGGTACTTATTGGGGAATTTGGCTACTGCTAATAATTTTGTTTGATACCAGGGATTGCTGCTGTCTATTGATATGGTTGCTGCTGCTTCGGTGTTCTCGTACGCTCGAGATAGTGCATCCGGCACTTTGTGTAACGCTCCTTTTCGGTGCACAAATTTTATATTATAATTCTGGAGGATGGTATTCCAACGGGCCAATCTCCCTGTTGGATCTTTAATATTGTGCAAACAGAGAAGACTGTGTTGATCCGTTACTATCGTGAAATCTTCCCCTTGCAAATAGCCCTTGAGTCGGTCTACACACCACAACACG
Source organism: Theocolax elegans (assembly GCA_026168455.1). Classification (NCBI taxonomy): domain Eukaryota; kingdom Metazoa; phylum Arthropoda; class Insecta; order Hymenoptera; family Cerocephalidae; genus Theocolax; species Theocolax elegans. Next base: position 41,628,059 of record CM047426.1, on the reverse strand, counting down.
GCCAAGCACTCCTTTTCCGTGACGGTGTAGTTCCGCTCAGCTTTGCTTAGGGTTCTGCTCACGTAGTATATCGGATGCTCTTCTCCGTTTATCTCCTGCCTGAGAACTCCGGCTATCGCATAATCGCTGGCATCAGTTTGGAGGGAAAATGGGAGGGAAAAATCAGGTCGGGCTAAGATGGGGGCTTGGGTGAGGGCTAATTTCATCTTCTCGAACGCTTCTTGCTGCTCTTTGTGCCAGTGCCATCTGACATCTTTCCTTGTGAGACAATTCAAGGGTGCTCGGTATTCTGCCAATTTGTCAATGAATCGGGAATACCAACCGATTAATCCGGTAAATCTCCGTAGCTGCTTTAAATTAGTGGGGGCTGGGTATTCCAATATCGGCTTAATTTTGTCATTGTTTGTTTTTAGGCCATCCTGGTTAACTTTATAACCTAGGTATGTAACCTCCGCGCAACAAAATTGACTTTTTTAAGGGCTGCTAATACTATTTTGAGCCACCGAATGTGTTCCTCAAAGGTTTTGGCTGTGATGATTATGTCATCTAAGTAAGCGAACACATTCGGTTCCCACTCCGGCTTTATTAAATTGTCCATTATTTTCTGGAACATGGCTGGAGCATTTGCTAGACCGTAGGGTACGCGGGTGAATTGAAATAAACCCTTTCCTGGGAGGGCAAAGGCTAATATTTCTCGGCTTTCGGGGGCTAGGGGGACTTGATGATAAGCTTGGGACAGGTCTAGTTTGCTTATGTAGCGGCTTTCTCGTAGCTGGTCTAATATATCGTCCATGTTTCGCATGGGATAAGCTATTTTTTTAGTTACTGTATTGACTTGCCTATAGTCAATGCAGAAACGATATGCACCGTTCCCTTTAGGGACAATAACGGGGCAGCTGCACCATGGACTATCGGAAGGTTCGATGATGCCTTCACGTAGCATTCTATCGACCTCCGCATAGCCTGCTTGTAACATTTTAGGCGAGTACCGGCGGTTCCTCTGCCTAATGGGCTCGGCTCCTTGCGTATCAATTCTATGGACCGTTAGGTTCGTGGTACCTAATGTCTTGGGGGCTGCTGGAATCATTTCGTCTAAAAGCTGTTGCAAAATTTTTTCTTGGGAAGGGGTAGCTCTTTTGAGTCCTCCGATGCTGGCTAGGGCTGGTATGTAGCTTGGGTCTTCGCCATGAGGATAAAAATGATGCGTAATGCCTTTAGAAGTCCACCACGTATCCTTTTCATAATTTATCCTCATGTTGACCTTGCGCTTAAAATCGATCCCAAGTATGCAATCATACTGCAGATCGTCTGCTACTTGGAAAGGCATTAGGATATTGTCGCCGTCAATATTTATAGAGACGTCGATAATACCTTGAATTGGCACCGTGGTACCGTCCGCTACTTTTACTGCTTTGCAGTCCGATCTCCTGAGCTTCTTCTGGAGCACCTTACTCATTCCTTTGCCTATAAAGGAGTGCACTGCTCCATCATCGAGCAGTGCTATGAGTTTGTGTCCATTTAGCTCTAGGTTAAAAAATAAACGGGGATCTATGCCGGGAATTTGCTGAATAAGGGACTCGTTAGCTGCTATATGGGAGGGGTGAGACCCTATGGGGGGTTTGGGTGAGAAAATACGGGTCCTTATTTTCTCTGACTGCCGTTTCCCTGCTGCTTCGTGCTGCATTCAGGGCAGTCTCTAATGTAGACTCCCTGGTCTCCACAACCGTAACAGAATACTTGTGAGCACTCTGCTGCCCAGTGACCCAATTGGTCACAAATAAAGCAGGGCTCTTTCTGCTTTCTAGGGTGGTTGGGGATTATTGGTGCTCTTATTGCTGCTTTAAAATTGCTTCTTGGTTGCTGCTGATGTTGGCTCCTTGGCGAGTTGGGCCTTTGTGGGGTCGCTGCTGCTTTTTGCCACTGCCTATGGCTGGTGTCGGCGACTACCTTGTTCCATGGCTGCTTTGGCTGCGTGCTGCTGCTGCTGCTTGGCCTTGGGGAGTCGCGTTTTGCTGCTTCTTCATACTTGGGGGAGTTCGGCGCTGCTCTTCTTGGTTGGGGGCTGCTGGGCTTGTTATATCGCTGCTCTTTATTGTATGTGGGGTTGGGTGTGTGGTCTTTGGAGGTCTGGGAAGGGTATGAGGCTTTGGGATTGCTCGAGCTGCTTACTGCTGCTAGGCTGCGCGGTTTTTGCTGCTTCGGGTCGACGTAGCCATATTTTGCTAAGCCATAACCTTGCAATGTTGGTGGTGGCTTGTATGTCTCGTCGAGTAACCGTCTAGCTTCTTCCTTTTTGCCTAGCTTTTGTAGCTGCGCAAAATTATCAAATTGGCTTCTTTCTAACTTGCATCTGTAGCTAGGATGCAAATTTCGAAATGCTCTGTCCAATTGATCTGCTAGCGGAAGCGGAGGTTTAATCTGGTCCAATATTCCTCGTAATTTCGACAGATACGTCGAGATGTCTTCATTTGGACCTTGCGTGCGATTTTCTACTATTTGCCGCAAGTTGCTCTGGATTTCCTCCGATCCATATTGCAATCGCACTGCGTCGACAAAATCAATAAAATTTCGCCAGCTGCTCTATTCTCTCTTGAACCAATCCCATGCTTCATCGTCGAGCACGGATGGGAGAGCTTTAATTATGTCGTCCATCGAGAGATTATATGTCTCCTTGCATTCCTGGAGATTACTTAGAAATGTTTCTGGATCGTTTTTCCTTGTCCCTTTGAACTGGATGTGATATCTAGAGAAAATTTCGACCGTTCTTTTCTCTCTAGTGAAAAGCGAATCCTCTAAGTTGCTGCAGTTGGAATAACAATTCCTAAAAGATGGAACCGACAAATTTGCTTGCTGCTGCTGCTGCTGCTGCTGGGAATATTGCTGCTGCTGCTGCTGTGGGGGATATTGCTGCTGCTGGGCAGGGGGGATGCTAAATGTCGTATTTCTTTCAGGGCTTAAGTTTTGGATTTGAGGCTCTTCGGTTATGCTGCTCTGGTGTGCTTGTTGTCGTCGTTGCTGCTTCTTTGCTAATTCATCTTCCCATTGCACGCAGGGTAGAATTTTTCTGCTGCTGCTTGTGTGTGTGCTGCTTCTCGGGTCGTTAGGATTCATTTGGTTACGTTCATTCATTCTTCGCTCTGCTGCTGTTTGCTGCACTGCTCTAAATGCTGAGGGTTGTATGCTGCTTGTTGTTCTTGGCTGCGAGTTTGTATATACGTGTGTGCTTTGCGTTGCTGCGGGAGTTGTATTTGGTACGAATGGGTTATTCGATAAATTTTCATCTGTCGGTATGGTTGGAGCAAGCGTAATAATTGGGTAATATGACGTTGAGTTTATTCCCAATAATGATACTGTTGTGCTTGGCGATGTATAAAATAATTCTGGAATGATTGGTTCCAATAAATTTCTTTGCTGCTCTTGCTCAGCTGGAGACGGCGTTCTTAACTGCCTGCACGTTGATTGTGCTTGTGGACGATATGCTGAATGTAGCAGTCTTCCATTTATTGCCTCGTTGCATTCCGTTGGCTCCTCCATTGTCAGTGGATCCTGGTACCGTCCTTGCGACTGTCCGGTTTGCAGTTCCACATATAACATCCGACCAGATGTATTGTTTCGTGCTCTTGCTGCTTGGGAAGGGGGAGGGAAATTCGTTATTTCGGATTGTGTTAGGGAGAGATCCAGGAGAGATTCTTCTTCATTTGGGCTAAATTCTTCCAAGTGTCGTCCATCTTCTTCTGGTCTCCATTCAGCTGCTGAGGGGCCATAATTTCTAATTAATTCGTATCGCGCTACGCGATCACGAATTGTACGTATATCGTCGTCGATGTTCAAATCAAGTTGATTACAGTAAATTGTAATTTTCCCATCGGCGGTATTATTTATGGTGCGCCTAATTATCGCTGCACCTTGTGCTACATTATCAATATTTATTCTACTACCTAATTTGTAGTTAGCTGCCATTTTGAATTTTAATTTAATTATTCTATCAATAATTAAGAAGGGAAGGATATAAGTTTGGCGCAATAAATCTGCAGCTCAATACTTATCGCTATTAAACTAACAGCCCAACGTTAAAAACGAAAAATTAAAGCTGAAGTTTCTTATATGCTAGTTATCTGTTTAAATACTATTTAGGGGAGAAACAATCCAAAATAAGGTAAATTAGGCAAGGGTAATAAAAATATATCGGGTTTTTAGGTTTTTGGCTGCTGATAGGGAAAGGCGTAAAAATTATCAAGTTTGCTGCGAAATGGGGTTATTAAATGCAATTAGTTGAAAGCCAATGAAAAGAAGGGAAGAAAAAAATCAAAATTGATTTTTTATGTGCTAATCTGCTAAATTATTACTTTGTTAAAAGCATAATTAAGGTTTCATTAATTTTAATTAATTGGCTGCTAGCTGCGAAAATAAGAAAACAAAAACAAAAAAATAATGTTTTTAATTTGCACTAAAAAATAAAAATTTATTTATTATGTATTATTTAAATACTGCTTTGTAAAATTATTATTTACTTAAACTGCAGCTTCTGCCGGAAAGAAAAATGAAAATATTATTGTATTTTTATATGTAAGGGTTAAATTATATTAAGCAACAATAAAAAATATTAATTTTCACAATGCAAAAATAAAATAATGGCTTATAAATAATATATGGTATGGCTGCGATGAGAGAAGGGGGGGGGGAAAGTGAACAAAATGTTATATTGGGTGTTATTAAATAATATGCAGTATTATAAAATAAATGTATCAGAAATATTGTGCACAAATATACAGAAAAATTTCAGAATATATAATAAATTGCTTGGAGAAACAAAATTATTAATTAGTTATTTAATTATTGAAAAATTATACTCTACGTGGCTATTAATTGCCACGTGTTACTAATTTTAAGATGGCCGAAAATATGGCCACGCGGCTTCTTCCTCCTTCCCGTATGTGTGCTTCACGCGGGGGGAGGGAAAAATGGCTACGGCTTCTATACTTAAATTATTTAACTCCGTCACGCTTGACGTGTACAAATTTATTTTAGTGTAAGAATTGCTGCTGCTATATAATAAAATGAAACAAAATTTACTGTTAGTTATTTTTAACTAACGAGAAAAATTTCAATGAATAATATTTATAGGTAATAAAATTAAATAATTCCAGCTGCTACGTGATAAATTTCGGCAAAATAACAAATAAATATAACTATTTAATTTCTATTAAAATTATTAGCTGCTGCTGCTTGTACAATGATTTATTTTATACTATATATTGGGAAATTCTCAACCAATTTCGAATAAATTGCTGCTGTCTAATATAAAAATAATCCCGTGAATTCTCTTTCAACATCGGCTAAGTAACGCGGACGACGCCATATTAGTTACAAAAAGCACGTTGCCGATGCTGAAGAACCCACGTTGGGCGCCAATGTGACGGTCACGCTGGGGATTAGGGCGTGGCGTCAAAGGCGAAATAACGATTTAAACAATAATATAATATTAATTTATTATAAAAACTAAAATAAGGTTTGGGCGCCAGCCGCGTACGATCGCGGCGAATTTATACGGTTAAGCTCGGCTGCGTACGAGCTGCTGCTGCTTGCTGCGCGAGGGGAGGGGAGGGGAGTAAAGGGGAAGCACACTTACGGTAGGAAGGTAACTCTTATCCGCTGCAACTATTGCAAGGCGTACACCCACCTTAATATCGAGAAGATCGTCTCCTGGAGTTGCGGCTCGGCGGTTGATCGCTCTCGCTCTCTAGTGCACGCACACACACACTCAAAAATATACTCTACTCGGTCGGCCGATGTTGCCTCGTAGGCGTCCCGATGAGCTCTCTCGAGCTCGGGCTCGTTCGCCGCTTCGCTGCTCGGGCCCGATGTGCGCGCGCAGCTTCTCGCGTCGAGTCGCCCGTCGGCCGCCGTCGTCTCGCGCGCCTCGTGTAGTGAGTGCTCGCGGCCATGTTGATCAAGGCGGACGGCGTTGCCGGGCTGCTGCTTCCCACGGAGATGACGATGTTCCCGGTGATGCTGTTAACCCGGTAAGTCTATATGATCGTTCCTCCGTGTTATATAATGTATCGGCTAATGAGTCTGCTCTGTTACAGGTGCAGACGGGACGGCCGATCTTCGAGTCTTTTCTCTCTCTCGCTCTCACGGTGGCTGCTCAGCTGGTGCGCGTCGGGTCGGTGATTGCTGCTCTTCGTCGGTGCTGCGTTGCTGCGGGGATTCTGGCTGCTTCTCAGGTGAATATCTATCTCCCGAGGGAGTGCTGCTTATTATTTACTAATTATTAACTGAGAGTTATGGTAATGTTATAATTACCATAACCTCACTTCCAATCCTCTTCTAGCATGTAGCTGTCAGTTACTATGTGCACTACATGCGTCCTTGTTTCCTTCTAATTAGGATTATTATTAATTATCTAACTGTTTCACAGCTTCCTGGATGTCTTGTTGCTGCTCGTGCTGCTCCATCTGGCACCTTGGGCCATCGCAGGCTGCTTCATGTCCTGGTGCGAAGCCTCCTGGAAGTGGTATCGCCTCTCCTGATATGCTGCTTTATTGTGCTAGGGGAAAGGAGATAAGAGAAGTATTGGGGATTTAGGGAGCTTCGTGTAGGATAGGTAGGCTTAGGGATGTGAGGGTAGGTAGGCTAGTTTATATTGGGGTTCGCTCGCTTATTAACTTGACAGGTATTACATACCTTGTCACAACCAATAAATAATTTTTTATAAAAAGTCATCAATTACTTCGTAGAAATAATTGATTCATTGTTACTAATAAATATATAGGCTATTTCGTGACAAGTAGTATGATGAAAATTTGAAATTGCACTAAGTTTTGAGAACAGGCTGGAAATATCTTCCAGAAAATAGAAAAAAAATTTTAGATGTTAAAAATAAGTTGACTAAGATTTATTCCACCATAAAAAATGGAAATTTTTCAATTTTTTTAAAAAATTGCTATTTTTAAAGCCATTTATCTGAAAATCTATTGATTTTTTTGAAAAAACATTAGATACAACTTTTATTCAAAATAATCTTCAAGACCATTGGTGAAAGTTATGTCTTAAAATACATGAAAATAAGTGATTTTATGAAGTTTATGAGGCATAATTTTCACTAGCGGTCTTGGCCAATAATCTTCTTTTCCAATAATGTTCTTAACCAATAATATTCTTAGGCTGCTTTTTTCCTTTCACCCTTGGCAGACTTGCCTTCTACTTCTCCTGCCGTTGTCCGGAGTTCTTCTTCGGACCATTAGGCCTCCCGAATCTCTTATTCTTCGGAGATCGGTTTCCCGGCGAGCCTTTCTTCGGAAAACCAAACCTTGGATTTCTTCGACGGGTCTGCCGAGTCGTCGACGCTAACTGGGAGAGGAGGGGCCGTAGCCTATCCTCCAGCATCTTGGCGATGCAGTCGTCGACATCAGGCTCGCTCGGTTTTGCTGAGGTTATCTCAGCGGTCGCTACCTTAGCCTTTGGCGAACCTTTCTTGTGCTTCGGCTTATACGCCATCTCCGGAAGCAGAGATCCTTCCTCTGTAGGTGGTAGATAATAGACATTTTCTCCTTCTATCGTCTGCTCCGCTTCCGTGGCGAGGTCCAGCATCTGTTTAATCGGGCTTACTTTCGCTCGTTTGAACAGCCATTGAAGCTGTGGCAGCATATTTCGATATAAATGATTGAGTTGCTGCGCTTCAGTCGGCGTAAGGACTATCTTACGCATTATGGCGGTGTAGAAAGTCATATAGTCCCTCACTGGTTCATCCGGTCCTTGAGTCCGTGCATTGGACTTGGCGATGATTCTCTACAGGAAACGTTGGATTATTCCGTACCAACGTTTGGCCAAAGTTACAAACTCTTGTCAGGAGTGCCATTTATGATTTTCATTTTGGTACCACGTGGTGGTAGTGTCTGTCAGCAACTTCCAAGTTAGCACCTTTTCTAAACGGACTCTGAGATAGCTCCCTTTATATGAAGGACTGCAACCGAGCATACAATAACGATTGCGGAGCATTATCCACTCGATCATACTTTACGGGTCAGAAATCTGGGAGGACGTGTTGCACGTTAAAAGTCGGGCGAACGCAATGATGGTTGTCTAGCGGGTGGGCGCATTACGAATTGCGTGCGCCTACAAGACGGTGTCCGAACACACCGCCCTTGTTATCGCGAGTGTATTTCCGTATACGAACGAAGCAAGATCACAGGGAGGCTGATGCTGCGACAAACAAACGTATGAAAACTTAAGAACCCTGGCAGACGCGGTGGACAAAAAGCCCATAGGCGCGAAGTAAATACCTATCTCACACAATAACTCTCTTGACATGGATACTTAACTTACTTAACTTACTTGACAAGGTTATCTGCACAGGGTGGGTAGACTTTCACTGTTTGAATGCAATTACTGTGATTGGGCCATCGATCACGTTTATTGTACGCTCATAAAAGGAATATATATATGTGGGGCATTCTACGTCAAGTGGTCCGAGCAAAATTTTATAATGCACCGAATTTTAGGTACATACTGCAAATGCTTTTTCTCAAATTGTTAATTTTTTCAAATTTTGTTCAATACTCGCTGTGTTTACTGCTATTATCTCAAAATCTTTTAACTTGTGCAATAGAACATTACATGTAATATCGGTTGCTAATTGTCTATAGAAAGTATCCTTCTGTGTTAGAGTTTCTAATCTCATGGTCAATGTCTCATAATCTATATGTTAATATTAAACTTAAAAAAATGTAGAATTGCCACAATAATTTTTTCATCCAAAAGTCTATAAAAAAGCTTGAAGCAATAACTTTTAAACGGTCTGTAGCTTATTAGTTGCCTTCAATTCTGTAAAAAATTATCATATAATTAAATTTGAAATTATACACCTCGTCTAAGACTTGTGAAGGGTAAGATAGAAAAGAGAGGTTTGAGTACACAACTCCATACATAAAGCTACGACACGATCGCTGTTAAGCGAGCTGTAAGGAGAGGTGTACTCATAAACGTCAGTCCAACCGTAAACTCAACGACCGAGCTCAACCGGAGGTTCCAGAGTAAGGTCATAGAGAGAAGTCCAACAGATGTCGAGTAATGCCTCGAAAGAAGCGTGTGGTGGCTACATGCAATCAGTCTACGCGGACGGAGTCGTCCAATGGTAACCAGACTAATCGCAAACCTACTCGTAGGAGATCCGAATCTCGAAGGGCGGCTCAAGGCCGACAAGACAATAGGAATTCCTCTACTACTGGACGAAGGAGTTCCTGAACGGAACATGGATCGTCGAGAGAGACTCCTGCAAGCCCGAACAAGGTTCCCCAAAAAGGATGGGCAAGAATTTCTGAATCGTTTGCACGACTTCAAGAACGACAATGAGTTCTCAGATTGCAGGATGTGTATATCTCCCCAATGTGTTCTCAAAATCAGCTCTGTTCTGGTACAGAACAGTTTAGTCATTTCTTCAAGATTTACATAATTTTGAAATCGAGTTCCTGAATGAGTATGGCTCTCTTATAAATGATGAAGATTTACTCATGGAGTTTCGATCAAGAAGATAAAATAAGGGACAATAGGCTACGACGTTTTTTAACTGTCTCAGAGCCGACAGATTACCGTAGGTAAATTCCAGTAAAAAAACTCCAAAATTTTTTCGACCCAACTACCTACGGTAAATATCACTTAATATTGGACACGAAATTGTCTAGTTCCAACGTTAAGCGCAAAAGCTCGTACCAGAAGCTTTCTCGAAACAGACTAATGGAGCACGAACTTCGGGAAAAGTGGGAACTGTTACCGAAAAGAATAAGAATAAATTTTTTCATTCGCATAAACGGTCGTCCAAGAAAACTATTAAAAAGAAAAGAAAGAAAGATGCCAAAAGCTCGTCAAACTCTTCTTCAATCGAATGTTGCTAATAGTTTTCAGAAACAGTACGTTAATTCGGGAGCAGCATAAGACCGTCGCCGAAAATCGCCCATACCGCAAGAAGACGAAGTCTAGTGGCAACAGGCAATTGAAGGTGGACAACTACGTCAGGAGTTAGGTCACAAATACGAAATAATCGGATGGCTATGAAAAATCTTAGGTAGAGTATTGCCGAAAAAGTGAAGGTCATTATTTAAGTAATTTTTAACGTGAAATTCAGTGGTGACCTTTATTTTGACCTTGGCGATGATCTTTAAGGTCAAATAAAAAATATAAGGTGCTTATGAAGTCAAATACTGGTGACCTTGAATTACACCTTGAACTAAAGTTTTGTTGTTTCGTGCACTTACTTGTAGCGTTACCCAGAATCATTGACATGGACGTAGTAAATTTTGTGTCCTTTGGGATGCTTGATTAACGTGAGTCCCCTTGCCTCTCAGGATGGGGTGCTTGATCAGCAAAAGTTTCTTTGCCTCTCTCGAATTTAGCCAGGAAATAAATGTTCGAAGGCACCTTTATTTGCCTGAAAATGAAGAGTTAAATCTAAATTCGCGTTAATGAACAAGATGTTAAACACGAGCTCTTTCAGTTAAGTTGCATATCGTTATATCCGTAGGGTGTCGTCTATCAGAAAAAGTGCAACTTAGAGTCTCGCTGCAACATAAGCCTTATTATTAGATTTTTTTAGTATGACAGACGTGTCATGAATTTTTAAATGTTAATAAAAATTCTCTGCAATATGCTCTTACTCTCAAAGTGTTAAACCATACACATCAATTTGATACAATAACTAACTTCAATATTTGTGGGACACGCACAGATTTCCCAGACGCAGATTTTAAAAGTGCTTTATTTAAAATGATTTAAGTATACTTCTTCTGGTCGTTTCCTTTTAAATAAAATTAAAATTATTTTAAAGTTTTACAAATATCGAATGTAGTTACATTAATTTTTCACTTTTATACACTTTTGTAGTTTCAAATTTTTTAAATTTAATCATAGTGCACTACACAGAATTTGTATTACTTTTCAGATGTTTATGATTTTTCTGTAAATTTATTAGTCGAGCTTGTTAAATACTGTCATATTTAAATTGTTAAAATTGGATTTTTAAAATGGCTGATTACCCTCCCACTGAAATTGTGGACATGATTATGCTTCTGGGAGAATGTCATAATAATGCTCGTGCTGCAGCAAGGCTATTTGCTGAACGTTTTCCTGGTCGAAGACACCCTACTGACATTACTATGCGCAATTTAACTGAAAGAGCTCGTGCTGGACATTTTGTTCGTGAACGGAAGCATAACGAGTACAACGAAAACGATCCTCGTATAGTAGCTGTTCTTGCTATTATTCATCTCGATCCACATGTTAGCAGCCGTCAAGTTGAGAGGGAACATGGTATACCAAGAAGAACGTTTTTAAGAATTTTAAAAGTCCTTCGATACTATGCTTACCATATTACTTTGGTTCAAGCATTAAAGGTACATCATATGCAACAGCGAAATGAATTTTGCCAATGGGCCTTTCAAGAAATTGACTATAATCCTGACTTCTTTAACTTTGTCTTATTTTCCGATGAAGCAATATTTCAAAGTGACGGGCAACTTAATAGACACAATTGCCATTATTGGTCACATGAGAATCCTCATTGGCACAGAGAAGTAGATCACCAACATCGCTGGAGTCTTATGGTATGGTGTGGGATTGTAAATGGTTATTTGGTTGGTGCTTACTTCTTTGAGGCTAATGTTGATCAACACACCTACTTAGAGTTGCTAAGAAATAGGCTGCCAGAACTATTGGCAGACGTTGATTTAGAAACCAGACAAAGAATGGTATTCCAGCAAGATGGCGCAGTGTCACACTTTGCAGTAATTGTTCGACAATTTTTGTATGAAACTTAAGCTGGGTGGATTGGACGTGGAGGTCCGGTTAACTGGCCCGCAAACTCCCCAGATATGACTTCATCAGATTTTTATTTGTGGGGCTATCTGAAGAATGTTGTCTTTCAACAACAGCCTACAACGCGAGACAACATGCAAGATCGGATTTGTGAAGTATGCGCTGCGATTCCAAGACAAACTTTGTTAAACACCATCCAAGAATTCCGTAGATGTTTAGGGCTGTGTTTTCAGGCAAATGGAGGTAACTTCGAGCATTTGCTTCATGGTTAAATTTGTGAGAAGCAAGGGGACTCACGCTAATCAAGCACCCCAAAGGAAACAGAATTTACTACGTCTACGTCGTTGTTTCTGGAGAACGCTAAAAGTAAATCCAAGAAACAACACGTAAGTACAAGGTCTAATTCGAAAGGTCACTGCCAAGGTCAAATTTAAGGGCACCTTTGAATTTGTCGTTAAAAATTACTTAAATAATGACCTTTACTTTTTCGGCAATACCCTACCTAAAATTTTTCATAGCCATCCGATTAATTCGTATTTGTGACCTTCATCTGACCTTTGACGTCATCGAGGTCAGATGACCTGAGAGCATAATCGGACGTAAAATTTCCCGCCCTTTTCGATTCCGGTGTAAAAAATAGGTGTCTCCATTTAAAAAACTCAAGTTGACCTTGATTTGACCTTGAAGGTCAGCTTGAAGGTCAAATTCAAGATCACTATTGTTTGACCCCCTTTGTATCCTACAACTTTTATAAAGGTCATTTTTTGATAGGATGCGAACTTACTGAGTTTTTCAGTTGCATAGATTAAAATGGCCCACCGTATATATATATATATATATATATATATATATATATATTTAATTTAAATTGTGCGTCCCAGCAAATGTTTTCCTGGCGCCATTTGCTAGCATCTTCGCAACTTTTAAATGAATTATATTCGCGGTATAGAGCAGAGCGGCCCAATGGCCGCTATTAATAATAGTAATACTATTAATTAATATTTTAATAATAATAATGATAACAATTATCAATTCTAAATTGGATAATAATATGTAACGTGGTATTTCGTCCTAATACCAGTTACAATTTATTTATTAATTTTATACAGGGACGACGGCCCGAAGAACGCGTCTTAATCGTCGCCGTGATAAATTAACCCGTCGGGACACAGTAGCGAAGATTGGACGATTTCCTCTATACCAACACACGTGGCGGGAAAATCGGGAATCGGAAGGTTGATTGCGGGTTAATTTATAATTAATAATAACGCGACCGTTATATTTAAACAAATAAATAAGTATTTATTCTGAATTTACACGGATGTGCCTGATAATAATTAACGGCATTCTCCCGGTTGCATGGTATATACGCGGCAAGCAGGGGCTATCCCCGCACTCGCCCCCGACCGAAAAAACATACGTGCACACACACTCAACACGCTCTAAGATATACCGACTGACGTCGGGTACTTACCGGGCTGGCTTGTCCATTGGTCCTGGTGTGCGTCAGCTCCCCGACGTCTGCTGGTCGGTGGAGTCGGCCCGGTTTCCCGTCGTCCTCGACGGTAGTCTGCAGGTGCGGCCTGATGCCGCGGAGATTCGCCTACCTCAGGGAATACTCGACCCGAGGTGTATGGTCCTTCGCACTGCACTTACACGAACTCACTGCACTCACGTACGGCTTCCCGGTGCACGGACGAACCGGTCCGGTGCTTCCCGTGGCGCGCGTTACTAAACGTGACGATGTGTAAAAGAAGATGCTGTCGCGGTCAAGACCGGCAGCGTACTGAGCTTTTTCGGGAATTGTCGTATTCCCGAAAAGTACCTAACACACACACAGAATAACAATTGTATATACGGATGCTCGCACACATCCTCGGTCGTCGACATAAACACGCGTGTTTCGTGGCCTTGAAAAGGCGACGCACGAAACAATAACAACGTGTGAGATTTTAAGATATAATATTTAATACATACTACATAATACAATATTTCAAATATTATTTGCTTCATTGCAACGTCGTCTCGTCGCAAATAATGGTAACAAGAGTAATAGTAGTGGCAAGGCTAATGATTATAATATCAAAAATAGTGAAAATGATACTAATAATGAACTTATTAAAGAAAATTGACTGCATGGGAGTGCCATCGGAGGCTCGAGGGGTACCAATGTTGGGAAATTGCGTGCGGGCTTTCTCAGTGTGGGCTCTCTTGGGATCAAATTGATCAAGTTCGTCAGGTTCTTTTTTATTTTCGCTCCTATGATCTCTTTAGGCTAGCGGAGTCTAGACTTGACTTGAGGATTGAGGATACCGTCATTCAGATAAAGGACTATAATGTGATTAGGCAAGACCGAAATTATATTGGTGGTGGGGCTGTTTTATACGTAAAATCTGTTCTTAAATGTCAAATATTATCGGTGTTTGAAACCGAGCTACCGATTAAACCAGGCATATCTGAATATATTTTTTGGATTATTGAAGAGCGTGTTTCGACTCCTGTATTTGTTGTCGCTATCTATCGGCTACCAAAGATTGTCTTCGTGGGTGATTTTTAAAATAATCTCCGTAAGTTTAGTCTTGATTATTGTTAAAAACTTATCATGGGTGATCTGAATGCCGATATTCTTAAGGATTGTGATAATGCTAAGTTCGTACGCAATTTATATGCTGAACTTTCTTTGCATTTTGTTCGGCATGGACCCATGCATTTCACTTTCACCTCGAGTACTTGTCGATGATAATGACTCAATTATTGATCTTGATAACATCCCTTCACCCTTTGTCAATGGTCATAATATTTATTCTGCCATTATACTTTATCGTAATTTTTCACGAGTCAACACTATTTCAAATTTTATTATTTACTGCGATTTTAAAAATATTTCTGTCAAGGATCTTCAATGTTTGCTTTCATCATGTTGCTGAGATCGACATTGAGCGTGCACTGGGATGTCTCTTTGATAATATATCAGCGGTCGCGGGCTCACTCGCTCCTTTTAAAAGAGTTATCCCATTTGCAACGCAAACGTAACGCATTATTTAGACGTTGCTCACGTACTAAGGACCCAAAAATACTTAAAGAATTTCTTCATATTAGAAGACATATAGGCGAACCGTGGCAACTAAAACAGAGTGTTATCAGAATCCTATATCTAAGGCTCTTAATAATGACAATGTTTATAAAGAGTTGCGTAATATGGAATTCCTCCACAGATATTCTCTGGGCCGGCTACGCATAGATTCTGGAAGGCAATGTTATGGCAGTACTCGTGTACAAAATTGTGCGTGTACAAGTTCCAGCGTATCTAGAGTACCTCTTCTTTAGATGTACACCCAGGGGTTCTGAAAGGGGAGTTATAAGAAAACTCGTACCTCCCTTGATGTGTACCAAGACTGGTAAACACTTCCTCCAAGTGCTAGGTGCGCATCTATGGAGGTCCTTACAAACAGAAATTCTTGTCCTAGCCTCAGTAAAGGCCGCAGCTCCGAGACACTGCTCGGCACTAAAACAGTTTTAACCTAATGTACTGTTTATTTATTTATTTATATTGTCTTATTTATTATTTATAGGATGCTAGACGACGAGAGATTGTGATGACGAATGTCTGCTTTATGTGTCATCTAATTTTAAATTATGTTTTAGTATTATAACTGACTATGTATTGCCTGTAGTTTTATTTGTATTACATTTTATCTGTTGGCTTACTATGATATTCGTCGTATTTGTATTTAATCTGTGACTAGGATAATTCATAACTATGATAACACTGTGCAATATTCTATTTATACAAGCCTTTATATAGTATTTATTTTTATTTAAGAATTGTAAATTTTTATACCGTATAAATAAACTTATATCTATCTCTCTCTCTCCAAATCAGGGTTATACACGTAGTGCGAATATATTATTTAATTTAAGTGTTTGCCAGTAATTATTTATTTAATGCGTTTTTATTGTTATTATTGAGAGCGTTTTTATATTTTATATTTCATGCTTGTATGTTTTTACGTTTTTATACTTTTATATTCTCTTTGCTCATCACCCCGTATACCCATTAGTAAACGGGTTTTTACAGGGACACCCCTACCACCTATGTGTGGGGGTGAAGACATTCTAGTTTTTTCCCATCCCAGTCCCCACCGTCTCGCATTCGCCCGGGGTTATGCCCATGAGGAAGGGAAAACCTTGTAGGAAAACCTTTCCCGAGACGGCCAGTGTATTGAAACATTCTTTTTAGATGTTCAGGTCACCTTGCGTAGGCCCAAACACCGAAACCGAATGTTCCACACCTTCCGCTCACGTTGTGAAGTGTGGAAAAACACCTAACCGATCCCAAAAGCTGCACAAGAATATTGTCACCCATCCAAGTGCCAACCGCACTTACTGCTGCTTAACTTTCGTGATTGGCCGAGGTGCGTCTCCGCTACTTCGCCACCGTGTCGGTTTTGTATACTTTTATATATTTTTATAATTTTTCATACTACTACTTATTTAAGAATGGTTGGCACTCATATGCTAAACATGTGTATTTACTTTTTATCCTGTATTTATCATTCATTTTGTCTCACGGTGGATTATCCTTCCAGGCATAATAAATGCTTTTAAATTAAATCTCTCTCTCTCTCTCTCTCTCTCTCTCTCTCTTTCTCTCTCTCTCTCTATTCCGGTGAGTACTAACTCGAACAGTATTTCTAACGCATTCGGTTAAGGTTATTTCATCTATATCGGTGAAAGCGTCTGCTGTTCTGCGGCATTCATTTACTATTGTTCTTAAAAATTGCAAGTTTTTGCAAACCGAATTTGGAGGTTAGCATCAGATTTTAAAGCGAGAATTTGGCGGCCTTGGTTTGCGCAGTTTGGACGAGTTAGCGCCACCATCGGAGTTTGTCCAAAATTTGCACCTTCATCCCTACTCAGCACATACAAAGGCACGACAGACTGGGTCACTGCGACATACGTACGCAAGTGCCTTTACCGAGCTGGTGGCCACGTTAACGTTTACTATCTCTTGCGCGTGATCATACAACCGGCTTCGGCGAAATGACTGATGCTCCACCGCCGTCGATGGATAGTTTCACGCGAAATATTGAGAATAATATTATCAAATATGTCGTGTAATATTATCAAATACGTCGTGGTAATGGTGGGTCGCGTTGAAAGTAAATTGACTTTATGTATTCCATGCCCGAGTAGATCAAATAGAAATATCAACTAATTCGAGATTTGCGGAAACAAATGAGAGATTCACAAGTTTTGAAACACGAGTAGCCGCTATTACCACTTAAGGAAGTAGTAAAATCCTCGCTACTATCATTCTGCCTCTGATAGCGAAACAGATAATACAGTTTTATCCATGGATCCGTCGACTCAACTCTGCACCTGAAGCGGATTCTTCACGTACCACAAGGGGATTAGTGTTGAAATTGTCCTTTACCACGGCCAGAGATTTGGTGATGGAGAGGGCATTTCTTTTAAAGGGTTATAAAGCACATGTTATTATTGGTGAGGGGGAGACATCTCTGCCTCAGATCACTCTGGCCCAAAACAACCTTCAAATTATGATCGGCTGCTCTGTAAATCTAACGAATTGGGTTACGTGAAACTTGTTGTTATTAATATGTCTGTCTTTCTGCGTAAGGTGAGAGATGGGTTATTATTGTGTCTGTCCTCTTCAAGTTCAAAGTCGAAGCTATTGCTCATTTTAATTCCGACGTCACCAATGACCCTGAATTACTTATATTACACCTAGTTGACAAAGCGGTTGCTCTGCTGCTGGCTGGGGTATGTCATACGCCCAGAGTGGCCTATCCTGTTAAATTATTTAATGTTTTGTCGAGTATCCTACCTTACTATGGTCACGTTGTCATCATCATGGACTTCAACATAGACATGAACTCTTCCGGTGGGGCAGCGGTCATGATGGGCATGCATCTGTCAGTACTGGGTCTTGCACTTAAACCATCTAAACTAACAAATCATGCACTAACATCGAACGGATCTTCTCAAATTACGCCATGTCTCCATCAGTATAACCTTACGGTTGCCTAGCATGCTAGCTGGCAAGAAAAATTATTTGTCACGAAACCTGGAAGAGATCAACCTACGCAGTCTAGTCACTACATTCTCATCAGTCTTTAATAGTTATCTTTACATCTACAGATCATCCTTCCTCTTCTTGTGCATCTGACTCATCGAGTAATCTTCCTCCGATTCAATTTGCCATAATATCATCATCATTAACAATCATTCAAAAATCATTCTTATTACCTTCGATACTTTGGCTTCATCTAAGCTTGTCTCCGTTAAGTCAAAACATACACTTTTGGTCTTAGAGTTAATATTAAAGCCAGGAATTGAGCGTACAAAAACTTCCAGTGATTGGGTTTAGCCACTGACTACAATATGTACAAGATTTTTCGAAATCAAATATCAAATGCACTTGATTCAAGTAAATTCAAGGCTGAGAAATTAGACAAAGAAAAGGACATCACTGGATGTCGAAAATGTCTTAAAAATATGGGTCTCTGTTCTACGTCTAACCCCTCACTCATCGCCTTTTTCTCTGTACTACAACTAAACAATCATTATACATCTTAAGCGGAAGTTTAGAAAAAAACACAACACTCAGACTGTTCCCCTAGGAGACCTTGATGACGTTAGAAGGGCTATTGACTCCTGTATGGTTACGATTCTCGTCCTGTATGATTTATCCAAGGCTTTCGATACAGTGTCGCATGATCAGCTCATTGCTAAATTAAGAAATATAGGTTACTCGGATGTCATTCTGAACTGGTTTTAACGTTACCTATCGGGACGGACATAATCAGTTGTAATTGAGTTTAGTGAACTGTCCGAATGGCTCAGGGTTAATGCGTGTGTACCTCGGGGCGGTATTCTTCGGCCGATTCCATTTTTAATCTTTATAGAGGTTTTTTCTAGAGTTCTATAGTATAGTAATTATATGTTCGAACTTGGAGTACGCCGCATATCTGAGGATGCAGACGCGATTACGTCTTGTGCAGAACGGAACTGTCGAAAGTAATGATTCTGGGTAGTCGAGCTTTTGTCTCGCGTAGCGTTTCAGCACTGCTCCGATAGACAGAGTCGACACATACAATATAAATTATGAAAACAAAATTAAATCACTTTGTGTCTTTATAACTCCCATTCTCGACTGGTCACGACAAGTGACGAACCTGGAAGCTGATAAAGAGCCTGGTAGAGTCACTTATTTTCCCGTATTGCGAATATGAGTGTGCGGTATACAATGGCGTTGATCAAACTAAAAATCTGTAATTGCAGAGACTGCTAAACGTCTACGTTATATTTGTATCGAGTAGCGTACCTAAGCGCAACCATGTTAATCTACATAGGTTGCACTTGAAATGGCTGTTGGTTGAGTCCAGACGCTCGCTTCTCATAACACCCTTGACTACAGTATTATATCATATAACTCCCGTCTATATGTATCCAACCATTTTATCAAGTACGGTACCTTATCTTTCAATCCACGCACTTAATCTCGATATTTACCCAAGTCTCTTTCCTACCTGTCCCCTCAAACTGAAGCATTAAACAAATATTTCGTTATCATTTTATCATGCATCATAAGCAACTTGCCACTGTCAGTTCCAGCCTTGCGGCCATCTCTAACAGCAGTCGTCCACGTCTGTTCCTCTGAGACATTCCTCACTCGACCGAGCGCGCGTTGAAATCGCCCGCCATGATTTTGTTGCCGGGGGTGTCTCACGGCGTCTTCGAGACTCTCCAGCTTCTCTGCGTAATCGAGAGCGCTATAATTCGGGCTAAGATAGATGCTGACATAAGTGATGTCGCCCATCGTTGCCCAAACGTAGCCCTCCCCGGATCCGCGTGCGGTGATCCGCGTTACCCATTCCCCGCATACCTATAATTCCGCTGTACTCGTGCTGCTAGCGAACCAGTTTGGCGGTGTCAAATTCCGGTACTGTTCACTAATGACGAGGATGTTTGCGTGTAGCTCCGCCGCAATCTGAGGGAGCAGCGCGTGTGCCACGCTACTCCGATTCATACTGCATTGGAGAACAGCTACTGGCATTTTATTGTCTTCGTCTTCGTTGTCGTCAGTGCTGCTTTAAATGCTGCACACGCGCCTGAACCAGCAACGTGTGAGAGGCACTTGTTCTCCTTCTTAGGACAGAGAAAGCACTCAGGTGTGCTTTTACATGCCTGTGCATCGTGCCCCTCTCGAAGATCATCGCCAGCAGCACCGGTGTCTGTACGGTCCTTTACAGTCTTTTTTGATATGGCCGTACCCGAGGCATTTATGACACCTAAGTATGCGAAGCCTAGATCTCACAAGGCAATTGACCAAACCGATTTTAATTCTTCCTTTTTTGAGGATTGCGCTTGCGTCCCTCGCGTCGAAATCGCATACCGCAAGGGCCAAGCCTCGGGCGTTAGACCCAAAGACGTGCACCCTTCTTTCTGCGCTGTCCCCGAGTTCGCGGTTAATAGCGTACTTAACGTCTTTTTCAGTCGTGATACTGTCCAGGTGGAGAAACTCCAGCGTTGTCGTAGCTGTCAGGTCCTTTACCTGGGGTTTTTCTCCGAGGGCGACCTGCAAGGTCTGTTGGAAATCTTGCCGCATCTTCTGTTTACCGAGTCGCAGCAAAACACCACCCTGCTTTGTTTTTCGTATCTGTCGCACGTCCATCTTGGTCTTCGTAGGATTCACCTTCAGACGTATGGTCTGTAAAACATCCTCATACGTCTGCCCCATCGCCGGTTTGATCAAAATCGTGCATCTGCCCTGTGCGGGCTTTGGCCGATCTGAGTGCTGGTTTTGGTGAGCGGTGGATTGCCCAGGTAGCAGTTCGTCCGTCCGTGTAATAGCCGCTGCCGTCCTTTTTTTCTTCTTGTTTTGGACGACCGATGACCAAGTTTCTGTCTGGGGTACGTCTTGCCTTTCCGCAACAGTCTTTTCTGGTGTAGGGATTTGTTTTTCCCGTTTTCTTTTCTGTTTTTGCTGAGGTGTGGGCTCAGCCATACATACGTCTTTGGTGTTCGTTGTTGGCTTGCGGAGCAATTTCATTCGCTGCAATTCATATCGCGACTTCGACCGATTCATTTATTTCGCTCATTCCGCTTGTAATACCGCGACTAACATTTTTTTGGGCGTTAGTTCTCTCGGTCATCCTAGATAGGCTGCTGCGTATGTTGAGCAATTGTTCATACAGCTTGCTCTCTGCAGCTTTCCAAGTAGTTGGCGAGCCTCCGACGTGTCGAGCGAGTTTTCTTGGCGCAGTTACCGCCACGCCAGCCAGGTTATCTATCGGCGTGATGGGGGAGCTGGGAAGCCCCCGTGATCCTCTTTAGTCGGATGGCGCAGGCAGCACTCTAGTACCTGCAATTTTAATTGAACTTTCATTATTTATATATTTTTATTAATCCACGTCCCCCCTATATGTGTATGTTTGTGTAAAGTGGTCAAATAGCCACCAGGCGGTGGCTTGCATGGTCCGTCCTGAGCTGTCCCGATAACTTAGGTACCATCCGATCGCCAGTCGGCATTACTACGAGAAGCGAGATTTGCGCCATTTCCGACGTTTGCGAAGTTTGCAACGACCACTGCAAAGGGCAGCCTCCCACGCTGGCTAAGCCGGGTTCGGGTCCAAGAACTAGTGGCGGCTCAGGAGTGCGATACTGGTGTTAACGGCAGCACCCTCCAGAGTGTACGAGCCTGCAGTCACAAGAAAGCTCCCTGTTGATCGCTCCGCCACCCAGCTGATAACACCTGCTGTGTCTCCGCTCTCCCTAGCATAGAATTCAGTGCAATCATCCCACACTCGAAGCACACCCGTTAGGGGTGTCCCCATTCGCACAGGTCGGTCTCGTTTATAGAGCCGCCTTTCAGTCATATGCCGCTTGGAAAATACCCGTTTATAGGACTTCCTACTGCACATGGACTCAGTTAGCTCGAGCGGAAGTGTATGTGTGTTACGTGTGTGAGTAGTTGTTAAAACATCAACTTACCACTATCAGCTGCGTTTATATCCCACTGTCCGCGGTCGCGTATTCAGTATATTAGCGACTGACCAGAGAGACTGGGTATAGTCTCCTATGACACTACTCTCTCTGGTTGTTCCACTATCCGCAACCCGTGGACGCGTCCGGTAGCATGGAAAAGTGCTCAACCCTCCAAAGGGAGATTCCCGGATTTTATTATTACTATTACATCGCTTTTATATTCAATTATAAATACTTAGATTATCCCATGCGCCTCATTGTTAAAGCTTTTATATTTTATATTTCATTTTACGTATTACAGTTTATATTATTATTATTACATATTATTATATTTTAAATGTAACTATTGTAAAATCTTAGTGTTTACGGGGATTCTATCCCAAAAGGTCCAATAAATACTGTCATTCATTCATGTATTCATTCATTCAATCTCTCTCTCTCTCTCTCTCTCTCTGTCTCTCCTTCTGGTCTCTGCGCGCGCAAGGTGAGTTGACAAGCCACTTTTCATATTGCTCTGTGTTTATTTCCTCGCCTTTTTCTTACATCTGGTTCCCGAACTTTTCAGCGCAAATTTTTCGTGGGCGGACTGGCTGCAGCTTTTACTTTTCGTTAAAGTGCGCTTTTGCAGTCGGTCTTACCTCCTTAATTTTCGCTACAAACAACCGGCCAACATCAAGGTTAGTTTTTCGCTTGGAGAGCCAACTTAGGCGGTAATTTATTCGCAAAGCCACACGAGTGTCTCTCCAGGATTTTATTGGAACTACGGCTTTTCACCTTACTACCGCTCATCTTGGTGACGTCACACGCTACGCCACACACACTAACGCCTTCGTATCACCTCGCCTCAACCAGCTGGCACGGACATAATGGCATCCAGATGCTGCTTCGTTTGCAGAGTGCGTATATCTCGCAAAGACTATTCCGAGGTATGCCCGGTGTGTAATAATATTACTCATACCCATTGCGTGTTGATTTTGCCGGGCACCGACACTCGGCGCTGTTGCGAATTGGCTCGCGCTCCTTCGAGCTCGCGCGTTAGAAGCGATTCGTGTAGTACGGAGGCAGCACCTACTGGGCCGCAGTTTGCGAGCGCGACGGTCGGAGCGTCAGTGAGCGGGACAGCCGCGGTGGCTCTCGCGACTCCCCCCACTTCGTCAGGCGCGAAGCGCTTGGCCTCGCCTACTTCTCCATCACTTACGCAGGTTGCCAAGCCACCTCGCGCAGCCACGCCTCTCGCTCCCAATTCAGAGCAATCGGGCGGCTCTCGAGATACCGCTGCGATGGCGGATGCTCTGCCGGCGTGGTTCGTAAACTACGAACGCGCTATACTAGGCTGGTTGAGAGGATCGAGGTCAAGGTCGACGGCGTGGATGCTAAACTTAATTCGCTTGGGGCTGTACTTGAATCTCTCCGCGGACGGGTCGATACCCTTGAGGCGGTCTCTGACGAACGTTTTAATGAGGTGGGAGCTCGTGTTGAGCGGCTTGAAGATAACATGAGCAAGCTCTTTGATCGTGAGTCATCATCTTCGACACCGACAGCATTGAACGATACCGGGGTGCAAGATAATAGTTCCTGTGACGTTTTATTCACAGGTCTACCTACTGATTCCTCTATTAGTGACCTTAAATTGATCGAATTATTATTGACTCACCTAAATCTCCCGCTCGTATTACCACACATTCTCGAGATTCGGCCTTGGCAGCCGCGTCCAATCAACTCGGCAAATCTCTCTTCTTCGGCTTCAAGCCAAACAGCCACGTCAACTCCTCCCTTTCTCAATGTCTCTAAAGGTCTAGTTTGTAAGGTCTCTTCACCAGCCGTCAGAGACCTAATTGTTGATAAAGCCTTTCGTTTAAAAGGTGCCACGTCGTCTAGCATTTTTGGCTTGGGAGGTGAATCCTCGTTGTATATTAGACCTTTATGGCCGAAGACTGTCCACGCCCTTTGGATGTCAGCTCTACGTAAAGCGAAAGAACTAGGTTACATGCGACCGATCGTTAAGAATTGTACAGTATACATGCGAAAAGAAAAAAAGGGCGCTTTGCTCCGCATTCTCTCCGAAGCCAAACTCCTTTCCTTATCACCAAATTCCCTTCCGGTCAATAAAATTCCTCCTTCCTTATGAAAGGCAGCCGGTCAGACGTCTCTTTTTCACCCACAATCTCTAAAACCGTCTTTCTCAATCATTCACATAAACATAAATAGACTTAAAACTCATTTCTCATCAATCGAATCTTTAATTTATCCACAAGCCTCCGATGTGATTGCACTTACAGAGACCTTTCTTACGGAGTCGGATTTCTCTGATATATTAAAATTGCCTGGGTACACTCAATACAGACTTGATCGAGTGAGTAAGGAAGGAGGGGGAGTTGCTGCTTACGTCAGGGATGAGTACAAAGTTAACTTGTTGGCCCAATCTGACAAACTGTTTCCGAACTCTCCTGAGTTCTTTATTCTACATATCATTGGTAAATCGACTTCGCTCATTCTCAGTGTTGTCTACAGACGGCCGACAGCATCTTACCCCATTACTTTCTTTAATTTACTATCTGATTTCCTTCCTTCCCACAATCTTGCTGTTATTACTGGAGACTTCAATATTGATATGAAGTCTTCAAGTGCTGCGGCAGACATGATGAGAGCTAACATAACAGCCCTCAACTTATCGCTCGTTGTCTCTGAACCAACTCACCATGCGATCACTTCTTTAGGCTCTTCGCACACTTGGCTTGATCTCTTCCTTGTCAGTGACCCTTCACCTTCCTTTAACTACTATAAGACAACAACTCCCTTTGCTGCGGGCCATGACTTCACAGCACTACAGTTGTTTATTAACAAAGACCGGCCTAAGCTAAAAAGGTACTGGTCACGTGATTTGGGGGGGATCAACCTCCAGGAACTAGCTAATACGTTTAATACTATACATAACTTTAATACAACCCTCACACCTCATTTTTCAACAGATCCTCATATTCCAGAGCCGCCTGATCGGAATCTCAGTTCTACTTCACACTCAAATTCGATTTTGTATTTGAATCCGAATCTGATTGGGAATTTGTCTTCGCTGCCTTGTTCTATCACCAATAATTTACCTCTCTCTACATCTCATCCACTCACCTCCACTCATCGCTCCTCATCTCTTAACATGTCATCATCTAACTTATTATCCATTTCTCACTCGCATTCATCCAGCATGTCTTCACCTAATTTATTACCCACTTCTCATAATTCTCATCCACTCAGCACATCTTCATCTAACTTATTACTCTCAGCTCATGATTTCTCTCACTGCGATTCAACCTCTCACCTCCGAGCTTCCGTTTCACATCTTATGGTTTCAGCTCTCTCTACTTTTGACTCCATTGCTCCAGCTAAACTCACAACTGTTAGCAATAAATCTAAGCCCTGGGTGACAGCGGAGGTTAAAAAGCTTATTAAATCTAGGAATTTGGCATTTAAAAATTTCAAACTATCTAACCGTTTTGAGTACTACGTGGAATTTAAAGCATTAAGAAATAAAGTTTCAAATCTTCTGGATAGTAATAAATATAAATATCTCTCAAACAAATTAAAAAATGCTGCAAACCTGAAAGCCAAATGGAGAGAACTAAAAAATCTTGGTCTATGTGCCAAAACCAACTTATCCCCATTAGACACATTCTCCACCCAGCAGCTTAATAAACATTTCGTCTCAATCTCCAATCGAATTCGTCCGCTTTCGCCTTCCTTTTTAAGCACTCTCTATTCCTCTGTTTCTAATCCTCTTAGTACGCCTTCCTTTGAATTCAATGTAGTCTCTTCCTCGGGAGTTCGGCGTGCTCTTTTTAATGCTAAGTCAAGGGCAGTGGGGATGGACGGACTATCTGTTGCAATGCTCAAATTACTTGAGCCACAATTGACCCCGCAGCTTACTTACTTATTCAACGACATGTTATCTCTCGGGTACTTTCCTGACTGCTGGAAGAAATCTCTACTCTTTCCATTGGCGAAGTCGAACAGGATTGAATTTTGCTCAGATACCAGGCCCATCACGAAGCTCTGTGAGGTCTCTAAATTGCTTGAAAGGTTGGTACACTCGCAGTTATCTCACTATTTGGAATCAAATCTCAAACTGATTGATAGACAGGCAGGGTTTCGCAAGGGCCACAGTACACAGACCGCCCTTTTGGGTGTTCTCGACGACATCAGAAGGGCTATTGACTCACGTATGATCACGATTTTGGTCCTGTTCGACTTCTCCAAAGCGTTTGATTCGGTGCCGCACGGCCCGTTGTTGATTAAGCTACGTAATGTGGGTTGCTCAAACACGGTTCTTAGATGGTTTTTTCACTACTTGGTCGGTCGCTCGCAGTCGGTGGTGGATGAGTTGGGCGTCTGCTCTAACTGGCTTGGGGTAAATTCAGGCATACCGCAGGGTAGTGTTTTGGGTCCATTACTTTTTTCAGTTTTTATCAATGATCTCCCGGATGTTCTTGAGTATAGTAATCATATGATTTATGCCGATGACGCCCAGGTTTACTACTCCTTTCCACCGGACGAATTTGAATTGGGTGTCCAGAGAATCACACATGACGCAAATGCGGTTGCGTCCTGGGCTTCCCTCAATGGTTTAGATTTAAACATTAATAAAACAAAAGTAATGATCTTGGGCAGTAAGGCATATGTCTCGCGTATAGATCTAACCACTGCCCCGCGAGTTATGCTTTTTAATAAGTCTCTCCATTACGAAAATCAAGTAAAATCACTTGGCGTCTGGCTACTGCCTACTCTGGACTGGTCCAAACACGTTTTGACAATTTCTCAGAGGGTGCACGGAATCTTACGTTCGCTACGCTTTCATAAACGTGCCTTCTCCAGAAGCATCCGAAAATCTCTTGTGGAAGCCTTAATATTCCCTCACTTTGATTACGCTTGCGCGGTCTATAACGACCTGGACCAGACCAGAAACATAAAGCTCCAGAGGCTCCTAAATGCTTGCGTCAGATTTGTTTGGGGAAACTTGTGTAGATTCGATCATGTTACGCCCTATAGGTTAAAGTTGGGCTGGCTATCTGTTGAGTCGAGACGATTATTTTTCATTACCTCTTTATCATTTATCATCTTATCACATAATTCTCCTCATTACCTAGCAGATCATTTCATCAAACTTAGCAGCTCATCTCACCTACGCATCTCATCTTGTCATCCTCCGAAACCGTTAACCTACCTTCCTCCTCGTACCGAATCGCTTCACAAATCATTTGTCATCACGGCCACCAAGCAGTTAAACTCACTCTCTATCACGTCAATCGATCCATCCCACATCAACACATTCAAATCATCTGCCTTCACTCATTTTCTTCGTCTCGACTCCTTAGCTTGGGAGGAAAGAGCGATTCGTGAAAATCTCATCCGTCCTCAATTAAGCGACCTTACTGATTTAGATATAAGTGATATGCGTGATATTAGCTATGTAAGCGACTTATCGTTACAGAATGAGGCGAATGAGAATGAGGATAATTAATGTTATAATTGCGCTGTGATATTTGTATTTATTAATTATTTATTATTTTGTGATATTCTATTTTTCATCAGTATTATTTTTACTATAAGTTATTCTTTTATTTTATATTTTCGTGTACTCATTTTTATTCTTATTTTTATTTTTATTTCTCTGCGCTCACCTTTTCGTTGCTCATTCTATTATACATTACTTGGCATTGTATTATAAACTCGCTTGCGTTTTATTTTTGCGTTTTATTTTTATTTTTATTTTTATAAATTGTTACTCTCAATCGTTATTATTATTATTTTATTCCTGCGTTTTATTTTTATTTTGTTAATTGTATTCTGTTAATTTATTTTTGTAATATTATACGATGTATTTATTTTTGTGTTTACGGGGTTTCTACCCCTAAAACCCAATAAAGTTTTCTATCTATCTATCTATCTATCTTCTCTTCCTCATCCGTTTCACCTGCGCTACCTGGCCGTTCATCATCTTCATATCCATGGTCTCAAACGCTCTCACTTCCACCCTTAGTATCACCCTCTCCGCCTGATCTCTTGAGTCAATTACTCACTACGACGTGGCTTCGGAACAGCTATCTCTTTTCCTTTCAAATAACCTCCTTCCTAATCTCACCTCATCCATTCTGGTCGCATTTGATTCAATTGCACCCCAAAAGCTCATTACCATTAAGAACTCACCTAAGTAATGGATTACCACAGTCATCAAACGTAATATTAAGGCCAGAAATATGACCTATAGAAAATATCTGTCATCTGGCCTGATTTCCGATTATTGTAGTTATAAAGAACTTCGAAACTTAGTGTGCAACTTGATTAACATGAGTAAATTTAATTTTTACATCAACAAACTTAGTGTTGCATCTAATTGTACTGACTTATGAAAGGTGCTCAGAAACATGGGACAGGTTAATAAATCCTCTCTATCTCCCCTAATAAACTTTACTATGGACCAACTCAAGAATCATTACACCTCTATTTCCAACTCAGATACTCCCTTCACCCCTGATCAATTACATCTACTCATCTCATACACAAGCACTTTCCACCCCTGTTATCCTCAAATCTTCTTTTATTTCACCCCTGTCACCTCCTTTTTCTTGCACCCGTCTCTGGAGCTACCTCCAAGGTGACGGGCTGTGACGGTATCACTGTCCCTATCCTTCAGCTTTTGGCTCCCAGATACCTCCGTATTTGGTGGACATTTTTTATTAGTCGCTCTCAACTGATTACTTCCCGCAAACCTGGAAAAAATCTCTTCTTGTTCCACTTGCTAAATCAAATAGGGTTAATTCGATGTCTTACACTAAACCCATAGCCAAGCTTAGCGAAATCTCTAAAATTCTGGAGAAACTTATTCATGATCAGCTCAACTACCATTTATACAAAAATGGTTTCACCATTGAAAGACAAGCGGGCTTCCGCCGGGATCATAGTACTCAGACGGCTTTATTTGGTATCACAGATAACGTTAGAAGAACTATTGATAAGCGTATAATTATCATCCTTATCCTATTCGATTTTTCCAAAGCATATGACTAAGCATATGAGTACCTCATGAATCCTTACTTGTTAAACTGCGTTGTTTGGGCTAATCCGACACAGTCATTAATTGATTCTTCTACTAGCTGGTGGTTCGCTCACAGGCGATGACTGATGAAATGGGATACGATCGAGCTGGCTTGACACATCCAGGGATGTTGCTCAGGGCAGTATCCTGGAGCAGTGGGTTTTTTATTATTTTCTATTTTTATAAACAAACTTTCATTAATCGATGACACAGAAACGGTTGAGAATTAAGCGAGGTCAAATAGCCTAAGATAAATGTATCTAAGACGAAGATGATGATCCTGGAAAGTCAGGCATACATTTCACGCATTAACCTGGTCACTGACCTGAAAGGATCAATTGACGGCCAATTACTTGATTACTAGACTGAGGTTAAATCTCTGGGTATTCGGATTATGCCCACCTTGGATTGATCAAGACAGGTCGCGTCAGTATCCCAATACGTACACAGAGTGTTACACTGTTTAAGATTTTACAAGCGCGCTCTTTTGCGTAAAAATAGGAAAAAACTTGTTGAGGCGTATATCTTTCAACACTTCGATTATGCGTGTGCTGTGTTTAATGTCCTAGACAACTTCAGAAACTTAAAACTTCAGCGTTATAATCTTATTGTTACATATTATTATATTTTAAATGTAACTCTTACGATATTATATATTTATTAATAATATAATATTTATATTATAGTATTAATATTTATTGTAATTGTTACAATTAAAATATAATAATATGTAATGGTAAGAATATAAACTGTAATACTTAAAATAAAATATAAAATATAAAAGCTTTAGCAATGACGCGCATGTATATATATATGGGGTATTCCGCGTGAAGTGGTCCGAACAAAATTTTAAAATGCACCAAATTTTGGGTACACATTGCAAATGTTTTTCAGAATACAGAAAAAAATTTTTAGGTACTGGTATTTATTAGCTCAAAAGTTATTCTAACCTCAAAAAGTGAACTTTTCCATATTTTTTTCAACACCAGCTGGGTTTACCGCTATATAACTCAAAATCTATCAACTTTTACTATAGAACATTATATGTAACATTCGTTGCTAATTATATCTAGAATTTATTCTTCTGGGTTAGAATTTCTTATCTCAAGGTCAATGTTACATAAACTACATGTCAATATTCAACTTAAAAAAGTATAAGTTCGCCACAATTGATTTTTTTATCCAAAAGTCTAAAAGAAACCTTGGAGCAATACCTTTCAAATGGTCTGTAGCATTTTTCTGGCCTTTATTTCTGTAAAAAGTTATGATAATTTAAAGAAAGACAAAAAATTCACAAAAATTAACATTGTATTTTCCATTAAAATTTTTTAAAAAATTTAGTGTTCTAACCCAGAAGGATAAATTCTACACATAATTAACAACTAATGTTACATATAATGTTGTATAGTAAAAGTTGATAGATATTGAGTTAAATAGCGATGAACCCAGCTGGTGTTGAAAAAAACTGGAAAAAGTTCACTTTTTGAGGTTAGAATAACTTTTGAGCTAATAAATTCCAGTACCTAGAAATTTTTTCTGTATTCTGAAAAACATTTGCAATGTGTACTCAAAATTTGGTGCATTTTAAAATTTTGATCGGACCACTTCACGTGGAATACCCCATATATATTATAACGGGTACGGATTTTCGAGTGTCAGCGGGGTAGGTCCCTGGATTATTGGCGACCATCGTCGATAGGACCAAGTCGACTAGCCGGGATAATTCCGAATTGTAGCGCAGTGGTGAGGCTTCTGCCTCGCGCTCCCGGGATCGTGGGTTTGCGCCCCGATACCTTCGATATTTTTTTATTCCTTATGTTCAATCCGTACCCCGTTACAATATATATATTGTAACGGGGTATGGATTGAACATAAGGAATATATATATATGGGTGGTTCTCTGTGACATCGAAGATGAAAAAAATAAATATTGCTATAACTGTGGGAATATGTTTTAGAGGTATCCAGTAGTTCCCCTGAATTTTTTCAGATTTTTTCTGGGCCAATATTTTAAGTTACAGAGAGTCAAAGTTGACATTTTAGCACTTTTTTGCATTATATGCCCATTTTCATGAATTTTTAGCTCCCAGGGGATGCATTTTTCACTAAAACATAAGTATGACTTTTTTTGTAAAATTTTCCGAACTTTTCATAAAAAATACTTTTAAAGACATAAATGTATGCTGTCACACTCTTGTAAGCCATTTAAACCTTAAATAGTGAAAATCAGCAATTCTGCTCCGGACTCTGGTAACCTAATACTGTCTAAAAGATGTCTTTTTATAGTCAGAAACTGACTAAAAATTTCCAGAGTGGGTCTAAATCATTAAGATCACTTATGGTCAAAATATCCGGGAAAAGTGCCCGAAATATTAATAGAAATGTATATTTGTTGCCTTATAACGATGAATCTAGTAGCATGATCATTGCAAAAAAATTTATGCACTTACCTTGGAATGGTAGAAAAGTATCTCCAATTGTTTCAGTATCTATCTAATCCCCTGTAAGCTGCTAAAAATACAAATATTATTATAAAATTATAAAAAATTATTTTTTAAACATTTATAATGCTGGATTTTTAGTTTTACATCCCTTGCAAGAATTATAATACTAATCTGAAGGATTACTATAAATATATAAACATCATTATTACAATAACTGAATATACGTCTTTAATACAAAAGATATATAATAAATCGGATATATAATTATAATGAATAATTTTATAACGTGACAGTGACAAATTTGTGAAATCTAAACAATGTATTGCTGAATAATAATAATAATAATAATGTTGATACTTTTATAGTAATCCTTCAGATTAGTATTATAATTCTTGTGAGGGATGTAAAACTAAAAATCCAGCATTACAATGTTTAAAAAATAATTTTTTATAATTTTATAATAATATTTGTATTTTTAGCAGCTTACAGGGGATTAGATGGATACTGAAACAAGTGGAGATACTTTTCTACCATTCCAAGGTAAGTGCATAAATTTTTTTGCAATGATCATGCTACTAGATTCATCGTTATAAGGCAACAAATATACATTTCTATTAATATTTCGGGCACTTTTCCCGGATATTTTGACCATAAGTGATCTTAATGATTTAGACCCACTCTGGAAATTTTTAAGCAGTTTCTGACTATAAAAAGACATCTTTTAGACAGTATTAGGTTACCAGAGTCCGGAGCAGAATTGCTGATTTTCACTATTTAATGTTTAAATGGCTTACAAGAGTGTGACAGCATACATTTATGTCTTTAAAAGTATTTTTAATGAAAAGTTCGGAAAATTTTACAAAAAAAGTCATACTTATGTTTTTAGTGAAAAATGCATCCCCTGGGAGCTAAAAATTCATGAAAATGGGCATATAATGCAAAAAAGTGCTAAAATGTCAACTTTGACTCTCTGTAACTTAAAATAATAACCCAGAAAAAATCTGAAAAAATTCAGGAGATCTACTGGATACCTCTGAAACATATTCCCACAGTTATAGCAATATTTATTTTTTTCATCTTCGATGTCACAGAGAACCACCCATATATATATATATATATGGGCTATTTCACGTCAAGAAGTGTGATGAAAATTTTAAATCGCACCAAATTTTGAGCACAGGGTGGAAATATTTTCCAGAAAAAAGAAAAAATTTTTAGATGTTACAAATAATGTGACTAAGAGTTATTTCACCATGAAAAATGGAAACATCTCAATTTTTTTAAAAAATTGCTATTTTCAAAGCCTTTTATCTCAAATTCTATTAGTTATTATGAAAAAAACATTGTTTACAACTTTTGTTCAAAATAATCTTTAGAACTTATCTACCCAGGTTACAATTCTTAATTTTAAAATCTCGAAGAGATCGGACACCCGGAAATATTGATTATCAAAAAAGGCGACCACGCCATAATTGTTTTTGATCTAATATCGCTCAAAAGACCACATTTTTCAAGACCTTCGAATGGCGGTGGTTAAATTATTGGCCAAGACCGATGGTGAAAGTTGAGCCTTCAAATACATGAAAATAAGTAATTTTATGATGTTTATGAGGCTTAACTTTCACCAGCGGTCTTGGCCAATAGTTTAACCACCGTCATTCGAAACTTCTTGAAAAATGTGATCTTTTGAGCGGTGTTAGATCAAAAACAATTCTGGCGCGTTCACCTGTTTTTGATAATCAAATTTTTTTTATATTTCCGGGTTACCTATCAGTTTCAGATTTTAAAATTAAGAATTTTAACCAGGGTAGATATGTTCCAAAGATTATTTTGAACAAAAGTTGTTTGTAATGTTTTTTCCAAAAATTCAATAGACTTGAGATAAATAGCTTTAAAAACAGCAATTTTTTAAAAAAATTAAAAAGTTTCCATTTTTTATGGTGGAATAACTCTTAGTCAAATTATTTTTAAGACCTAAAATTTTTTTCTATTTTCTGGTAGGTATTTCCAACCTATTCTCAAAATTTGGTGTGATTTAAAATTTTCATCATACCACTTGACGTAAAATAGTGTATATATATACACCACTGCATATTATAAAGATATTTCGCTGCCGCCGTCGCCGCTGCCGTGTGTAAAAATTTCTCACTGCCCCTATATCAGCATATATATAAATATGCATGGTTCTCTGTGAAATGTGAATTGTTTCAGATTTATTCGGGGCCATTATTTTAAGTTACAGAGAGTCAAAATTGACATTTTAACACTTTTTTGCATTTTATGCCCATTTTCATGAATTTGTAGCTTTCAGGGGATGCATTTTTCACTAAAAACATAAATATGACTTTTTTTTGTACAATTTTCTGAATTTTTCATTAAAAATACTATTAAAGTTGTAAATGTCTGCTATCTCACTCTTCTAAGCCATTTAAACCTTAAATAGTGAAAATCAGCAATTATGCTCCGGACTCTGGAAGTAGTAGCTGTCTACTTTACGCGCGCCTTCTCTCGTGAAGTGGCTCCCGCGAACCACCGACCTATCTACCCGGGCAGGATTTGTTACGAGAGGGGGAAGTAAAGGGGAACGCTTCCTTACCTGAACCTTACCAGGTAGATTGGAGTACAAAAATACGGGACACGCGGGTCTATAAGTGGCTATAAGTACCGCTGTGTAACTCCGTAATCTGTTCGGCGGGAAGACCGGGAAGTATTCGCCTCAAATCTACCGCTCTCTCTCTCTCTCTCTCTCTCTCTCTCTCTCTCTCTCTCTCTCTCTCTCTCCAATAGCCGGGACGCCTGTAGAGACTGTCCTCCTCTCGGTCTGCAACGACCAGCGGAACCGTGCAGTTCTGCACGTCAAAGTTGGAAGTGGTGGGGAGGACACTGTACACACCCACTAACACAAAGTTCTCCAATACTCTTTTTTATTTCCGATAAAAATATCCCGGCTCCGTTAGCACTTTTCACACCGTGCACGCGCTATCTTGATACTATCAGCTGGGCGCGCTCGACTCTCGCGCGTTCATGCGCGCGCACTCTCTATACTCTTTTTCGTTACTCACCTGATCGGTAACTCGCTTACTGTTATAATATATATATATATATATATATATATATATATATATATATATTAATTTATTATGTTTAATTACTTTACATAAGTTTTATTTCGCTTTTTTTTATATCTATTATATTTTTTATATTCTTCTACTTTGATTTATTTATATTTTCGTTATTACTCATATATTTTATGCGCCTCTATTTACTTATTATCAATATGTATACACGGAGTGTGGCCTTGTTTTTTTCCTACTTTATGTTATTTTCGTATATGTATTGGGACGCACAGTATTTTATTCAGTATTTTTTTCAGTAGTATTTCTATCTCTATTTTATTCTATTTTATTCGTTTTTGTAAGCTCCTGCGTGCGTGAGCATTCATATTGTATGTTTTTATTATTCTATTATGTTTTATTGTATCTAAGTGTTTTTTTTCATTTCTGTGTCATCGGAGTGTTATCCCTAAGGCCCAATAAATATTAAATCAAATATCTCTCTCTCTCTCTCTCTCTCTCTCTCTCTCTCTCTCTCTCCGAGTGCCATCGGGGGGTCAGGGCGTGCTACTGATGGGGGGTTGCGAGCGGGCTTTCTCAATGTGGGCTCTCTCTCAAGGCACATGTTGATGAGGTTCGTCAATTTCTTTTTGATCATCCCTCCTATGACCTATTTGGTGTGGCGGAGTCCAGACTGGACTCGAGGATTGAGGATGCCGTCATTCGGATTAAGAACTGCATGGTAATTAGACAAGATCGCAACTCCATCGACGGTGGAGTAGCTTTATACGTAAAGTCTGGCTTTAAATGTCAAATTCTGTCCACATCTAAGACTGAGCTTCCTATTAAACCAGGTATACCTGAATACATTTTTTGCAGTATTCAGGTACCAGACTCGCCTCCTGTGTTTGTTGCCGTTATTTATCGGCCGCCAAAAATCGCTTTTATAGGCGAGTCGGACTTTTTAGATAATCTTCGTAAGTTTAGTCTAGATTATAGCCAGAAATTTGTCATGGGTGATCTGAATGCCGACATTTTTAAAGAGTGTGATGATGCTAAGTTTGTTCATAATTTATCCGCCGAACTTTCCTTGCAACTTGTCCAACATGGACCAACGCATTTCACCACCACCTCGAGCTGGATGGCTGGATGTCATTTTTGTTGATGATATTGACTCAATTGTTGATCTTGGTAACATCCGTGCGCCCTTTCACAATGGTTATAACATTATTCATGCCACGATACGTTATACAAATTTTTCACAAATTCACAACAATATGGATGCTTTTACTTTTCGTGATTTTAAAAATATTTCTAGCAATGATCTCCAAAACTTACTGTCCCAGTGTGATTGGTCACCATTTCATGTAGCTGAGATTGACATTGAGCGTGCACTGGGATGCCTCTGCGATAATATATCAGCGGTCATGGATTTAGTTGCTTCTCTCAAAACCATCATACCAAAAAAGTCCAGGCCGCCTTATGTAGACGCGGAGCTATCTCAGTTGCAACGCAAGCGTAACGCACTATACAGACGTTACACACGTACACGGGACCCAAAAATACTTGACGAGTTTTTTCATATTAGGAGACTCACAGACGAAAGAACTGAGACTATTAAAACGGAGTATTTTCAAAATCGTATATCTCAGGCTCTAGACAAAGACAAAGACAATGTTTGGAAAGAGTTGCGAAATTTGGGTTTCCTTCCTAAGCAGGTGGTTGACTTAAATGGTTTTGCACTTGAGGACTTGAAAGGGCAGTTTGCTGGTGTGTCGGTCTCCCCTCTGGAGGATGATGCGAGCCGCCATGTTATTATTCATCAGGCTACTGATGAAGGGTTTTTTTTTTAAAGCAATCAACATAAGTGATGTTATTGTGGCAATTTCGCATTTCTCCTCTCAAGCTTGTGGAGCAGATGGCATACCGCAGAGTGTTATAGTCAGGTCCTTACCTGTTATTGGTAATTTTTTGGTCACAATATTTAACTCCTCTTTTTCGACAGGCATTTTCCCAGACCTATGGCAGAAGGCTCATATTATCCCCTTGAAAAAGTGCAAAATACCATCATCGCCTTCTGATTTCAGACCAATTGCACTATTATCTTTCTTATCTAAGGTTCTGGAGAAGATTGCCTTGAATCAGTTACAGGAGTTCCTACAGTCACGCTCGCTTATGGACCCAATGCAAACGGGTTTCAGACAATACCACTCGACGGAAACTGCATTGCTTAAGTTGACGGAGGACATTCGTGCAGGCATAGACAAAAAGCTTGTAACAATGCTCTTGCTGTTCGACTTTAGCAAGGCGTTTGACACAATATCTCCTACCCGCTTACTTGACCGCTTAAGACAAATGGGGTTCTCTAGGTCAACCTTATTGTGGCTAAATTCTTATTTTTCGTCTCGTAGGCAGGCTGTTGTTTTATCGGGCAGTACCTCCTCTTGGATAGCAACAAACCTTGGAGTGCCACAGGGGTCAGTCCTGGGACCCCTACTCTTCTGCCTATACATTAACGACTTACGAGACGTACTTATTCCAGCAGGCGTCCAGCATGTTTTGTATGCAGATGATCTGCAGATTTACTTGCAAGTTCCATACTCTGATCTGGGTGGGGGAATGGCGAGGCTTCGGAGAGCCGCCATAGCAGTGCAAGATTGGGCTGTGCACGTCTCACTGAAGCTCAATGCCTCAAAGACCCAAGCTATTTTATTTGGATGTCGAAAATTCTGCTCTGACTTTTATAATGATGATCATGGTATTGAGCTGAGTGATGGGGTGTACATCCCGTTTGTACAGAGGGTCCTGAGTCTTGGTGTGGTTCTGGACTCGCAGCTGTCTTGGAAGCTGCAAGTGGATAACATCACAAACAAAGTAAATAGAGTCCTCTATAGTCTGCGATTTTTCAGCAGATACACTACTCAGGTTCTCAGAAAGCGGCTTGCTGAGGCGCTGTTGTTTCCCCATACAGACTATTGTTCAGTAGTTATGCTGGATGCTTCGCAGGAGACCCGTGACCGCCTACAGATCTTACAAAATACATTTGTGCGTTACGTTTGTGGTGTTAGGAGGGATGATCACATGACGCCCCACAGATATTCTTTGGGATGGCTGCGCACAGATTCAAGGAGACAATATTTTATGGCGGTACTTATGTACAAAATTGTGCGTATGCGTGTTCCGGCGTACCTGGAAAGTCTCTTTTCTAGGTGTGGTCCCAGGAATTCTGGAAGGGGGGTCACAAGGGAACTCGTGCCTCCCATGATGCGCACGGAGACTGGTAAACGCTCTCTCCAGGTTCAAGGTGCGCATCTGTGGAATTCCCTACCGACGGAAATTCGTGGTCTACCATCGCTAAAAGGTTTCAAGGCCGCGACGCGGAGACACCTATTGACACTTGATTAGTTTATATATTTATTTATTTATTATATTATGTGTAGAATCATTGTATGTATTGTCCCATATTCAACTTAATGTGCGAGAATGTATTTATTATGGTATGACTGGTGATGAATCAATGATATTTGTATGATTGATTTTGTACAGTCCTTCTTTATTTATGTAATTTTATAATTAGGACTGATAGATGTAACCGACCGTTGTTTTATTTGTATTTATTTTATACTTCTGACTTACTGTGATATTCACCGTATACGTATTATTAGTTGGCTGTGATATTGTTACCTTAATGTTATATATTTGACTGTGATATCACTTGCGCCTGATGACTTGTATTTTATTCAGATTTTATTTATATTTAATTACATTGTAATTATTATTTTTTGTAATTTACAAATAAACTTATATCTATCTATCTATCTATCTATCTATCTATCTATCTCTCTCTCTCTCTCTAAGTATCCCTTCACACTATTCGCGTTATTGTCTAAAATTCTTCCTTCTCATGGCCAAGCAGTTACTACCGGAGATTTTCACAATGACATTACGTTCTCGGGCACTGCGGCGGACATGATGACCGCGAATATAGCTGCCCAGATTTAACACTAATTGAATCAGAACCAACTAATCATGCATTCACATCTATAAGCTCTTCTCACACATGCCTTTATCTCTTCATAATTCGTGACCTTCTACCTGATCACAGTTATTTTAAGTCATCAGTTCCTATTGCAGCGGAACATGATTCCATAACAGTTCATATTCAGTTCAACGAAAAACTGACTAAAGAAAAAGATACTGGTTGCGTAATTTGAAGGGGATCAATCTCCATGATTTAGCTACTGTGTTTAATAATATCATTAATTCTAGCACAACTCATTTGTCAGATCATTACTTCAACCATTTCATTATGTTCCATTGCTCATAGTACTAGATTATTATTTAGTATGTCATCACTTAATTTATTTCCCACCTCTTACTGTAATTATTTGTCTAGCATGTCTTCGTCTAATTTATTAACCATAACTCATAAAGACCATTTCATCAGTTTGACATCGCCTAATATACTATTCTCATCCCACTTTCAAAATTCATCGTTCTCTTTACACAATTCAACTCAAAAAAGATCATTTTTATACACTTCCACAGCTATTTCTCATCTAATGGTGTCAGCTTTTTCCGCTTTTAGTGTTCTTGCACCAACTAAGCTTGCAACCAATGGAAATAAATTTAAACCTCAAAACTTAAGGTTTCTGAGAGTTATAAAATACTAAGAAACAGAATATCCAAAATACTTGACAGCAACAAAAACAAATATCTCTCAAATAAGTTAAAAAATGCTGCAGATTCAAAAGCTATGTGGAGAAAACTAAGAAACCTGAAATAAGTCTAATAGCTCTAAGTCTAACTCATTCCCCCTGGATACTTTCACTACTTATTATGTTTCCATTCCTAATCGGGTATCACCGCCCGCACCTTTATTTCTAGCCTCACTATATCATTCTTCTGAAAATAGTCGCCCTACTTCAGTTAAGTTTGAGTTTGATACAATTCATTCTAGAGGAATCCAGTGAGTTCTTTTTACAGCGAAATCAAGGGCGTTAGAGATGGACGGGTTGTCTGTGGGGATGTTGAAACTTTTAAGGCCCAGATTAACACCATTTTTCAATTTATTTCAAAGGAAAATATTTCAAAGAAAAAGAAATAATTACCGGCGTCTATTATACCGCCCTCTCCGTTTCAGGAGTGACAGAGGTAAATTTACCGAATATATTCCCCTTTTATTTGTAGTCCTTTTCAGCACGCAACGTCTGCAGGTTAACAAAAGCGAGATGGGCAAGTGATCTCACAGTTCACACAATCTCATACACTCGAAGGATGGAGGAAACGCGCGGTAATACAATGAATCGACTACGAAATCTCCGCTTCGCTGATAATGGGTTAAACATTATTTTTTTTTCATGTCCAAACAATTCTCTACGATTAAACATAAAACCACATTTTTTAATATTACTTATTTCAATAAAATGCAACGCATTTACGCATTATAAAAGCTTACTTGCAGAAGAAATAACATTTTCAAATATTCCCGTCTATCAACCCACATGCGTTATGGATCAACTAGCTCAGGCACAAAGTAGATATCCCAGGTAGCACTGTCCGTCTCGGAGACGTTTTTAAAACGTTATTAAGCGTTTTAAGCGTTTTAGAAACGTCTAGAAACGTCTTTAAGACGTTTTGTGCTGACTGGGATTGCAATGCACATGCATCCTACTTATCACACGCCAAATAGAGAGGGAAATTTAAATTAGTAATTTTAAATATAAAATATAATAATAATACGGTACTAATTTTGAGACTGCAAAGAATTTTAAATTTGAACTATGTTTACATTTTAATTATAACTCTTTTTTGAACGTAGAAACTTTTGTTTCATATTTTCAAAACGCGTCCATCAAAAATGAATTATATAATAAATTTTATAATCAACTACCATAAAAAATGTTGATACACTAGGTACGTATTAGATATAATGCATCTAGTTTCTTTTACATTAACTATATGTTAAAAGCCGATTAATATTTATGATTACATAAGAGTATCATACAAGTTTACATTTCTTCAAATTAATTGGTTGTCAAGATCAGAAAGAAATATTATGTAAAATCAATATATACAAAGTCTTTATATTTAATACATAAATAATCTTTATAATTTATTTAAAAAAATTTTAATTAAGAACGTTTAAATATTTCATAAAATGTAAACAGATCGGTGGACAATTTAGACATACAGTGCCACACTAGCGAAGGAAAAGATCGAGATAATGGAAGAAAAGTTCATGAACAATCTGTGAATTCGGGTCCACCGCCGCCACCGCTACCACCACCATCAATCAATGATGCCTCAAATACTTTTCCTGTGATCTCGATGATAGAGAGTGAACCATTAATAAAACAAACTCAATCACAACAGCAACCACTTGCCACAATCAGCATTCGGGATCTAACAAGCGTTCAACTGAGGCGTACCAACGTTAAGATGCACGCACCCAGCACATTTTCTGTGCCACCCAATCGAAGTGTATCTATGACTAACGGTTAGTTATTAATAAAGATTTTAAGTAAAAGTAGTAAACATCGAATCATAATTAAATATAACATGTTGAATTTTCATACGTTTTACGTTTCGTTTTTGGATCGTAAAATAATATAAATACTTCTCGTCACAGTGTGTGTTAAATTCTATTTTACGTATTGTACGTCTTTTATTAATCAC
Source organism: Theocolax elegans (assembly GCA_026168455.1). Classification (NCBI taxonomy): domain Eukaryota; kingdom Metazoa; phylum Arthropoda; class Insecta; order Hymenoptera; family Cerocephalidae; genus Theocolax; species Theocolax elegans. Next base: position 41,586,981 of record CM047426.1, on the reverse strand, counting down.
ATTTACACCCTCTCTAAAAATAGTTTGTGATACATTGCGAGTAGTACTCACGTTTTACAATTCAAATGAACACCGTCCGTATTAAAATCAAATACCATCAAGTGTTTTATTGAGTCACGAGTTTGGAATTGATTAACGCACGCGTAGCTAACGATATTTTTCGTTTCAGTGAACGAGAAATCATATTTTATAAAATGCAAACCATGTGTAAAATGCGATTTCACGCACACGTATAACGAAAAATATTGTTCGATAGACTTATACAAGATGATTTTCAATTCGTATAAGGATCACTCGCTTCGCGCGGGCGATAAAACTCTTCTTTATTTGCAAATCAACACTATTATATGTAATATCGAAAAAGTACTATAAAATACATAGAATGTACATCTACAGTGCGTGAGAAAGCATTTCACGACCCAAAATCGAAGCGTAAAAACAAATTTTACATTGGAAAATTATTTTAAATATTAGTTATAAGGAGAAAGAGCGATAAATTACAAATTTTGTTCTTAATTTTTCAAAATTGACATCGTTTTTTAAAGATAATCCCACCTAATTTACACGTTTGAAACATTTCGGCAATTAAGTGTAGCAAATGAATTATATGCTGTACAAACAGCTGTACAAATTATGACCAAAAAATTTGAACAATGTTTTTAAAAAATTGGCGACACTGTCGCGTTTATTTCATATATTTGGCAGCATTTCTGAAACTTAAAAAACAGCTACACAAACCACAATGTACAATATCTGATCTTCCAAGCACAGAGTATACCCATAGAAATTGTGAAAAGTATGTTTAAGAGAAAAACTCAATTTGTTGCAATATTTTGACATAATAAATAAGTTGCAACAAAATTTTATTATTGCAGTTTTATAAGTTAGAAATCTTCAATTTATTGTTTTTTTAGCTTTATAATAAAGTAATGCAGTAAAACCTTTTTCGGACAATTGAAAACAAATATATGTAGTATTTATGTTGAAATTAATTCGACAAATTTTTATTTTGATTTTAGTAACATATTTCTGACGTGGTATACGTGACTATTAAAGCAAATAAAATTTTAATTACTATACGAATTGTATTTTTTAAATTAAACAAGATATTTACGGGGAGCCGGAATAACATATTGTATACAAATTATTTAAAATAAGAAAAAACAATTAATTAATATTAATTCCAAAATTTATATTGCTCTATATCCATGAAATGCGTGTAGGTGAAACTGTCGTGGTATCTGCCCAATCAAGATCCTTAACAATGTCAAATTCGGATGAGATAGTATATGCTGTTTATATGTCGAAACCCACCACACTTTGAAAGTTTACAAGAGCAATAAGGAGAAAAAATCGCCATCTGGCAACCCTGATAGCGATAATAAAGCAAAGAAGACTTACCGAGAGATGTATCTTTACTATGTACCACCCACTCCCGGACTTCTCGCTTGAACTTCTTGACGTAGTGATGCAGTGTCATATCCTTCCATTAACATTAACCCTTAGAGAGCCGGTTTGCTGAAATACTTGAAAGATCATTATCTCCGTACAAATCTGTTCTAGGTTCCCCAAATTGGAACTAAACCAAACTCAATAATTGGCGAGTCGTCCCATGATGCTGTATGGCGTCAGGTTGGCATTCTAAGGATTGAGTGGCTTATACACTGAGAAAATGCTATACTAAAATTTGCAATTTTTTTAATTAAAATTACTGTTTTATAATAATCGCTGGATATATATGCATTGTGAAAGGTTTTATAATATTTTTAATAAACACTATTATTAGCATAATAAATAGTACAGAAAGAATAAGCAAAATTTATCAATTGAGTTTTATAAAAATTACTATGTTACATAGCAAAAACCATCAAATACAAAAATTATATTTCAGTGCACGAGAATCACTAAACAACATAGAAAATTTTATTACGCAATATAGCAAAATTTGAGATTTTCATAGTAATACTTGATCAAAAACACCTTCCAAGAAGGTGTCAAAACCCGCCAGTATTGTGTTATTTTAATCAAACTTTCAAAATTGTTATCTGATAAATAAATTCTGCAATTCAATCTGACACTGTTATCTCATTAATAAATAATTTTAATTCTAAGTCCCTTATTTTATCTATTTCTTTGAATTTTAATTAAACATTATTTTAAATATTACGAAAATTTCATATAAAAATTTCTGCCATTGAAAGAACTGAAATCAAACTGAAATCGACAAGTATTTTGAATCGTACCATAAATTTATGTTTTAAATAAACATTTATATATATATATATATATATATTACTTAAACTTCGTAAAAAATTTCTGCAATTGAAACCACTGAAATCAAACTGTAATCGACAAGTATTTTGAACCATGCAAAAATTTCGACCAATCTGAATACAGATTTTTTTTATGAAAAGTATCTTACACTATTACTTTTCATTTCTGGCCCTCTCATGTCTTACAGTAATAAATAAATAATATTCTAATGATGTTAATTTATGCAAAATTAATTTCTGCAATACTAATAAAATGGACATTTCTTTTTTATTCTCTTAAATAATAAAATAATACTTGCACCACCGTTGGTTAAACGCTTCATATATGTGTTATTTCTGACTTACTAATGTACCCCTGTACATTTATGAAAGTGTAGTACCGTGAAGAAAGTGCAATAAGTAATAATAAATAAATATAGCAATACTTTCTGGCAATTTTATAGTCTTACATCACCAATGAAACAATAGACATCATTATTTTCGTCTAATAAAGTTCCCAAAACAGTAAACGCAGTATAATACCTTACGTTTTTTTTAAATACAAGTTTTTGTTAGGAATTTAGTAAAATAATTATTATTTCACTTAACTTACAAGGAGAGGTTATACCTTCTGGGAAACGGATTTCGTTGTAACTTTGAGAGTTGTTTTCTTGTACCTAAATATGAAAGAATTCATATGAAATTCAATCTCATAGGCTGTTTCACAAAAGTTATACGCAGTTATCGAAAAATCGTGAAAAAAATATGTTTATGCTTAATCGTCAATAACTTGGAAAGAAATAGACGTGGAGGAAGCTGGTCTTGACCACACGGCCAGACTTAATCTTGTACCTGGTGCAGGCGCCCGTAGATGCGAACGTGAGCACACGTGAATTACCCAGACCGTATCTTCGTGAGCATACGTGGATTACCCAGACCGTATCTTCGTGAGCACACGTGGATGATCCCAAACCGTATTTCCGTGTAAACACACACGATAACCGTTAGTTGCGTTCGTTTAGGAAACTAGTTATAAGGTAGCATTGTAAAGTTTGTATGTCGCGTAGTACTAAGTATTGCTTATTTCTTTGATTCTAGATTGACTCGCATCCCAGTCAGCAAGGGAAAGGGCGATTTCATTTATTTTATTGTTGTACACAACTTAGCTCTAAAAATATATATAGTTGGTCTTTTATAATTAAATTACGGTATAATTATTTCAATTTCCTTTCTGACTGAATCCTGGGATCTGAGCAAGACCCCAGCGAATATTCACTCCGTTACAATTTCGTTCCGAGTTATTGGCGATTAAGCTTATACGTATTTTTTCGCGATTTTTTTATAACTGCGTATAACTTTTGTGAAACAATCTATGAGATTAAATTTCATCTTAATTCTTTCATATTTGAGTACCAGAAAACAGCTCTCAGAGTTGCAACGAAATCCGTTTCCCGGACGGTGAACCCCTCCTTGTAAGTATATACATTCTACATGATTTTACCAATTAATTCATGTGCTTATTAATAATAAATTATTGGTTTCTATATAGTATATAGTCTTGTTTCCACGCGTGGGTTTTCAAACTATTTAATAATATGCCACAAGTCGTTTTGCATAATATATTATGCCTATAAATTTTAAAATAAGATAATAGCTAAGATGTACATAATAATTCATAAAATGTAACATCAGTTAATATATATATATATATATATATATATATATATATATATATATATAATTATTGGTCTTTCCGAACTAAATGCTTTATTTTTGGAATAAAGCAGGCCCCTTATACCCTTTGTCCACTATGGTTGGTGGAATTTCTCAGAGTAACGGCCTTTTTCAAAATTAAAACAAAAATTAAAGGCGTTTCGTCCTTGATCCCCAGTTTGGATACCTCAGTAAGGAACTGGAGATCATAACTTAGACGCCTGTCGCAAGATGAACTGCGACGCCAGCATGATGTTATGCGGCTATATATAGAGGAGTATTTTAATTTTGAAAAAGGCCGTTACTCTGGGAAATTCTACCAACCATAGTGGACAAAGGGTATAATGGGCCTGCCTTATTCCAAAAATAAAGCATTTAGTTCGGAAAGACCGATAATTATATATAAATTATCACCGAACGTTTAAATTTATTTTGTTTTATCAGTTAATATAGTCAGAATTAGCACCTGTATGAGGTGGTAACACCTATTAACCAACAGTGGTGCAAGTATTATTTTATTATTTAAGAGAATAAAAAGGAAATGTCCATTTTATTAGTATTGCAGAAATTAATTTTGCATAAATTAACATCATTAGAATATTATTTATTTATTACTGTAAGACATGAGAGGGCCAGAAATGAAAAATAATAGTGTAAGATACTTTTCATTAAAAAAATCTGTATTCAGATTGGTAGAAATTTTTGCATGGTTCAAAATACTTGTCGATTACAGTTTGATTTCAGTGGTTTCAATTGCAGAAACTTTTTACGAAGTTTAAGTAATATATATATATAAATGTTTATTTAAAACATAAATTTATGGTACGATTCAAAATACTTGTCGATTTCAGTTTGATTTCAGTTCTTTCAATGGCAGAAATTTTTATATGAAATTTTCGTCATATTTAAAATAATGTTTAATTAAAATTCAAAGAAATAGATAAAATAAGGGACTTAGAATTAAAATTATTTATTAATGAGATAACAGTGTCAGATTGAATTGCAGAATTTATTTATCAGATAACAATTTTGAAAGTTTGATTAGAACAACACAATACTGTTGGGTTTTGACAACTTCTTGGAAGGTGTTTTTGATTTCAGTACTTTCAATTGCAGAAAACTATTATGGAATATAAGTTACATATAAAAAAGGTGTTAATACATTATTATTATTCTATAAAATTGTTTATCTATTGATGTAAAGCACAGAAATGATAGACATTGTTTATTTAAAGAGAATAAAAAAAAGAAGTTTCCTTTTTATCAGTTTTGTGGAAATTAATAAAAACTATTATAGAGTTTAAGCAAAATATATAAAAGTTTAACTTGTCGATTATTCCGCTTTGATTTCAGTACTTTCTATTACAGAAAGTTTTTATGGAGTTTAAGCAAAAAAATATATAAATATTTAATTAAAATTACTTATCGATTATTCCGCTTTGAATTCAGTACTTTTTATTGCAGAAACTTTTTATGCAGTTTAAGCAAAATGCAAGTAGAAATAGGATGGGAGTAAAAATTAAAGATTTTTTTATCAGATAACATTTTTGAAAGTGTGATTGGAAACCATATTTGCGTATGTTGACACCTTCGTAGAAGGTGTTTTATATAAACTACTGTGTAGCAGCACAAATTTAACGTGGAATATTTAAGAATAAATAATAAAATAATTGAAAGTGTAACTGCGTAATAAATTAATAAAAAATTTCTGTTGATATCTATAAAATACTTGCCGTTGCTATTTTGCTTTTAGTAATTTCAATTGCAGAAACTTTTTATGGAGCTTAATATTATACACACACCAATATATATACAGGGTGTCCTAAAAGTAACGATACACCCAATAAATATTCCAGGTAAAAGCTTTTTTAAAAAAGGTGAAGGTCATTCCTTAAGTAACTATTTACGACGAATCCAGTGGTGAACTTGGATTTGACCTTCAACTTGTCATTTAAGGTCATTTCAAGGTCAACATTGTTTTTTTTAAATGGGAACCCCTATTTTTGACAACAGCAATCGAAAGAGCGAGAAATTTTACGTCTAAACATGTACTCAGGTCATAGGTCAAGGTGACCTAGAACCTTCTGCTGAAGGTTATTAAGTTTTAGGTATGGATCGGCTCCGATCTGTACTTGTTTGACTTAGGGGTATTAAAAAGGTCAAGGGAATTCTTGTAATAATGGTATCCGATGGTGACCTTCGATTTGACCTAGCGTAAGACCTTGAAGGTCATTCGAAGGTTAACTTTTTTTTAATGAAAACGGCTATTTTTCACAACAACAATCAAAAGAGCGGGAAATTTTACTCGAACCTGCTATGGATTAACTCCAATCTGTAAGTTTGAACCTTCAAGGTCATTGCGAGGTCATTTTTTTTACATTTAGCGTTACATTTAGTGTATGTAAGCGTTTTTACATTTAGGTGCCCGCAGCCATCCGAGAAACAGTATTTTTTGTGTATATATTACTAAAAATAGGTTTGGTTTACCTTCACAAACTCTGCTGTAATAAAAATATAAAATTTGTTACAATTAATTATGTGTTAGCTTTTGAGTTCTCGATGGATATCTACGAGACGGGACTCTCTCGGCGCGTCGTTTACATAGTCTCGCCTCGTAGATATCCATCGAGAACTAAAAAGGAGCCATCCGAGAAAAAGTATTTTGTGTATATATTACTAAAAATAATTTTCGGTTTACCTACACAAGCACTGCTATAAAAAAATATATAATGTGTTGCAATAAATGATGTGTTTGTTTTTTAGTTCTCGATGGATATCTGCGAGGCGTGACAATCTGAACGACGCGCCGAGTGTGTCTCGTCTCGCAGGTACTTCGAGAGTAGATTTAACTGCCGAAGCCTGCCGAGAAAAAGCCGTTCATTTTTTTAAGACCCATAGTTTTCTGGTCAACTACAAAAACATAGTTATAAAATAAATTTAAAACCTTGTACAATAAATGAGGCTATATCTGCACGACCGCGAAGACTCACCGTACGATGCGCGCGGGACGACTGCGGTCGACGAACGGTTCTACGCAAGTTGCGCGCGCACGTCGGGCCCGTCCAGTGAAGCAGTGAACGAGCCTGTCGAAGCTCGAGAGAGCTCTTCAGTACGCCGTCGCGGCAACGTTGACGTCGCGTTGGCAATGCGATTGCTATCGTCCGTCATTTTCCCGTGGCGGACTACCTTGTGTGTGTGTGTGTGTGTCAGGAAAGCAACATTTCAAGCGTCAGCCCAGGATATGCTCTCTATGCTGACAAGGTGAATGCACGCCTTCGTTATAAGCGCAGTGCATTTATTCCATCTTTTGTAAGTATGCTTCCCATCTCGTTTTATAATTTCGCCAAAATTTTACGCGGCTGGCGCCCAAAACCCTTTATTTATTATTATAATAAATTATTACTAGTTTTATCATTAGTTTATTTCGCGCTTGTCGCCATGCCCTAATACCCTGCGTGCATCGTTACAAAATGTATATAGAAAACTATTTTGTATTAATAGCCATATTTCGATTGAGCTTATTAGGAACTAGCAGACGACGGTTTCCTCTAGAAGGTGCGTGCACAGTTCGACTCGACGATTACACGCACCTCCTACTAATTCCATTAGGTTATGTATTAACCATGTATTATATATTATCAGTTGTTCAACAGTATCATAGTAAATATCCATTTTATAATCTACATGTGCATTAATTATAAAGCATAAAAGTTAACATAAATAAACTTAATGAAACAATCAAAATTATATATAAAGATAAAATCACATGTGTCCCTCCATCAACGGTCTACATAGAAGTAGGTTTACTTGTTGTTTACCAATAACTGTTTTGCTCATTTCTTAATTTAGTAGTGATTAAAAAATTCATTTAAACATACCAATTAGTTGATAAGATTATGGAGATTATTCAGAAATGCTTACTTTATTAATATTATAAGTTGTAGAAAACTTTAACAATTTAAACTTAATTTTAAAAAGCAGACGCTAGTACCATTCAGAAAGTTTATTATTATGAAAATCTTATTAAGTTAAAGTAATGGTACATATTTTTTTATCAGGAATAAAGGGTACTAAAACTCTACAAAGTATATGAGATACGGCGGTAATGAAAATTGAGCTGGATTAAAAATTTAATTATATACAATAATAGATCATTTTTTAAGTTCATTGAAAATTATAATGTACGTAACACTAATAAGAAAATTGTAATTTTAGTAGATGAATATGCGTAACTTTTATTATAATTAATTATAAATCAAAATTTAAAATTGAATTGCAATACAAATCAAAGTGAAAATTGAAAAGTAGAATACCGACTGACATTTGGTTACCATAAGGTGTATGTGCAGTCCACGTTACCATAAAGTGTACGTACAGTACACGTTGGCATAAAGTGTACGTACACCCAGCACCGGTGAATCGTCACCCCCTAGATTGATAGTGAAACAAAATTAGGTTGGCAATAGTAAATGCCATTTCAGTTTGAAATAGCGGAATTTGAAATTGAAATCTTATTTGCTATCCAGTTTCATTTCATCTGATTTTGTGATTGGGACAAGTAACTTCTGCGTGAAAAAAATAGCTGCAATTTTTTTTTCATTTATATTTAGATAACTGAGATTGTTAAAGACGAAAAAAGGTTTTAAAATGAAAGAATTTAGTCCAAAAATTTAGTAAATTCTATGAAATTAAAAATTGTTTATTTATATAAAGCGGCGCGCAAGGAATTTAAAAGTTGAGCGCTTTGTTTTGAAACGTGAAGCTCGGCGCGCGCTTCTAAGAATTTACGCCAGCTCAGAACAATAACAAAGCGCTCAACATTAAAATTTAGAAAATTTCTAGTCAGTCTCGTGTTCGATTATTAGAATATAATATGTTATAATTATATTTTCCATATTTTTATCATAGTTCTTTATTATTTGAATTGTGACAATTTAAAAAAAAACATAATGTTCAAAATAATTACATTTTCAATGCTCGTTTTTACAGATACATTTTTTTGTATTACATATATTCGTAATAATTAATTATAACATTAATAGCAGTAACAATAATAGTGACAAAAAAGAATTCTAATAATTAATCCATCCACCTTCTGCAGCTATGATTTGCTGTAATCTGCCTGGAATAGAATTGACGAGTTTATGAAAATAATCTACTCTACCTCGCAATTCCTCCCAAGACTGATTTATAGCCGCGATGAGATCAGCGCGGGTTCGAAGATCACCTCGTGGTCGGACATCCCTAACCAGTTCAGCCCAAACATTCTCAATCGGGTTAAGATCTGGGGATCGTGCCGGCCACTCAATGACGGTAATATCGGGATGATTTTCAAACCAGGCCATTGTCGCTCTCGCTGTGTGGGCGGGACAATTATCCTGCATAAAAAAAAGTTGTGGACGCTCCAACGCCGGATACAACATGCGAACTGATGGCAGCATAATATGATCTAAAATCATCACATACTCCTCTGAGTTCATCCTTCGAGTGACCTCGGTAATTTCTCCTGGCCCATCAGCTGTTATCCAAGCCCACATTGCAGCAGTCACCCTTCCGCTCCTGTATATTGGGAGGACGTTTTGCGCATGGTAGCGCTCCCTGTCAAGACGCCACACTCGATATCGGCCGTCTTTATCAGTTGAAAACACCTAATAATTTATTTATTGTTTCATTTATTTATTGTTTTATTTATTTATCATGCATTTATATAATTTATTTGCAAATTATATATGATTTTACTTACTTTTTCGTCTGACCAAATAACTTGTTGCCATTCTTCGACCGCTAGATTTTGTAGGCGGTTTGCGTAATCCAGTCGCAACAATTTGTTGTCGTCTGTCAACGCAATTTTCTTAGCCGCTTTGTGACAATTCATACCATGTTCCTTCAAGCGCCTTCGAAGAACCATTGCCGAAACATCTCTCAAGTTAACATTTGCAGCTGCTAATTTAATCGGCTCAAATGGATTTTGGGCTACTTCTTCGATAAACAGGAGGTCTTCCTCGCGGGTTGTTATACGCGGACTAGAATTGTGGGCTCTATTGTCCATCAATCCAGCAGTGCCGTGCTCCTGATAGCGCCGGATCCATTTAAGAACAGTATTTTTATCAAACCCGGTCACTTGAGCAATGGCAGTTGCTGACATGCCGGCTTCAAACATGCCAGCAATTATTGCAGAATTTTGCTCCACTTGCCGTTTTAGCATATTTTTTATAAGGCTGTTTTTTCTTTTTTTACTACCAAATATACCTAAACCAAACTAAATAAAATTAAACTGCATTAAATTACAACGACCTAAATTAAAAATCAAAATAGAAACTAAATAATCTCTGTTGAGGACGTATGTAGGTAATGTTGGCAGAAAAAAGGGTAGACACAAATTGAGTTGTGAAGGTTTTAACAAATTATTGCTTATTTTCCGTCTTTTTTTATCCTAAGGAAATTTTCTAATATTCGAACACGAGACTGACTAGAAATTTTCTAAATTTTAATGTTGAGCGCTTTGTTATTGTTCTGAACTGGCGTAAATTCTTAGAAGCGCGCGCCGAGCTTCACGTTTCAAAACAAAGCGCTCAACTTTTAAATTCCTTGCGCGCCGCTTTATATAAATAAACAATTTTTAGTTTCATAGAATTTACTAAATTTTTGGACTAAATTCTTTCATTTTAAAACCTTTTTTCGTTTTTAACAATCTCAGTTATCTAAATATAAATGAAAAAAAAAAATTGCAGCTATTTTTTTCACGCAGAAGTTACTTGTCCCAATCACAAAATCAGATGAAATGAAACTGGATAGCAAATAAGATTCCAATTTCAAATTCCGCTATTTCAAACTGAAATGGCATTTACTATTGCCAACCTAATTTTGTTTCACTATCAATCTAGGGGGTGACGATTCACCGGTGCTGGGTGTACAGTACACGTTATCATAAAGTGTACATACAGTACACGGTACCATATAAAGTATACGTACTGTACACGGTACCATATAAAGTGTACGCAAAATACAGAGTTATTACATACATGTCATTACTTTAATTTTTAGAATTAATATTACACATGTATAATATAAAAATAATTTGCAAATATAATTTGCCATGTCTCCAGTCCATTCCAATCGGATAAACCAATTAGATACGTTTATAAGTTTTGCAGTATACTATTCATTTACTTTTACAGTAATTTTTATTTTTTTACAATCAATTTTGTAATTACTTTTACTAGCGTTGTGTTCTATATCTTATATTACGTTAACGCTTGTTAGCGCCATCTGTAGGCATGCAACTGAATATGTATTAGTATATAATAGAAAGAGCGCCACATATGATTTCTGTTAAGTTAATTTTATATAGGGTATCGATAAAACAGAAAGCGCGGACCTGCACAACAATGTTTTGTCGGGTACGGCATCCCCTTAAGTAATTGAAGTTAAAAATTTTGTAAAATAAAATAGTAATATAATAATAATATGGGCAATGCCAGCGACGGTAGTAGATCAGTGCGTTATACAATAGTATTTATACATTCACTATAATAAATAAAATATGAACTAGACAATACAATACAAAACTAATTACAAAAATAATATTTGGTACTATTTCAAACGCATCAAAAACGTATAAAGCAGAGTTAAAAATATTCGCTGTAAATATGCCCTTATGTAGTTGAAATTTAAATAATGTCAAATATAATAGGATAATATGGGCGATGTCAAGCGACAGCAGTCGAATGGTGCGTCTGTGCAATAGTATCAATAAATACGCTATAAAAATAAATTATGTACTGAGCAATACAAAACTAAGTACAAAAATAATAATAAGTTACAAATTTCAAACGCATAAACACCCATAAAAAGTAAAGTTAAATTGTAATCACTGTCAAATATGCCCTTAAGTAAATTGAAATTGAAATAAATGCAAAATAAATAAAATAAAATAATACGGGCAATGCCAAGCGACAGCAGTAGTTTGGTGCGTGTATGCCTGATGATAATACAGTAAGCATAGTTATCGGCTGTCGGTAATTCCTAGGGTGTTGACAAGATGATAGATTTGGGTTGGCTCCTAGTTCGACGTCCGTATAGTAGTAGTATATGGTCATACTCAAAAGCCTGCGAAGATGCGGTCACATTTATAAGAAGGCTGCTGATAGGTGGAGCCAGACACGGCGTCGCAGATTGAATCTCCCTCCAACACGGCCCCTCTGCCTAACCTCAATGTCGAACAATAATTTTATAATGTCTCCCAGGCTTTAAATAAATAGAGCCAAGCAGTAACGCTCCGGTGACATGGAGCCTGCGGGGGAGCTGATTTTTTCTGAAACAATACACTCACGCAGAGGACGGTGAAATGGCTGGCAAGCAGCGAAAATGTGAGAGCAAAAATGACACGTGTTGTCTACTTGCGACGAGAGAGAAAAAGAGAGAGAGAGAGAGAGAGAGAGAGAGAGAGAGAGCGACCGATCGGCTGGTCGTTGTTTACCAACGACTACAGCAACTTATAAAGTAAGTGGTACCATTTCACGCGATCGTGTTTTATTCGCTAATTAATAAAAATCTTATTGCGTTATACCAGTCCCGTTGACTGGGTATATTATTTTAGTTCGCGATATCCCCCCCCCCCTCTCTACAAGTCGACCGTTTACCGACTTGTAATATCTTGTTATTTATTTTTATATTTATTTCAATAAATTCATTTTGTTACTAGAATTTAATCCGGTGTTCAAGTAATTGAATTTAACCCACTAACGATTCCTTCCGTAATCCTAAGAGATCGTGTATTTCTGGTTGACAAGTGTCCGACGCGATATCCCTGTTTCGCGGTCAATTTCAGATTTGATTTTTTTACCTAGTTGTTATCTGGAACAGTACCTCGGTTTCAGACTAACACTTAACAGATTTGGTGAATATGGTAAATTGGTAAATATGGTAAGTTTAACCGTACCGCTGAGCAGCCGCGATAATAAAATAAAGATCCATGCGACAAGCAAACTGTTACATGGCGCACAACGTAAATTTTTAGATTGCGTTTTTTTTTGTGATACGAGCTGCGCCTACATAGATGCCCAAATAATTTAGAATTTTATTGTAAACGGAAGTGAGTTTAATTTAATTTAATTGATTTTCTTATTGTTGTCAATTTATTTTAAGAGGAGGTCGTAACAGAAAAAAATGTCAATCAAAGATGACAGTTCATAAAATTAAATTTGTATTCTGCACTATTCTTCTCTTTTAATGGATCAAATTACTCCAAATTTTGCAATAATGATTCATTTGGTCTATAGAATAGCGCTCTGGTCTTAATGTAGTTGATAAATTTCGTATTATTATTATTTGTCCTAATTTATCTGACCATTGTATGAAATGCAGTTTTATTACGGTTCTTCACTAATTTTTGCTTCTATCCTATATTATGATACAAAACTTTAACAGAACAAACAAAATACAGTATAGAATGTCGTTCTGATAACATTTTGTACAAAAAATAATGCAAATGTGTTAAAATTAGTTTGCAAACAATAAACAGTTTTGCAGGTTATCTGCGAAAAATATAAGTTTTTTTATTTTGCCTAAAGGTGGCGCTGTGTAATATTCCTATAGGCCTCGATCTGTTGAAACGACCTATCAGCTATTAATGTTAAGTGCTTACCGAGACGTACGTATGCGGTGTGCCTTATTTATTGTTCTGTATGTTACTACGTATTATATGATTCTATAATTATTTTTTTATAACCTTAAATTGTCAAATCTGTCCAATCTGGCAATTCATCAACCAGTTTTATACGACCTCCCCTTGAATTTAATTTGTTAATTACGTGTGGATTTTACGTGTACTTTTTTATTATACTAGTTACGTTAATTAGTATATTTGTTATTACCGACAGTTAGATTAATCGGTCTGCGGTTAATTCTAACCTTAAAATTGTTGTATTTAGACATTAATTTATAAGTTTGATCCGGATTTTCTTTTATTGTTGTTTAGTTTGGTTAAAGGAAATCCGAGGTAGGTAATAATAATTTTTTTTAATTAATTACACGAAAATAATGGTAATTTTGAATTTTAAAATTGAAATATAGATTGATTTGCCTTGAGGTCCGCAATTAACATACCGAGTCCCTAATTTCGAGTAGGTTAGTCGGAAAATCGGCGTTATTTAATTTTTCGACTTAATAAAAATTGTAACACCTGTGTAAGGGTAAAAATTTTTTGTTTTTGAAGTTTGCTTGTTAAATTTATATTTTTGACAACGCGGACCGGCTTTCGCGTTACAATAAAAATTGTATTATAATTTTTTGTAACATTGCGATTGTAAGAGGTCACAGCGGTGTACACATTTAGTTGTTTAGGAATATATTTATATTTATTTATCTATTTATTTAATTATTTATTTATTCATTTTATAATATATTCAGCGTGCGGTTGTGACCGAGATCCGGAGTAAATTCGATTTTTTTGTATTAAGTTAAATTTAAACAATTTTTTTGTTTTTAATTTAATTTATTAATAATTCATAAAATTTCTTTTAACGTTTAATATTGCATGTTTAATTGTTTTATAATAAATTAAATCACTCTGCGTTTAACAAAGTCAATATTTTCTATCGATTGGTTTCTAAAATTTATTGTTAAAAATATAATTCTTTAACGAAGTTTTTATATTAGGCAGAAAAGCAAATTACAAATAGGTGTGCTTAATTTTTTTTCTTCTTGTAATTATAAAGGAAAAAGAATTCATTCTTCAACTTAGTGGCCCAATAATTTTATTATTACAGCCACCTAATAATTTGAAGAAAAGCATACCTTGCACATGTAAACCACGCAAGTCGATTAGTGGATTGGTACGCAATCCAGCAAACAGATCCAGGCGGATTTGGAGTCGTTAGTAGTGATGCGTACAGAGGTCTCTCGCTCTAGAAGTAGAAGATACGGACGAGCGAGAGGAAAATCAGCAGTCGGACACCTCCGACCAAGAAATCCCATACTGGGGCTCAGTTCGAGATACCAAAGAATTTTGCTTCGATGTTAGCAGAGCAAATAAGTAAATTGTCCATCTTGACGGAACGGGTTAAGGAGCTGGATGCACAGATGCACACAATCAACGGCAAATTGGACTTGCCAACCGTTGCACAGGCTGATGGGTCTCAAGCACCTCATGCAGATACTGAAGAGTGACACACGGAGACCGAGACAGCCTCCATGATCAAGCTCTCCCTACCCTAATCTGAAGGAGTTTTACGAGTCGGGCCAATCAGCGTCGAGATGGGCCGGGACACCGCGTGATGTTGGTGCGGTGGTTCGTAAGTTAAAAGTTCGATTCTCTGGAAATAAAAGCCAGAGTATTGATGCCTTTCTTGCAAGAGTCGAGGAATGTAGAATTCTCACCAACCTCAGCGAGGACGAGGTGTTGCCGTCCTTATCCGAACTTCTCACTGGAACCGCAGCTACGTGGTACCGGAATGGGAAGGACAAATGGCACTCGTGACAAGATTTTGTGAAATCTACCAAGAAATGGTACGGTATGAGCCAAAGCTTCCAGCAAAGGCTCATCGAGAAGTCTAATGCTCGGACACAGGGTGAGGATGAGCCGGTGAGAGATTACAACACCTGCTGAATCGCAATCATGCGAAAACTCAACCCGATCCCGAGGGAGCGTAGGTAATTGGACCATCTCTACCGTAACATGCTACCTCAGCTTCAATGGTTATTTAATATAGCTGAAGCCAAATCTATAGAAGATTTATTGGAGCTGGCGATAGACGCCGAGCAAACGCTCGAGTGTGAAAAGTTATATCGACCGTCTTCGGCAGAGCAAGATTTAATGTTGCCGGAACTTGTTTAAAAGGCAAAGTTCAATAAGCGGCCGACCACCAAGCCCAATCTAGCAAGCGTGGCTAAGGAAGTGAGTGAGTCGAGTCGGGAAGATCCGATTGAACGGCTCACAAAAGTCCTGGAAGAAACCTTTAGGACCATGCGAACGAGTAGCCAGGCAGCTGGGGTTAAGGTGAACAAAGGTACGGCACCTAGGAAGAAAACCCACAAGTCTCCTCCTCGGTATAGAAGAAGGAGGAAGGAGGCACGTAAAAGTCCCGATCGACGGTCATCGATTGGTTCATCCTCAAAGCTTGGGGAATCGTCGGATTCAAGAAAGAAGATTAAGAAGAAAGATGATTTCCCCAAGCCGATCAAGTGCCACACTTGTGGTAAGTTGGGGTACACCGTCAGGACGTGTCCTGACTGCGCAAAAAACGCACGGAAAAGCGGTTAGAGGGGACAACCGCATACCCCAAAGTACAGGGAGTCCCCAAGGAGGAAAAAGGTCTGACTCCCGATTACCGAGATAGTCCAGCTGCAGTTAAGCAGAAAAGGAAAGGACTGATTCCTGACAGATCCCAGGAAGTCGGAATGGATCCGGAGACCTACGATGTCTTAAAGTTAGTGACATCGAGCACCAGTTGACGAAGTTACCGTCCTGAGGACGAAACGCGCGCGTGGTGTCAGGTTGAAATAGGTGGATTTCTGATCTGAGCGTTGTCCGATTCAGGTACATCGATAACCGTAATGGGTCCGAGCGGTCTGCAGTTAGCAACCGCTCTAAGCAGGTCGCTTCTCGAGTCGCGTGCTGGCGATGCCAAGCTCGCTGATGGTAGTACTGATCCGTTGTGTGGTCACGTAATGTTACCATTTACCATCGGTAAAGAGACTCGAGAAATACGTGTTGCGATCATGCCGAACCTGGACGCTAAAAGCTACATCGGAGTAAATTTTATCCGAGCATTCCGAGCCGTCCTAGACCCAGATTCCGACCGTTTATTCCTAAAGGGAACGGATCAAGTCCTACTGTTGGAAGTGGCAAGTATGAAAAGCGGCAATGCTTCATTATCGTCAGCAGGTGTCGCTGATGTAACTGAAGTAGAGCTCACACAAATGCGCGAACTTCTAGACCGAGTGTTGTCTACAACCTTGCCAAAGATTGATCAAGGTGTTAACTCCCTTGGCAGAAACCGGTGTATCTGTTAGCCGGAAGAAGTGTGTTTTCTGCCAGCCCGAAGAGAGATATTTGGGTGTGCGAGTTAACCAAGACGGGATACGACCTGACCCAGCTAAAACGGAGCCGATTAAAGAATATCCGGCTCCCCAGAATTTGAAGCAGCTGAGACGGTTTCTCGGTATGTCATCTTGGTACAGACTCTTCATGCATGACTGTGTTACCATAGCTGAGCCGCTAACGCGTCTGACCAAGAAAGACCAGAAGTTTCTTTGGGTGGAAGAACAAGAGAGAACCTTCCAGCAGCTTAAATCTATGTTGATGCCAGCACCCGTTCTGCAAACTCCCGATTATCTGACAATGGCACTGAATTCAAGAACAAGCTCGTAGATAATTATCAAGTGGAACGAGGAATATTTCATACAACTATTCACCGTACCGCACTCAGGCCAATCCCGTCGAACGTGCTAATCGGACGCTGAAAATGATGGTAGCGTCTTATATTACCGAGAAGCACAACACTTGGGACGAGAAGTTACCAGACCTTGTGTTCGCTTTAAATACGGTGGTACAGAGTTCGACAGGATGGAACCCGGCCATGTTAAATTACGGCCGGCAGTCTGAGCCACCTGACACTGCTCGTCGAGGTAAAGCCGAGCTGACTCAGCAATGTTTGGAATACGAGCGGTTGCTTGAGTGAAGTGATCGGCTATCACGACGGGGACTTGGTATGAAAGAAGAACCGAGTTCTCTCATCCAGCGCACAAGGCGTCTCGGCCTAGTTAGCTCCAAAATATGTCGGTTCTTATTTGATCGTCCACAGCTGCAGCCCAAATACTGTTAAGGTCCAGGAAACTCAGGGACATGAGGAGAAATGTCCATTACCGCAAACCGTACTTTTCGGATGACCATGGCGAAGAGTGCGGCCAGGAAGACGATCGACATCGAGATCGATCTGCCTACGATGGAAGAGGAACCCGAACGCGACACGGTTCCTGCAAGCGAAGACGTCTAAAAGACGTGAAAATGCGAGGGTCGTCGCCAGAGTAATCCCCCCGCGCCCCGTGTTCAGCTTCGCTGTGCTGTGTATTGCCGTGGTTCTCGCGTGTGCATTTTGACTGCAAGCTGACCCTGCATTTGCAGTGAGTGGTGCAACACCGTGAACCGACATGCAGCCACACGACCTCGGTGCACGGGCGGACGGACAATTCGTCCTACATCGCACCGAGAGTTAGAGAGAGAGAGAGAGAGAGAGAGAGCGACCGATCGGCTGGTCGTTGTTTACCAATGACTACAGCAACTTATAAAGTAAGTGGTACCACTTCACGCGATCGTGTTTTTTTCGCTAATTAATAGATAATCTTATTGCGTTATACCAGTCCCGTTGACTGGGTATATTATTTCAGTTCGCGATATTTCCCCCCCCCCCCTCTCTACAAGTCGACCGTTTACCGACTTGTAAAATCTTGTTATTTATCTTTATATTTATTTCAATAAATTCATTTTGTTACTAGAATTCAATCCGGTGTTCAAGTAATTGAATTTAACCCACTAACGATTCCTTCCGTAATCCTAAGAGCTCGTATATTTCTGGTTGACAAGTGCCCGACGCGATATCCCTGTTTCGCGTTCAATTTCAGATTTGATTTTTTTACCTGGTTGTTATCTGAAACAATACCTCGGTTTCAGACTAACACTTAACAGATTTGGTAGAGCGGAAAGGTAACCGCCGCCGCAACGCGGAAAAAATACGTTTATTTAAATACGGTAAGTTTAACCGTACAGCCGCGATAATAAAATAAACATCCGTGCGGCAACCAAACTGTTACAATTTATATAAAACAAATGAATTTCTGCTAACCAAAGCAAGACGTGAGCAGTAGCGCTTTTGTTGATTGTCATGTGTCAGCAAAGATATGTTGCTCTGTAATTGACTAGGTTCTACAGACGTGAGCAAAGGTTGTAATTTATTTGGGTGGTTCGCAAAACTTTTTCTTGCTTTCTACTTCTTTACTGTAACAAGATTAATATAAATTATTAAAAAATTTATTAATAAGTCAAATAATCAAATTATAAATGAAATTTAATAAAAAAATAATAAAAAAAACATTAAAGGAAGTTAATTCATACTTTTTTATTAGAATCAAATATTTATATCTTACTGGTATTTAAATGTAACCAAGATGCTCAATATAATCGTAAATATATCATATCATAATAGAAATAGTTAACACAATTAACATACTCACCAGTTTTGCTTTGCAACCCATATTTAACGACATTAATTAAAATTTCTCTTTATAAATCAGATGCTTGTTTCTCTTCGACATTATCAACGAGTAGTTCTTTAATATTATTCAACAAAATTTGTTGTTTGTAGATTTCTAAATTTCTTTCTCTGCTTTCAGTTAGAATTATTTTCTTGCATACATTTAATATACTATAATAGTAAAAAGGGTTGGGGCCAGTCGCGAACGATCGCGGCGAATTTATAAAGGAATGTTCGGATACGGGGAGCTGCAGCGGCTTGCTGCGCGAGGGGAAAGGTGAAAAGCGGAAGAATGGGGATGCATACTTACACAAAAGAGTAGGACTGCGGAGTACGTGCTGCTAGGGCGTGCACTGACCTTAGCACGTGGAGATCATCCTCTCGAATTGCTGCTCGATACGGCTCTCACACACACTCACACAAATGTTGTTGATAGTGATCGGTTGTATATTACCCCGATGGCGTCCCGATGAGCTCTCTCGAGCTCGGGCTCGTTCGCTGCTTCATTGGTCAGGCTCGACGTACGCGCAAAGCTTCTCGCGTCGAGTCGTCGTTCGGCCGCCGTCGTCTCGCGCGCCTCGTATAGTGAATGTTTGCGGTCGTGCTGACACGAAGCGGACGACTTTATATGGGCTGCTGCTTTCGACGGTGAGAGCGGTATTCCTGGTGATGCTGTCCACGAGGTAAATACTTAACATCGTTTTATCTGTGTTCTATAATCGGCTAATTTGTTCTCTTCATTCCAGGTGTAGACGAACTGCCAACGTCGGATCTTTGCGCTCACTCACTATCACGGCGCCCGATCAGCTAGTGCGCGTCAAGTCACCTGCAGCTGCTTTTCCTGGATGTTACGTTGCAGCGGGAATTTCTGGCTACTTCCTAGGTAAATAGTTAACTCTTGAAAAAGTGATTTGTATTTAAAAATAGTTAATATTTGAGAGTAATGGTAATGTTATGGCTATCATAACCTCACTTTCAATCCTCTCCTTGCATGTAGCTGTCAATATCTGTGTGTAGCTACATGCTTCCGTATCCTCTTAGTCAGTTCAAATCTAACTATTTATTTGTATATAATAATATCGGTCTCTCCGAACTAAATGCTTTACTTTATAATAAAGCAGGCCTATCGTAATCTTTGTCCACTATGATTGGTGGAATTTCCCAGAGCATGGCCTTTTAAAATAATTAAAGGTGTTTCGTCCTCGATCTCCAGCTTGGACTCCTCATATTACCGAACGATAAAATTTTGTATCAAATAACTCGCGACACGGTCTAACACGTCGCACTCTGGCTGGTGGCTTTTCCCACCACCAGAGGGAGACGACTATCTCTCTACACTCGTTGGAGATATCGTCGTCTCTTTTCTGTATATATATATATATAGCCGCAGAAGATCTTGCTGGCGTCGCAGATCATCTTGCGACAGGCGTCTAAAGTAAGATCTCCAGTTCCTTACTGAGAAGTCCAAGCTGGCGATCGAGGACGAAACACCTTTAATTATTTTAAAAGGCCGTGCTCTGGGAAATTCCACCAACCATAGTGGACAAAGAGTATGATAGGCCTGCTTTATTCTAAAGTAAAGCATTTAGTTCGGAGAGACCGATATTATTATATACATATACATATTACCGAACGATAAAATTTTGTATCAACTAACTATTTATTATTTTACAACTTCCTAGAGTCCTGTGCTGCTGCTCGTGCTGCTCCATGTAACATCCTGGGCCATCGTATGCTGCTTGGTTTGACCCTGGTACGATGCCTCCTGGAAGCAGTCTTACCTCTCCTGCGATGTTGATGGATTATGCTAAGTGGGGAAGTGTTGGGTATCTTGGGTGGCTTGTGGTACATAGGTAGGTTTAGTGATGTGAGGGTTGGTGCGGCAGCTTAGGTTCCTACTCGCTCGCTTAATTTTATTAAAAGGTACGAAGTATTGTAACCAGATAAAAAATACTTGACAATCTAATATGATTTCAGAGCACTTCTATTGATGCTAATTAGTTATTTATAATAATAATAGTAATAAACACAAATGATTATTTGAAAAAAATTAATAGTAATTTTCATTAAATAAATAAATCAACAACAGTATTATTTTTTGTAAAAAGTATTTGGGGATGGTCTTTTATTTTATAGTGAAAATTTTTTACTGCGATTAAAAAATTTAACTTGATTTTATTTAATTAATGCAGTAACTGTTAAACTAAAAAAAGAGGAGCATTGTAAATTAATATGTTTAAGCATCAATTAAATTACTTTAAGTACTTGTTCTTGAAGATTTCTCTTGTAAATAAATTTAAAATATTATAATTCTTTTATTTTTATTGAAAATAACTTTAAGGTATACTCGTAGATTGGCATAGATTGACATACTTTACATTTGAATTAGTTAGATGTCATAAATAAATTATTAATATCTGTTTTATTAATATAACACAATATTATACTTAATAATCGTATTTGGATCTATAGTAAAAAATATATTCGACTTTTATAACAATTTTATAATTGATTTTATAATAACCTTTAAGAATGGATGAGAATAATAACTTATCCACTTATAATTAACCTTTATTTTTCTTTAAATTATTTAACTTATCGTGACTATCAATCATTCATGTCCTTCAGCGTTGAAATAAAAATCACTTATATAACATTATTTCTCTAAATTGATTCAAAAGTCATTGTAAGTGTCAAACTGTCAAATCGAAAAACCTATATGAGTTACAGTTATAAAACTTCTATATAATATATTTATACTGATATCAATATATCAATATATCAATAAGGATGAACAATAATAACTTCTTCATTTAATTAATATTATTTCCTTTTCAAAATTATTCAAGTCAATGTGACTTTACACATTCATAAATCACTCAGCATGAGAATAATGATATTCCTATATCTGTTAGGAATAATTGAAAAATAAATTTTGCACTTTCCACGGAACTGATCACTGATATATATTAATTTTATAAAAATGTAAATAGTTATCGAATAGTTGTAAAGATGGAGAACTATAAATAAACTAATTATATAACATTGTTATTTCTTCATACAAAAATTATTCAGACAATGTAATTGTCAAACTGTCATTTCAAAAACACTTATATACGCATTACACTTACAAAACTTCCAAACGATTATACACCTGACACATATGAATAACAATGAACAATAACTTATCCATTCAATTATTATTATTTTTTTCTTTAAAATTATTTAAGACTATATGACTATTAATAAAAAACATAGCACTTAATACTATAATAACAATTTTCCTACACGTGTTAAAGCTTACAAAATTGCACAATGAATTTACACCTGCCAATAAGGAAATAATCACATTAGTACTATAAGAATATAAATTGAATTAATAGTACTGAGAAATATTATTATCCACTCAAATAACATTATTATCATTGATACATTTTAAAAACATATATAATGAAAAAACTAAATATTATAATTTATAAAATTTAAACAAAGTAATAAACGTTTATTTAAATTGTTTTTTATATTTTTCAAATATTATAATTTGAAATGAAAAAGGTATACCGACGCTTGCATTTACTTTTGTGGTTAGACTTATCTCTCTCCTTCTTACATTCAGAGAAATGTCAAAGATCCACAGTCACAGCATAGCCTAGTATGAGTGCGCGAATATGAAACCTTTATCTTCCAATAACTTGCACTGTTATACAATATAAAAATGAAATAATTTGAGATGGGACATAATTACGTAAACAATTCATTTTAGCTATGACGAAATTTATAAGAGTTCGCTTGACTCTAGCTCCCTCTCGCGGTCACATTTAAACTTCTGGCAACACTTATTAACTCTGTGGCTGTGCGTTCAGCCGTTCACGAGCTGAAAAGCCCGATCTCTTTTTCTATACAGGGTGTCCTAAAAGTAACGATACACCCAATAAATATTCCATGTAAAAGCTTTTTTAAAAAAGGTAAAGGTCATTCCTTAAGTAACTTTTTACGACGAATCCAGTGGTGAACGTGGATTTGACCTTCAACTTATCATTTAAGGTCATTTCAAGGTCAACATTGTTTTTTTAAATGGGAACCCCTATTTTTGACAACAGCAATCGAAAGAGCGAGAAATTTTACGTCTAAACATGTACTCAGGTCATAGGTCAAGGTGACCTAGAACCTTCTGCTGAAGGTTATTAAGTTTTAGGTATGGATCGGCTCCGATCTGTACTTGTTTGACTTAGGGCTATTAAAAAGGTCAAGGGAATTCTTGTAATAATGGTATCCAATGGTGACCTTCGATTTGACCTAGCGTAAGACCTTGAAGGTCATTCGAAGGTTAACTTTTTTTTTAATGAAAACGGCTATGTTTCACAACAACAATCAAAAGAGCGGGAAATTTCACTCGAACCTGCTATGGATTAACTCCAATCTGTAAGTTTGAACCTTCAAGGTCATTGCGAGGTCATTTTTTTTACATTTATCGTTACCCAGGAACAACGACGTGGACGTAGTAAAATCTGTTCTCTTTGGGGTGCTTGATTAGCGTGAGTCCCCTTGCCTCTCACGTTTGGGGTGCTTGATTAGCGTGAGGCCTCTTGCCTCTCACACTTAATTATTAGCAGTAATAATCTCATCTTACTTTAAGTGCTCGAACTGCTCTCCATTCACTTCGAGGAGGCAAGGGGACTCACGCTAATCAAGCACCCCAAAGAGAACAGATTTTACTACGTCCACGTCGTTGTTCCTGGGTAACGCTAAATGTAAAAAAACTGACCTCGCAATGACCTTGAAGGTTCAAACTTACAGATTGGAGTTAATCCATAGCAGGTTCGAGTGAAATTTCCCGCTCTATTGATTGTTGTTGTGAAAAATAGCCGTTTTCATTAAAAAAAAAGTTAACCTTCGAATGTCCTTCAAGGTCTAACGCTAGGTCAAATCCAAGGTCACCATTGGATACCATTATTACAAGATTTTCCTTGACCTTTTTAATACCCCTAAGTCAAACAAGTACAGATTGGAGCCGATTCATACCTAAAACTTAATATCCTTCAGCAGAAGGTTCAAAGTCACCTTGACCTATGACCTGAGTACATGTTTAGACGTAAAATTTCTCGCTCTTTTGATTGCTATTGTCAAAAATAGGGGTTCCCATTTAAAAAAACAAAGTTGACCTTGAAATGACCTTGAATGACAAGTTGAAGATCAAACCCAAGTTTACCACTGGATTCGTCGTAAAAATTACTTAAGGAATGGCCTTCACCTTTTTTAAAAAAGCTTTTACCTGGAATATTTATTGGGTGTATCGTTACTTTTAGGATACCCTATATATATTTATATGTATCTGGGAGACGAAAAAAGAGAAATAGCAAAAATAGAGTTTAGTAAATCGGCAAGCAAATTCTTTGAAAGACGAATTTCTTTATTATGCGTGAATGAATCCCGATATAATTTGTTGTACAGTCAAGAAATATATAGAAAAGATGAAGTCTTAATAAGAATAAAATACATGATATAATGAATAAATAATGGAATATTTATGAAAGTTAAGAATCGAGGCGCTCGTTACCTGTATATATGGCTTACGCGCCTTTATATTTGCGTCAGGCGCTGTCGCGCATTTTGATTAGATGTCAAAACTTTAGTATGTTATAGCGGAAATTGAACAATATTAGATCACATCCTCGCATATACAAGTATAATTATAGAAAAATATTGATTGTTAATACAGAGAAGTACGTGAGTAGCATAATAGAGATAGTAAAAGTAATTTTTAAAATTACAACTGTTAGAGCAGTGCTAATAAAAGATTGGCAATAACCAGCTTCTTTTGGTATGAGACATTTATACTACAAATGAAACGAGCCTATAAAAACGCAAAGTGCTCAATTACTCTTCTGTAGTTTTATTTATGTTGTTTATATTAATTTAATTTAATTTAATCTAATTTATCTTCTCCTTTTTCTTTTTTCTCTTTATGTTTTCTTCTTTTGTTATCTTTAATTTTTTGTATAATATATAGATAGTTAAAACACCAGGCCTACGCACAGATAAATTTAAATTTATCTCTATAGAGATTGCATCATTTATGTATAATGTTTGTAATTTTATTCAGGTTAAATAAATAAAAATAAATAAAATAAATATTTTTAATGATATAGACTATAGGACGTCACATTATTATTATGTTTGAGAAACTTATGGTGCTGTATCAAATTGAATTAAAATTAATAGATTTTTGTCGTGTCTTTATGTAACATTAAAGTTTCTTGTTGTAAATTACTGCGAAACATGAATTTCAACTGCAAGCTTATTGGGGGTGAGTTTTAAGATATTACCTAACTGTAGTTGTACTTACTCTTAAAAATGTGCTTTGGCAGTACTTTTCCACAAAAATCTTGCAGCAGTAACAAGTGCAACATCTATCGTTTATTTTGTACAATTCGTGAAAAATTGATTTCAGTTATTTTATAATTATAAGCTTAAGGAACTTATGGTTCTAGTAGAATTATAATTTTATTTGAAATATTTGAAAACCATCTAATTATATCAAAATTATGTTACTTTGAGACTTAAATTTATTGTAATACGCAATAACAGTTTTCGAGGTTATGCTTCATCTTTTAATATTGTCAAAGTTTAGGTGTTTTTCTAATCTCATCCAAAAGGTAGTAGATAGACACGAGTTGAACTGAGGACGCGTGTAATTTGAATGTCCAAGTATCGGGTCAATCGATGTCCAAGTACTACTCCCCACAAAAAATTGTGTCTAACTACTACGGTTTTGTACATAACTTTTTCAACATTACTATCTATACTATTTTAATCGTGAATCTATTTGTTTTTGCAATAATTAGTTAATTATACAGCGCACTAATAGTTCCACATACAAATTTTGATATTATTCGTTAATAATATTAAAATATAACGTCTAAAAGAAAGTATTCGGTATTTTACCTTATTAAATTTCGGATTTTCGTTTTTAGTTAAAATACTATTATGTTTATAATAATTTTAGTAACGAAATAATAAAATTTAAGTATTTAATTAATACCTATTAATAAAAGTAAATGATAAGTAAAAAAAAAAATTAAATAATTATTACTCTAAATGTAATTATTAAAAATGCAAAGCTAATATTTAAGTCAGGATTTTTTAATAATCAACATTATTTTTATAGTATTTAATCTTTTATCATTGTACACACACCGTTAATTGAAACTTTGAATTTCCGGAAACGCCTATTTATTCGCGCCATCGTCCGTCGCGTGACAACTGAGGTTAGCAGTGCTGTTAATACGCGGCGGACGATGGCGCGAATAAATAGGCATTTCCGGAAATTCAAAGATTCAATTAACGGTGTGTGTACATGTAAAAGTTCCAAGATTTTACTTTTTAAGTTGTTCGAGATGCAGTGGATTAGATACCGAAGTACGAATTAAAGAAGATTCAAGGACATAATCCCTGTCGAGTAGAAAAGGAGATCTAGATTTAGATCTGCACGTGTTACACAAGTTTTGAATTTTTATTATAATTATTTATTAAAATTATATTTAATTAATGACATATTTAACTTTATTTATTAAATTTTTACAAAAAAATTATTTAACATATTTTAGCGATATGTCGAGAATGTTTGCGGTATGCGTGCGATACGGATACAACATATTTGCGACTTGCGTGCTCTAACGCGCATGCCGTTAACATGCCGTCCAATTTGCCCGCATTATCCCGCGTAAAAAAATTAAAGTTTTTATGAACTTTAAATAAACTTTAGGTTTGGCTAAACTTGATATTGGGTTGGCTAACGAGACTGAGCCGAACTTGTGCAATTGACTGTTCAAGTTTGGCGAAAGTATATCAAATGTTCAGCTGAAATTCATATAAAGTTTTTATAAATTTTTTTTTACAATTACTGACATATAAAATATAGTTTATACTAAGTTTAGTTAAACTCAATATCAACGTGATAGCAAGTCCAGGTTTATAAAGTTATATGATGTTGATATCAACAGACCCAAAGAAAAATTTTAAAAATCTTCTTTAACTGACATCAGTAAGAATACATCGGTTAGAAAAATGGAGATATACTCCAAAAAATTCGAATCCGTCACTGAAAAGTGTTGTCCATTTCCTTAGTTTTGAAGACATAACCTGAAAGAAGAAATTAAAAAAACCACAAAGTATCTATTTTCACATATTAAAATATGATTTAAAACATAATTAAAAACATAAAATTTTTAATTTAAACAGAGAAAACTTATCTAATGCCGCGATCCAAAATGAATCTTCTTGTGTCGTATTGTCTATGCTGATATCGTTGTCTGGATTAGGCCGTACGTGCACTAAACGGCGACTCACACTGATTACAATTATACTTAACAAACTGTCAGATTTGCAAAAAATAACCTGGTCTGCTGGTCCTTCTCGCGCTGCATTCGCAAGGGTACTGACGAATTGGTTAGATATAGATAAATTAGCCGACGAAAAAAAAAACAAGTTTTGGCAGCTAACCCTAGCGTCAGTTCACTCGCAAGAGCAGCACGAAAAGGATCAGCGGACCAGATTATAGTTTGCGAATCTGGACGATCGATAAATTATATTATTTGTGCAATTGCAATCATCGTGAGTCGCTCTTTAGTGTGTAAACGAGTTGTCAGAGCATCGTTGCGCGATCGGTGTACGTAAGACGTAATTCGGACAACGATGTCAGCATAGAAAATACGACACAAGAAGTTGGGGTCAGATAAGTTCTCTATTTAAATAAAAAATTTTATGTTTTTAATTATGTTTTAAATCATATTTTAATATGTGAAAATAGATGCTTTGTGGTTTTTTAAATTTCTTCTTTTAGGTTATGTCTTTAAAACTAAGGAAATAAACAACACTTTTCAGTGACGGATTCAAATTTTTTGGAATATATCTCCATTTTTCTAACCGATGTATTCTTACTGATGTCAGTTAAAGAAGATTTTTAAAATTTTTCTTTGGGTATGTTGATATCAACATTATAACTTTATAAATCTGAACTTGCTATCACGTTGATATTGAGTTTAACTAAACTTAGTATATACTATGTTTTATATGTCAGTAATTGTAAAAAAAAATTTGATATACTTTCGCCAAACTTAAATATTCAATTGCATAAGTTCGGCTCAGTCTCGTTGGCCAATTCCATATTAAGTTTAGCCAAACCTAAAGTTTACATAAAGTTCATAAAAACTTAAATTTTTTTACGCGGGATGTCAGCATAGTTTATCTCGCAAATAACCTACCGATCCCAGTTGTATCAAGTGTCCGGTACGGGATAGACTGTTAAGTGTTACATTTTTATGCAACATATTTTGCATTGGTTGCTGTGCAAACTCGGAGGTTACACTTTATATAAAATTTATTTCTTCTGCTCGTGTTTTTATATGAATGAGCCAGTATTGAATGAATAATGGGTAAGTAAAATGTTTACTTTTGTATTTGTATTATTTTTCTTTATGATAGTTATGATTGTTTTATTGAAAATTTGTATATATAATAAGGAAACGTCAAAATAGATGTATACACGACGCAAATTTTCTATAATATATGAAACGTACAAATCGCACCTACTTATATAGCAAAGAATCGAGAGCGAGTAATATTTATATTTCTTCTGCTAATGACGATAAATCATTTCTTCTATTTCGATATTTGATTTTATAAAAGTAAAATAGAATATCGTTAATTATACATTAACTACTTTTCGGTTAAAAATTACATTTTATGTAAAACAAAAGTTAATAAATTCATGTATTTTAAATTTAACTTTAATAGTACATTACTCGTCTTTTTGCCATCCTGGCCTCGCTTGGGCTGCAAATCCGACTCGTGTGGGAATCACGTATTTTGCGCACTTGTATCGTATACTATTTTTCCTAACGAATTGCGCAGATTTCATTTTGTGCTGACATTTGAGCGAGCGACATAGTACATTGCTGCAATAGTGGGCAAAATAAAATTTTCCTGCAACAGTTCTCACAATTATAAGAGAAAAAGTTATTTCACCCCGAACCGATGTTTGCGCCTGAGCGAAGCGAGGGTGAAAAGGTGGTGCGGGGTTGAAATCACTTTGTCTCTGATAATTTTGAGCACTATTGCAGGATTCAAATGCGTGTGCAAAATCGTGTTTTGCGCACGGAGTTAGGAAAAGATTATAATTAAATTTTATTAATAAATTATAATTATCTTTCACGTGCGGTCTTAAGGCCTCCGTGAGTCGCCGCTTCGGAGCTGCTTCGCGACGCGTTCGATATAGAGCCCCTCCGCGCAATAAGCTTCGCTTTTTATTTATTCATGAAATGTTAAAAATTTTTGGCAGTGGTGCCAACTTAAATCAAGGCGATAAAAATCATCGTCTGAATTAAGTTCTCCAACCGAATTCTGAGTTAAAGTGCTTTCCAAGCGATTTCTGAGTTGGAATGATTTAATTCGGAGGCGACGATATACACTTGTCTTCAGCGAGGCATATATTTTTATTGTTTTATAATTAGCAATTTGGATATAATATTTTAGTTATTTAGATTATGTAGACTTCAATTTTGAAAATTACCCGTGCAATGAGAATAGTAGGTATACTATGGAGATTCTAGATTACTTGGACCCCCTTCTCGGTGTAATATAATATTATTATTATAGTTTTTGGAAGTGTAAGCCCCCCCCCTTCCCCACCTCGATCCTCAATCCCCGATTGGACGCCGATTTTTGTAGATATATACAATATCACCGCGTGCGTGTGTGTATATCTATATTTGTAAGAAAGAAAGAAAATTTAGCGTATTGAGAGAGCCCCATCCACGCTCTCACCTGTGGGATACAATCACTTACATTTACATCTGCATATTTTCCTTTTTAAATGTAAATATAATATGTTGTAATTATTATTATGATCATGTATTTATTCATATTTTACTACTTTTTTATTATTTTAAGTCGTTTATTACAATCTTAGGTTCAACTATCTAAGCGAATTTTTTAACATCTCTGCACACCGGATTATATTGCACCATACGATCATGTAAAATCAAACAATAAGCAGAAGTGCCTAATGGAAAATTGTCTCGTGGTTCAAACTCTAATCGAACATCTATAGGTGCGCTTTTCTACGACTCATTCTGTTTCGAACAATCAATAACAATAAGTAACATATGTTCCAAAAACTCTTTTTTTTTTTTACATTGGTTCTGGATCTTTACTGTAATAGATATTTTGAAAATTCGCATACATATCGTAGAGTATAGCATACTGATTACGTGTAACATCAAGATTTAAATTTTCATACGGATAGTACTGCGAATTGAGATACAGTTTTACATTGCTAATATTGCTATGATCAAATTGACTTGCATTAATATTTTTTGACTCTTTCTGTTAGTCTGAAATCCTATAATGACAAATCGTAGTTGGTAACATACGAAATTCATAAAAATCCCAGGGACGATAACACATAGCTATCGCTTTATCTTTTCCGATAAAATTAAGTAAATGTATTTTATTTCGATCTGAAGCAAGTACATACGGCATCATCCACTCAACTTTTACTAAGTCAATCATAAATTATTTATACATAATACTATTATTGTCAGCTGCTACTCCAATTTGTATAACTGCGTTTAAATCATTTCTAGGTCTCGTGAGAATAAGTTCATGTTTAACGTTGATTACAATTTTACGATAATCCTCTGCAAATCCAAGAATCGTACTTAAAGGTATAGAAACATCAAAGTAACCTGCATTACCAGTTAATCAGCACCCAATTTTTCATTAAGCTAGTTAAACCTACATTCTTACACTTGTCTACCTCAACCTCATTGACATCGTACCTGATTTCCTCAAACATATGACAGATGGCATTATTCACTAAAGTTGTTTTGGTAACTACATTACCATCAGTTTTTAGTAATTTACCGTAAACATGTAATGTACTACGCGATGATAATAAACATAAATCTTGATGTTGAATAGATATTCGAATCTCATCACTATTATTGTAAGCTGATGTCATATATGGTTGTTGTGCGTGTACTTCATAGTGCGCAATATACTCATCAAATGGTGATTGAATGTTAAGGATCTCTTCCATCTTCTTGAAAATAACAAAAAATATGCAAGTTATTTTCCACCACGGACGTTTATTTTGAATCCTTGACATTTTAAAAATTCTACGTTTTGTCGTGTTAGTTGTTGGACTACCTTCGGGAGACTGATGATTGGTCTCCATTTTGGGTTATTTACATACCCTCTTCTGACTTTAGTATGAAAAACAATCCCCATTATTTATTCACTTCAATTCACTAATGTGGAGACGAATATTAATGATTTCTCCTCTGAAGTTAACCAAGTCTCCGTTTTCACAACGCGAGCGGAAGGTGTGAAACGTTCTGTTTCGGTGTCATGGCCTACGCAATGTGACTTTGACACCCAAACAGAATATTTCGAAGACCCCGAGCCATCTCGGGTAAGGTTTTCCCTGCTTCACAGGTTTCCCTCTTCCACGGGCAGAACCCCGGGCAAATGCGAAATAGTTGGGAATTAAAAAAGGAGGGAAAAAAGCACCCACACAGAGGTGGTGGGTGAACGCCGTTGAAGTCCTCCAGGCGGGGACAAACTGTAGGACGTTCCAGAAACATGGCACAAACCAGTAAAAAAAAATAAATATTAACAAAATATAATAATGTAAAGGAGAGGAAAAGATTATATGAATAATTCATGGTTGTAACTCAAGACGTGGACGAGGATAGGGCTCCCGTCACTTTTTCTAAAAAAAAAATTATAAAAGTATAAAGAATTTAATAAAACTTTAAATTCAGTTATTTATTAATTTTAAACAATACATAAATTATAAAAATATAAACGCCTATAAATTTTATGAAACTTAAAAATAAATACATAAGTCATGGAATACTCGTGGAGATCGATTAATTTTTTTTACAGTTTCTTTATAACTTAATTTTGTTAGTTTTGTCGGTTCTCTTAACCAGGACAAACAAGACCATTCCATTCACATGAGGGGGGGGGGTAGGGTCACGAATGTAGTAGAGCACATACCGGTGACGCCCCTCGGGGATGGCCCAGCCGATTCTCGGCAAGTGGTCGACCACCTGGACAAGGAGTCGACCTCTAGTTGAGACGTTGAAGGTAGCCCTTGTTGTGACGAGCTCCTGGCGGACAGCATGTCACTCACACACGCACCTCACGAGACACATGTGTACGTCCACCCGGGTCGCAGCACTTAGCCCTGCTCCGGAACAGCCGTTCACAGAGCTTAATGCAGGAGGGGGGTGGGGCGCGATAAAAACAACAATCCGTCTTGATCGACGGATTATTACACACTAATTAGGCGATCGCCTAATTTCCCGAAAAAGGGATGAGAGTGGGGAGACACACACACACACACTCTCGCGCTTTCATCCCTATGTATATTCGCGCGCGTAATTGTACACTCGTAGATGAAACAAACAAGTGTCGTCGGTTGGCCTTGACATACGAAAGGCTCCGACGACTTATAATTCGCGAATTTAAATATTCTATTCGTCGTGAATAGATTGTGTGACGATTTCCGTCACAAAGCGCCCCCCGAAAAAAAGGCACAATCTATCCACGACTGCGCGCTGTACGCTTCTCTTATTTTCTTCAATTGGAAGCTGCTTCAATGATTTTTCGTGCTTCGTATGATATTGACGTGGCATACAGTCACCAAGACTAGCCTTCGCTGA
The DNA here is from genome assembly GCA_026168455.1 of Theocolax elegans. Taxonomy (NCBI): domain Eukaryota; kingdom Metazoa; phylum Arthropoda; class Insecta; order Hymenoptera; family Cerocephalidae; genus Theocolax; species Theocolax elegans. The sequence continues at coordinate 41,554,032 of CM047426.1, read as the reverse complement.
CTGTTTTCACGTACGCCGATACTTTTTCCTACCGCTTTACATGGCAATTTGAGGTGGTACATATCTCTTCACATCTGACATGTGTACCTCGGTCCGTTTCCGACCAGACTCTTCTAGTCTCAGTCATACTTTGGTGCCAGCTTAGCAGACATGCCTTACGCACCTTAGGGAAGTGTACGGCAAATTTAAATCATAAGCCTTGAGGACCTGCTTCAGACGTCTTATAGTTCTGACATATCAGACACCGTAAGACAAATTGGCGGGTATTGTGGTAGATACCTGGCCAATAGTAATCTCTTGCTACGCGATCGTAAGTTTTTTCAATTCCCATATGACCCATAGCTGAGTGGAAATAAGAATCTACTAGAACTCGGTTCCTCTGCTCTAAGGGTAGCACAAGACACCAGCCTTTCTCTCTTTCTGATAGAGAGTCCAGGAGTTTACCGCTTGTAAAACGATATAGCATACGATCCTCAATTTTCCACTCCGGAAATCTTTAAGGGTATGAGCGTACATCGTTTAATCTAGCAATATACCATGGGTTTGTAATTACTTCGAACCAGGCAATCTCTTCTTCGTCGAGGTCTGGGTTGATGGTACGAAAAAGCGCGTCCGGGACATAGTGCAAGGCTCCTTTCTTGTACTCCATTTCAAAGTCCCATTGCTGCATTTCAAGTATCCATCGTGCTAATCTACCCGACGGCTCCTTGAGATTTTTGAGCCATACGAGAGCACTATGATCGGTCACAGCCGTGAATTGATAGACTTATGGTATGTATGGTCTCAACCTCTTGATAGCCCATATGAGAGCCAAGCATTCTTTTTCCGTTGTCATGTAATTACGTTCAGCGCGATTTAATAATCGGCTGACGTAGACCATCAAATGCTCGAAACCCTCGTCGACCAGTTGCGTCGACACCGCAACTATTGCTAACAAGGAGAGGTCACACCCTTTGGAAAACGGATCCGTACCAAACTCTAGGATATAATTTCTACTATAAAATCATGCAGAAAGCCGGAAACAAGTTTTAGTGCCCAATGCCCATTTTTACGATAGATATAAGCAAATAATGAAAAATCTCGCCGAAAAAGCCGTTGAGTTTGAACGCTTATAACTCAGAAACAATTAAAGATGTACGCATAAACGAAATTTTAAAAGAAAGCTGAGGTCGAGTAGATACGTTTTGAAAAAAAGGAAGCTCAAATATTTTAATATGGTCAAAAGTTATGGGAGAAATAAGAATTAGCCAAAATTTTATCGAAAATTTAAAGTTACAATTTAATGATTTTTTTAGCCCAAAATTTCGTCTAATTCTTATTTCTCCCATAACTTTTGACCATCTTAAAATATTTGAGCTTCCTTTTTTTAAAACGTATCTACTCGATCTCAGCTTTCTTTCAAAATTTAGTTTATACGTACATCTTTAATTGTTTCTGAGTTATAAGCATTCAAACTCAACGGTTTTTTCGGCTAGATTTTTCATTATTTGCTGATATCTATCGTAAAAATGGGCATTGGACACTAAAACTCCGGCTTTCTGCATGATTTTATAGTGGAAATTATATCCTAGAGTTTGGTAAGGATCCGTTTTCCAGAGGGTGTGACCTCTACTTGTAAGTCACTAGCGTCACTTCGGACGGTAAATGGCTTAGAAAGGCTGGACGGGCTAATACAGGCGCCTCAGCTAATGCAACTCTAAGCTAACGAAACGTCTCCTCCTGCTCCTCGCCCCAATCCCAAACCTGGTCTTTACGCAGCAACTTGGTAATGGGTGTTTTAATGTCAGCTTTTCGATTAATGAATCGAGAGTACCAGCCTACCATCTCGAGGAAGGATCTCAGCTGTTTGACATTACGAGGAGTAGGGTAGTTAAGGACTAGAGCGACTCGTTCCTCATCAGGCCTCAAGCCGTCCGCGTCCAATTTGTATCCAAGGAACGTTACGCTGGAACAACAAAACTCACACTTCTCTCGATTCACTTCGAGTCCAGCGTCATTCAACGTCCTTAGTACGTATTCGAGCCATTTTAGATGGTCCTCAAAAGTTTCATTAATGACGATCAAGTCATCTAGGTAACCAAACACATGAGGTTCCACCTTAGGCCCGAACATTGCATCTATAAGCCGTGCAAAGGTCATAGGAGCATTCACGAGGCCAAAGGGCATTCTCGTGAACTGCCATAGCCCCGACCCTGGTACAGGAAATGCAGTATAATGCCGGCTCGCCTCGGTCATTAATATTTGGAAGTACGCTTTCTTAAGATCAATTTTCGATATGTACCTTGCATTACGCAGCTTATCCAATACGGTATCCATATTAGGAATTGGATAAGAATCACGTTTTGTGACTGCATTATGGTCTCGAAAATCGATACAAAAGCGATAACTTCCTTCGTCCTTGCGGACGATGACTGGAGCAGCTGACCAATCACTCGCACTCGGTTGAATAATGCCCTTTTCAATCTTTTTGACTTCACTCTGGGAGAATTCGAGGACCTTGGGAGACATACGTCTTGGATTATGACGAACCGGTCTTGCACCAGGCTCAACCTCTATGTGATGCTCCGTTAACGTCGTAAAGCTGTGGACGTCTCCCGAGGGCAAGAGTAGGCTTTCAATTAACTCTTTGACTTATTTTCGCTGGTCGTCTTGTATCTCAATTATACCAGCACATTCAGCGGAAATTCTCGAATCAATGTCATAAGCTATATCTCTGACGAAGTGTCTCCAATCGCTCTCGCCAATACGCCAGATAGCTTCGCCTAATTTGACTTCCATATTCCAATGTTGTAAAAAATCCATACCGAGAATGATGGAATGCTCAATATTCTCTACAATTCTCAGTTGGATATTGCCATCAAGGCCTTCTACACAGAATAGAATGTCGATAAGGCGAAGGACTTTAAGTGCTGGTCCAGCCACACCTTTCACGATAACCTTGACAGGTCTCCATTTAAACTTGTACTGTTCGACAACATCTGATCGTACAAGAAAGACCATGGCGCCAGGATCGAAAAGTGCTTTAAAGTCCTTTCCACCGAGTCGTACCAAAAAGAATAGCCGGTTATCCGTTTGAATGCCAGCAATTATCCGATCGGTTTTACTATCGTCGTTAGGAGTCGATGCCGTGAGCGTCATTTTAGACGTACTGGTACGGCATTTGCCCCCCCCCCTGAACTATACTTCTCGGCAACGAGTTTGTATGGTTCATATTATGCACACCATCAACAACTACCTTCTCCACCAAGGGCTCGTTGTTGAGGACAATTTCCTTCTCCACCAAGGGCTCGACCTCTTTACTAGGTGTGTCACAACGGGGTGACGATGAGTAACAACCAAAGTCGTTCACTCCGATGGTGCTAAGCGGCTGAGATAACGAGCTCTTTAGGCCTTCTTCACCAATTATATATCTGATACCAGAGTAAATTTGCCGTTGGAGTTCCTTAACCCAATCGTTAGCCTCACGCTTTTGTTGGTCTAATAAGGTTCCTTGTTCTGTTTTACCTTGCAAAGCTCGGGTGGGATCGACAGGTTGTGTTCTAAGAACTTTTCCATCTGTCGAATCCCCAGAACTTTGAGGATTCTGACACTCAGACTTACTTTCAACACCAACTTCGGTCTGAGTGGGAATTTGATCTCCATTAAGGACTTTAGAGAAGTCAGCAAATGATTTGCTAGACTTCTTAAAGAGTTTAGAGGGTTCTCTAACCTTAAACTCGTGCCCTTGTAAACCATGCGGTTTACTTACTGCAGTGCAGGGCACCCGGTGCTGCTCGAGTGCCCTGCGTTCAGGTTTCCCACGTTTTGGAGGAACCGGATGCAGTTAGAACGTGTTTGGAATGTAACGCCACTAGTTCCACACACCTGGCACTCCTTTGCTACCAATTCGGTAGACAACTGCTCAGCGAAGTGTCCAATGTTTCCGCATCGGTAGCATGTTCGGCTCGGGCAATCCGACGACCTATGACAGACTTTTGGAATGTGAAACATACGCCGACAAAGTTGGTGCTCAGGTTCGTTGGGTTTGCTACCACCGCCTGTGTTTGCACATACCTCACCAGGTTTTGTGCCATTTGAGGGACAAGAACATTTTGCTGGGGCAGTTGAGAATTCGTCAAAGAAAGTCTTTCTCTTTTGCCCGAGCTCTGTTTTTGTTGCCCAGGTGACTGTTGAGAGACAGGCACGTACGATATGGATTTCGAATTGCGGGCACTCACTCCATTATTCGATTTGCCGCATCGTTTCTGAAAACTATTAGCGACGTTGGAAGTACCGTATACAGCGGCTGCTTCGTATTCGTTTGAAGAAGAGTTTGGCGAGTTTTTCGCAGTTTTGTTGCTCTTATTCTTAATAGTTTTCTTAGACGACTGTTTATCCGAATGAGAAGACTCATCCTTACTCTTTTCGGAAACAGTCGCCACTTTACTCGAAACTCTTGCTCCACCACTCTGTTTCGGAAAAGCTTCTGGTACGAGCTTCTCGCGCTTAACGTTGAAACTGGAGAATTTCGTGTCCCATGTTAGGTGCTACTCGTACTCTTTACCGTAGCTTGTCAAATCAGATAAATTCCTGATTTGTCGTACTGGTATGTACCTACGGTAATCTGGCCTCATCTGCGAGTAGGCCATCTTCACCTGTTGTTCTAATGAGGGAGGGCATTTGAACTTATTTACGATCGCTCTCGTAGCCTTTTCTCCCTCATTTTGTGTTCTTGATCGAAGTTTCATGAGTAAATCTTCGTCATTTATTATACGGCCATACTCATTGAGGAACTCGATCTCAAAATCACGCCAATCTCGAAGAGATGGCTGAACTGTTCTATACCAGAACAGAGCCGATTTTGAGAACACATTGGGCAGGTCACTGAACATCCTGCGATTTGAGAACTCGTTATCATTTCTGAAGTCGTGCAAACGGTTCAGAAACTCTTCCGCGTCTTTTTTGGTCTCACCATCAAAGGACAAGTTCCAGATACGCAGCTCTCGTGCGTTCGGTTATCGTCTTCACGATACCTTGGCCTGGCCTCGTAGGAGTCTCTTTCCCGACGGTCATCTCCATTATCCGTCCGGAAACTCCTACGTCTACTGGTAGTAGGATTCCTATTCTCTTGTCGGCCTTAAGTTGCCCTACGAGAATCTGATCTCCTACGAGTAGGTTCGCGATCAGACTGATACCCATCGGACGAATCCGTCTGAGTGCACTGATCGCATGTGACCACCGCACGTTTCTCTCGTGGCGTTTCCCTACGTTTGTCCGACCTCTCTTTGTGACCTTGCTCCGGAATTTCCGGCTGTGCTCACAAAATACTAGGTTAGACGCCGATCATTAAAATACATGCAAAAACAAATAAATTGAATTATTTAACTCCCTCTCGAGTCTAAATAATTATATTTTACAACTCTCGTATCTTTGCGGAACAATTACACAAAGATACTTAACATTAATTGTTTAACTTGCATCAAGTCTACACAATTAACACAGGCTATAAAAAAAACTTTTCAAAAATTTGTTATAAATATCGTGAGCAATAACACTTAATAAATACAAAATATTGAATTAAGTAATTACTGTCAGATAATTGCAATAAAAATAAGTTTAATTATTTTACTCACACACGAGTTTAAATAATTAATATTACATCTATTGTAGCTTTGCGGCTGATTCACACAGTTACTTACTGTTAATTATTTAACTTATCAACAAGTCTAAATAATTAACAAAAGTTGTAAGAATATATTTTATACACACAAAAATTTACATATATTATAGAGATAAATATTAATAAATAATATATACAAATTAATAAATTAATATTTTTATAAAATAATATGTGTGGGACAGGAAGGGAAGAAAGCAACAAAAAAAAATTTCGCTCTCGAACTAAAAAAAAACCAACAATAATTATTTCGCCGCGTCCCGTATATAAAGAAAAAAAAATTATTTATAATTCTTTTCAACAGGGAAGGGGGTGGGGACAGCTACCTCTCCAGAAAGGATCTATTATTACAATACTCTCACACCAAAATATATAATAGATCCCGCGCGATAACGAATTAATTTTTTATAACAAAAATAAAATAATTCGCCGCAGTGGTTTCTCTCGGCGAAACCAGCTGCGCAGACTTTATATGCGAAAGGGCTAGGCGATCGCGCTATCTCTCTTACACACAGGATAGCCCGCCTAGCACCTGATTCCGATTCCCCGCGACTAGGGATTCTCTCTCTCACTCCCACTCGCGGGCGCAATCGGAGAGAGCCGATGATGACCGGCTCTCGAAGTCTTTCCTTTCGCGCTGTTCGGGGGGATTCTTGCTGACCACGATCCGCGGCGCCAGCTACTCTCTCCCTACCTTGCCGCACCTATACAAGCCAGGCAAGGATCTCCCGTCAATCTTGCGATCGGGAAAGACCGATCTCGGTGAGATCGGGCGCTTCCGGCTAAATACGGTCGCGCGCGAACGGGTCTCTCCCGATATACCGGTGTACACCTCTCCTCGGATACCCGAGCAAGAGGGGCAATACTCCGGTATAGAAACGCGTCTCACACGCTGTCTCTCTCGCTCTCTCTCTCACTCTAACTCGTACTATTCTCTCTCTCTCTCTCTCTGCGCGCGCAAGGTGAGTGGCCTGTGGCACCTTATTATTTGCTCTCTATTTTTATTATTCTACTGCCTCTCACACCTGTTATCGAGCTTTCCAGTGCCAATCAATTGGAAGAAAACCGACTGCTGCTTCTTCTTTTTATTAAAGTTCTTTAAAGCAGTTGGTTTACCAGCTGAAAATTTATTAAACAAATCTTCTTGGGAAAGTGAGGTTAAGCGTTTGGTTTATTCGCATGTGCAAAAAGCGGCAAATTTTCTGCGCACATCGCCGGCTATCTGCTGTGTGGCTATCTCAGCGCCTCTGTTGGAAGTGAGGGAAGGATCTCAAGGCTCCCCCCTCGTTTCTCTTCTTGGATACTCCTGCTTGGCTTTTTCGGTGTATCCGTATATGATGGCGATGTCGAGAGTTTACTTCGTGTGCAAAATACGCATCACGAGGAAGGACTATTCGGAGGTTTGTTCTGAGTGCAATAATATCATGCACACTAATTGTGTTGCGAATATGCCGGGGTTGAGCGTGCGCAAGTGCTGCCATACATATAGAATGAGTCTCGCGGCCGTAAGTGCTGGTGCGGATGATAATTGCGTGAGCGCAGCACCTCCTGGGTCGGCCTCGCCTCCGTCGCCATCATTAAGCCAGGTTACCAATCAACCTCGTGCAACCACGCCCACTATGACCAATATTAGTCAGTCGGGCGGCTCACTGGATTCCGCTGCGATGGCGGATACTCCATCGGCGTGGTTCACTCGTTTCAAGCGCACTATTTTGGCATTCCGGAGAGAGTCGAAAATAAAGTTGATGCTGTTGACTCGAAATTAAATTCTATTAGTGCTGAACTTTTTTCGTTGCGTGAGCGTGTTAATAGCATCGAATCTACTGCGAATGAGCGTTTCAATGAGCTGGACGGCCGTATTACAAGACTCGAGGATGGTGTTGGAGCTTTGCGTGAGAGTGCGTGTGGTTCTGCGTCGCAAGTAGCCGATTCTCCCTTGAATGAAAATTCAATTAAGGACGACTGTGAGCTATTGCTTTTGGGCTTACCGTTAATTTCTGAGTTAAATGATCGCGCTCTTCTTGAAAAAATTCTAGACGTTATGAATTTGCCGCTTGTTCATTTGCATCTTATTGAGATTCGTTCGTGGATTCCGCATCCCAAAAGGGCGGTTAATACATCGTTTACGCATGGTGTTCCCGATGATACCTCAGCAGTGTCTGCTGGTCCTACGTTCTCGAGAGGATTAGTTTTTAGGGTTACTTCGCCATCGGTGCGCGACATAATAGTCAAAATATCATTTCTATTGAAAGGGAAAACTGCTTTGGGTGTTTTTGGAGAGGGAAATGATTCATCGTTATTTATAAGACCGCTTTGACCAAAGGCAGTACATGCACTTTGGTCAGTAGCCGTGCGCAAAGCGGAAGAATTAGGGTATTTACGTCCGATAGCTTTAAATTCAATAGTTTATTTAAGAAGAGAGAATAAGGGATCGTTGATTCGTATAAAGCCATCGTGATTTGGATTCAGTTTTTAGTAATATTTTTAATATGGATTGGTCTTCTTGTTATCCACGTAGTAGATTTTCAACCTCTAGTCAAAGTGTTTTGCCTGACCAGCAATCAGATGTATTTAGTCCGTTGTTGTCATTAGATATAAGTTCAAACATAGTTACAAGCATGCAATTATCTGATCATAGCTCTATTACTCATAATGTCATCTCTCATAATGCAAATTCATTAATTTCGGATACCATGTCATCACCTAATTTATTCGCCATCTCACCAAATTCAGATAGCATGTCATCATCTAATTTATTTTTCATTTCATCTAATTCGCATATTTCTCATAATTTTCATCCAGCTAATATTTCCTCATTTTCATCTTCATATACACAAGTTTCGGCTTATGATGACAGATCTCAGTCTGTCTCGTTGCTGATTTCTCATCTTTCGGCATCAGCCCTCTCCACATTTGATGAACTAGCACCTTGTAAGCTAGTAGTCATTAAGAATAAGTATAAGCCATGGGTTACAACTGAGATCAGGAATCTGATCAAATCTAAAAACTTTGCTGTTAAGCCTTTTCAAGTCTCACGACATAGATGATTATGAGAGGTATAAGATTTTAAGAAATAGAGTTTCTAATATGCTCGATAGCAATAAATACAAGTACCTTTCTGATAAACTGTTGAATGCTATAGATCCTAAGGCTAAATGGAGAGAGCTGAAAGGGTTGGGATTGGTCACTAATTTGGGTTCATCACCTCTAGAATTTTTTACCTCTCAGCAATTGAATGTCCATTATGCATCTGTTTCGAATTGTCTTGCACCTTTTCCTCCATCTTTTCTTGAGACATTGTTTCTAGCGAATCATAATGATCGTATTACTTCTGCTAGATTTGAGTTTGACACTATCCATCCTAGAGGAGTTCAGCGTGTTCTTGGTAGAGCTAAGTCGAGGGCTATGGGGACAGATGGGTTATCAATAAAAATGCTAAAACTTTTAGAATCGCAAATAGTTCCGCATTTAGTTGAAGTCTTCAATGAGATATTAATGATTGGATTTTTCACGGAATGTTGGAAGCGAACCTTATTGTTTCCGCTGGCGAAGTCGAGCAGGATTCGAACTTGCTCTGATACTAGACCGATAGCCAAACTCTGCGAAATCTCAAAACTTTTGGAACGTTTAGTTCATTTTCAGTTGTCGTCTTATTTGGAGAACTATCAATTATTATATTCAAGACAAGCGGATTTTCGCAGAGATCATAATACGCAGACTGCACTTCTAGGGGTCCTGGATGATATTAGAAGGGCTATAGATTCCCGAATGATAACAGTCTTGGTTCTGTTCGATTTCTCTAAAGCGTTTGACTCTGTACCGCATGGGCCGCTTCTGCTTAAATTGCGTAGGTTGGGTTGCACTGACATTGTTCTGAGATGGTTTTATCATTATTTAGTAGGTCGTACGCAGGCGGTTGTGGATGATTTGGGTGGTTGTTCGGACTGGCTTGGGGTGAATTCGGGAGTGCCACAGGGCAGTGTATTGGGTCCATTATTATTCTCTATCTTCATAAATGATTTGCCGGACGTGCTTTAATTTAGTAAATGCATGGTTTACGCTGATGACGCCCAGGTTTATTATTCTTTTCCATCAGCGGATTTTGAGATGGGTGCATCGAATTACAAAGGATGCGAACGCGGTAGCATCTTGGGCTGTATCAAATGGTCTTGCACTAAATGTAAACAAAACAAAAGTTATGATCCTGGGTAGTCAGGCATACATTTCGCGAGTGGATCTGGCTGTTGCTCCCCGAATAAGGTTGTTGAATGCCCATTTGGATTACGAGAATGAGGCTAAATTGTTGGGTGTTTGGTTGTCACCCACCCTAGATTGGTCAAAGCAGGTATTGTTAATATCGCAGAGTGTCCACTGGGTCTTGCGTTCATTGCGGTTCCATAGGAGGGCATTCTCTCAGAGCACTACAAAATATCTCGTGGAGACGCTTCTCATGCCTCATTTTGACTATGCGTGTGCTGTATATATTGATATTGATCAGGTGCGGAACCTAAGACTTCAGCGACTCCTCAATGCGTGTGTGCGATTTGTATGGGGAACTCTGCGTAGACGGGATCATGTAACACCGTATAGATTACATTTGCAATAGCTGTCAGTTGAGTCTAGACGTTTGTATTTTATTGGATCATTGGCTTATAGTGTTATTGCTCGAAATTGACCTCATTATCTTGCTGAACATTTCAATCAAATTGACCATTCTGTAGATCTTCTTAGATAACCTTCTTGATTTCCTCCTAAACCCTTAACCTATCTTCCTCCACGTACAGAATCCTTAAATAAATCTTTTGTTATAACTGCCTCTAAATTGTTAAATTCATTACAGTTTAATTCATTCATTCCATTTGATCCATCGCACATTAATCATTTTAAAACTCCCTTAATTGAGCATCTGTTTCGACTTGACTGTTCAGCCAGGGATGATAGAGTTGTGCGTGAGAATCTCATCTGTCCTCAGAATGTTTAATTGTACGCCGTTTTATACTGCATAAGATTTGTATTTATTGTCTTATTATATTTTATATTATAGCTTTATTGTTATTTTTATTTTTGCGATGTTATAAGCGATGAACGTTATTTTTGTTTTTATGTAAATTCTTTAGCGATTTTTTTGTAATAATGTGTTAACGGGGTTTCTATCCCTATAAACCCAATAAAGTTTTATCTATCTATCTATCGATCTCTCTCTCTCGCTCTCTCTCTCTCTCAAAATCAACCCGCTCACGTTTCGCCGCGACACTGCTCGCGCGCGAAAAAATGGCCGACAAACTTTAATAATTCAAAATCGGTGAGGACGAAACCGTACGTCCTGTCACGGTCGCCATTTGTAACGTGGTATTCGCATACCCGGTAAAATTAATTAATTTTTATAATTAATAAGAACCGTTGGACCGCGTTGCCCAATACCGCGTACAAAATTAATTTTTATTGTCGCGAAGTCGCTGGCTGTCGCCAGGAACACGAGTTCGCTGTGACACACGGTGTGGAGGATTCGGGCGATCCTCCTTGCCTCAACTCGATTAAATTAATTAGTAGGTATCGGAGGGAGCGGGGAGAACAATCAATACACAGAATTCAAATTAAAGTAAAAAAGAAGAGATTTATTCAATTTAATTTAACAAAATGGCCATCCAGGCCGTGTGCCGCGACAATTTAAATGCGAGCGGGCGGAAGTCCCGGGAAACCTGTCGGATCGAGATTCTCGCCTGTGACAGGTTTCAACTCCCAGGAACCGCTGTTCGAGTACCGGCGTACCCGAACACACTCCCGATATACACACACACAAAGGGGGGGGGGGTAGGGTCACGAATGTAGTAAAGCACTTACCGGTGACGCTCGTCGGGGATGGCCCAGCCGATTCTCGGCGAGTGGTCGACCCCCTGGACAAGGAGACGACCTCTAGTTGAGGCCTTGAAGGCGGCCCTTGTCGTGACGAGCTCCTGGCGGACCGCGTGTCACTCGCGCACGACCCCGTCCTCAAACACACACACACACCTCACGGGATACACGTGTAGGTCCACCCGGTTCTCCGCACTTAGCCCTGCTCCGGAACAGCCGTTCGCAGAGCTTAGTACAGAAGGGGGGTGGAGCGCGCTCTCGGCACTTACGAGCAGCACGCGATCACGATAAAAACAACAGTCCGTTCTGATCGACGGATTATTACACACTGATTAGGCGATTGCCTAATTTCCCGAAAACGGGATGAGAGTGGGGAAACACACACACACTCTCTCGCGCTCTCATCCCTACGTATATTCGCGCGCGTAATTGTACACTCGTAGATGAAACAAACAATTGTCGTCGGTTGACCTTGACATACGAAAGGCTCCGACGACTTACAATTCGCGAATTTAAATATTCTATTCGTCGCGAATAGATTGTGTAACGATTTCCGTCACAATATATATACATTTATATATATATATATATGCAGGAGAATTAAGATATAGTGTGTAACATTTTTAAAAAATATCAGAATTATTACACACTATAGTTTTTTTTTAACATGCGAAAGTGTAAATACTTATTTTTAATCATTAAAATACTTATAAAAGATCATTATACATATTTATACATATTTATATTATTATTTTGTATTTAAAAAGGAAAATATGCAGATGTAAATGTAAGTGGTGGTACTTCACAGGTGAGTGCGTGGATGGGACTCTTTCAATACGCTAAATTTTCTTTCTTTCTTACAAATATAAATATGCACATACGCACGCGGTGATATTGTATATATATAAGATCAGCGTCCAATTCAGGGTTGGGGGGTCAAAGCGGGACAACACTTGCAAAAACTATAATAATAATATTATATTACTTCAAGAAGGGGGTCCAAGTGATCTAAAATCCGCATAGTATACCTACTGAGAATTGTTTTTAATAAAAAATATATTTTAAAAAATGTTACTTTGCCACACCCAAAGACATGTTTTAAATCCGTTAATTTTTTTAAATCTTATTTCAGTTCAATATTTTAAACGAAAATTTTAGGTTGAAGAGATTATATTTGGCTGAACATATTGTTATTTTTATGAGACCTCAAATTGTATATCGGTTGCAGATATTTACTGCTATGCATTTATACAAAAATTAAATAATGAATCTTTTTCTTTTTCTATGAGTAACTATTTATTATAGTTTTAATGCACAGTTTTTAACTTTGAAATTTTAATTGTGTTTTAGCTCAAACATAAGAGACACCGAAATTATCAAAACTGCAAGCCAAAATAAATTGATGTGCTTCAAAAAATTATATTGGACCCTATTGACATTGCAATAGCTACTCAAAGTACAAAACACCCGCAAAACAATCGCGGAATGTAGAGAGTTATTCTTATGCACGGTTTACCTGAAACGGGTATGTTTCGAAATTTATTGAAAATAATATAATCCAGCATTTAATACTTTATTTTGATAGGATTTAATTTGAACAGTATATCAATTGCACTGAATATGGTCACCGTCTTGCAGAAGTTCCTCATAAAAAATTGAAATAATATAAAAATTAAAATGTTGAATTAATTTTTATTGAGATATTGATGCAATAATTGGAAGTAATGTTGAATTGTTTATGCACAATTTTAAAACATTTTTTTCTTTAAGTAAAAAAATGTTTGCCAAGAAGTTAACTGAACAATCTAGAATGAATTACTCAATCCTGATAAGTGATGATCAAGCAAGTTTTTGACTAAGTCCCGACGTCATGACGAGGTCTACTGTTGTTCATCGACAAGACTGACGAAAATAATCTAGAAGATCATGTTGGTGTTAGCTACCAATACGCTCGAACCATTTGATTGGTCAGTCAACGATCGACTCGACGAAATGGTCTAGTTTTCACCTGTAGTATTACAACCTGCTGCCAAAGGGAAATCCAAAGGGGCTCAAATTCGCACAATTAAACTATAATTCTCTTTGTGTCACAATAGCATCAGATATGAGTGAAGGTATGATTGTCAAAGAGCTTGTTGACCTGCTAAAGCTCGGTGTTGTCTAGCAAGCTGCTGCTTGCGCTTCGACTAAAGGTGTATTCACTGAACAATTGATTGTCGAAAAATCCACCGATACTAGTAAACAACACAGAAGGTATTAAGCTCAACACTATACTCTATACCAAACTATTTAACTTTATTTTCAATCATTTAAATCAAGAATTTAAAAAGTTTAAATTTTGAAAGATTATTATTATAGTGTGTGAACATATTATTTTAAAGTCTTTTGTATAATATTACTTACAAGGGGGAGTAATTGAACTCCGGGAAATGCAACTTATTCTAACTTTGGTATGTCTTGTAATGTATAAATATGAAAAAAACCAAGTTATTACTTGCCAATGACCACTTTGAAAGAAAGTTGAGTTCCAGTTGATATAGTTTGAAAAAACAAGCTTAAATTGCTTAATCTTGAGTAAAATTATGTAGAAAATAAGAAATTAAAGAATCTTAGGCTGAAAGAAACAATAAATTTTTTATATTAAGTTTTGGATATTATATCTTTAATATCTTGTTTTCTTCATAACTTTGATCCAAATTAAGCAATTTGAGATTCTTATTTTTTAATTTATTTTTGAGTTATAAGCAATTAATGTATAAGTAAATTGCATTAAAATTATTGTTAGATATAGAATAACTTTTGCAAAAGTGACAATTGACAACTAATAACTTGGAATTCATTATATTACAAAAGACACACCAAAGTTTGGATAAGATCCATCTGCCGGAGGTCTAGTACTCTCCTTGTTAGTTTGATTAAATCGGTTTTTCTTTTTATAGATAACATTTATTAAATATTAATTTTCAAAATTCATTTGTAAATTTTCGTAAAAGGTGAATACATAGTAAATGAACTATATTTATTTTATAATTTATAAAAAAATAAGTAGATTTCTTTATCGTTACAAATGTTTGTGCAATGTAGGTTTAGTCAACTAAGGTGGTGGATACTTGACAATAGCAAAAGCTGGTGTATGTCATATAAAATTACTTCAAGAAATCTTATTATGCATTCTCGAGAACTTGAATAAAAAATTTTAAACTATGTTTTAAAATTTGGAAATATGTTGGTAGTATTTTTCGTGTTTTTTGTTTGGGTAAAGGGAAATTACTAAAGTCTCACACTTTCTCTCTTAATTTTTTTTTTCTATAATTAAATTAAATTTTTATATCAATTATCCATATTTTTTGTTTTCATTTGTAGCAGGTCTAAATTTTTGGATTGACTTAATGAAAGTTATGGGTAATTGTGGTGAAGTGCTGAAATTACTGCAACATGAGAATAATATACAAATTAGTAGACAGATAAATGTCAATAACAACTGTCACAATTACATTCAATATTTTGAACAATTGCTCGAGCTCCTGGAACTTGCAACATTAATGGTAGATTATTATTTATTGATCTTGCTGACAATGAATATGTTGCTGATATATCTTCTATAAGTAAACAACCTCGTAATATTTTTATTTTTTCGTAATGCTCGTTTTTTTTCTTTTACAGCATTCTGGACATTAATAAATGTCTTATCATTCGCTGCTTTTAATACTGATATTTTAATTCAAGTAAAGATATTTAAAAAACTGGTGGATAAAATCCATAATGCCGAAAAAATTTTTTTGATTATTAGTCAGCTCCATGTACTTGTCTAACAATTATTACTCTTAAAAAATGTTTTTTTTCTATAATATCTTCTATTCTGCATTTTTCTGTATAATGTGCAAATTAACCGTTTTTGTGTATTTTATCATATAAAAAAATGTAACTGAATGAAATAAATTAATTCAAAAATTTTATGTAATTGACATAAACATTTTTACATTTAACTTTTCATGTTAAAGTAAAATGAGTTTTTTATACTTTTTTCGTCGTTCTAGCAGTTTTTTATGTATCTGTTCAGATATATCGTTCAGATCGTAAAGTATTCACGGAAAACGCTATGTTATTGTGAGACAAAGATTTTGTTTTTATAAAGTTTTTATATAGAATTAATCTCTTTTTAAGATAATGCTACAAAACCGTTTCTATGCAATTCAGATATAGTGCAATAACTTAAACGATTTAAGAACAATGTTTCTGGAAATAAGACCATTATTTAAGTACACTATAAGCAAGTTACCCTGTAAATTTCAGTTAAATCGGTTAAAATTGACTGAGTTGCCTTAGATATATGATTACATACATATACACATCCATAGATTTTAGAGAATGCCTTTAATGAGATCTAACGCGCATAAATTTTTCTTATAAGCCATTATCTAGTATATTTTGATTTATCACACATTTTACGATGGTAAAAATATTAGGTTCGCTGGTGCAGCAACCGTGCCTAAAAATATGAAGATTGAAAATAACAAAATTCAGATCAGATTATAATCGCAGATTTGTAGATTTATACATCTTCTTAGAAGTGTTAATAATAGAGTATATATATATTGTAACGGATTTGCTAATTTTAATAATAATAAATTATAACAATTTTCTACCGTTAAAACAATAGTCTCATTACGCGATCAGCCGCTCAGTATTAATACGGGTTTATAAAAGACACGTATAGGAAGAGGCGGCGGTATCCTTTACTTAGCGAACGCGAAGAAAAATAAAGGGCAGATCAAATGAGTGAAAACACGATATTTAATTTAAAATAAAGGCAATAATATATTATCAAAACAAAAAGATAATACACGCGTGCCGCTGCACGCGAGATCGCAGGTCGATCAAAAGGTTCGATAGAGCCTGACGCAAGTATAGGAGCGAGAGCCATTATATACAGCTAACTAGCCCTTCAGATTTTTACTTTTCTAACCGCTGCATTATTACATTATGTATTTATGCTATTGGCCACGCATTACGTTCCTTATTTATTAATCTTTACTGTACAACAAGTTTTACACGAATTCATTTACGCACCATCAAGAAAATCAATGCCGAAGATATTGCTTGCTGATTTCCTTTCCTCAATTTTCGTCTTCTCCCTTTTGATATATATAGTCAACTTCAAACAAAATGAGATAGAGATAGCATAGGAAATGCATGAAATAGAAAAAGAAACAATGCTTTCCAGCCCGTGAGAGAGCGCGTACAGAGGTCCCACCGATTGGCAGGCAAAAGTTTAGACGTGGCAGCAAGTGGGAGCTACTGCTATTCTTAGCTGTCACACATTTTGTTTGGTTATTTACTTCTACCCTGTATGTATATACAAATTATGTCCGAGCAAACGATATCCGAGGCGAGACGAAACATTACAAATTAATCGCGAAAAAAACAGTTCAGATGTGGCTATAGGAATGTTAAACCGTTTGTATAAAGAAGAATTTGGTTACCCGAGACGGTCGAGATTCGAGAATTTTTTCTGGTTCTGGTCAATTCTCCCGATCTCTCAAAATTTCGGCTTAATCAAGAAAATCAACTTTGTGTTTATCATGTAATAACGAACGAGAAGTTCGCTTACATCAGTGAATTAATAGCTACACAAAATAAGCCATCCAAAAAAACGAGATCGTTTTTTGATAATTATACCAGAAAAGAACTTAAGCCAGTTCCTATTAAATTGGTAAACAATTTAGGCATGAGATCGAGCAGCTGATGTCGAAGAAATCTACAAATACTGCAGTCCACACAGCATGTAATATTACAAAAAAATAATACATGAAATATTACAAAAAAATATTGCGGAAATGTTTAGAAAATGTATCAAAAATATTACAAAATATTCTTCTGAAATAATTCATAGTAATATTTTTTAAATATTATTGAAATATTTGGTGTAATATTTCCACTAATAGAAAGTGGAATATTTCAACAACATATTACAACAATATTACTGAAATATTTCATGTAATATTTCGTGTAATATTCCGTAAATATTGTATGCAATATTTCATGAAATATTGTTATAATATCAACCCGCGTATAAAAATTAAAGTTTTTATGAACATTAAATAAACTTTAGGTTTGGCTAAACTTGATATTGGGTTGGCTAACGAGACTGAGCCGAACTTGTGCAATTGACTGTTCAAGTTTGGCGAAAGTATATCAAATGTTCAGCTGAAATTCATATAAAGTTTTTATAAATTTTTTTTTACAATTACTGACATATAAAATATAGTTTATACTAAGTTTAGTTAAACTCAATATCAACGTGATAGCAAGTCCAGGTTTATAAAGTTATATGATGTTGATATCAACATACCCAAAGAAAAATTTTAAAAATCTTCTTTAACTGACATCAGTAAGAATACATCGGTTAGAAAAATGGAGATATACTCCAAAAAATTCGAATCCGTCACTGAAAAGTGTTGTCCATTTCCTTAGTTTTGAAGACATAACCTGAAAGAAGAAATTTAAAAAACCACAAAGTATCTATTTTCACATGTTAAAATATTAATTAAAACATAATTAAAAACATAAAATTTTTAATTTAAATAGAGAAAACTTATCTTATCCAGCTATCCCAAATAAATCTTCTTGTGTCGTATTTTCTATGCTGACATCGTTGTCCGGATTACACCGATCGCGCAACGATACTCTTTTAACACGTTTACACACTAAACGGCGACTCACGATCATTACAATTGCACAAATAATACAATTTAAACTTTCAAATTTGCAAAACATAACCTGGTCCGCTAATCCTTTTCGCGCTGCTCTCGCGAGTGAACTGACGCTAGAGTTAGCTGCCAAAACAACATTGTTTTGTTTTTCTTTCGTCGGCTAATTTATCGATATCTAACCAATTCGTCAGTACCCTTGCGAATGCCGCGCAAGAAGGACCAGCAGACCAGGTTATTTTTTTCAAATCTGACAGTTTGATAAGTGCAATTGTAATCATTGTGAGACGCCGTTTAGTGAGTAATCGAGATGACAGAGCATCGTTGCGCGATCGGTGTACGTAAGGCGTAATCTGGACAACGATGTCAGCATGAAAAATATGACACAAGAAGACTCATTTAGGATCGCTGGATCAGATAAGTTTTCTCTATTTAAATTAAAAATTTTATGTTTTTAATTATGTTTTAATTAATATTTTAACATGTGAAAATAGATACTTTGTGGTTTTTCAAATTTCTTCTTTCAGGTTATGGATTGATTTCCTATCAATATTCGTTTTCGAGTCATAATAGCAATTAAAGTGAAAGTAACTTTCATTGGAAATATTATTGTCAAAAGTCGAATCACTTTCGTAAAAGTGGCAATTGGCAAGTAATAACTTGGCTTTCTTCATATTATTATATTCCAGAAGATACGCCAAGGTTAAGATAAGATATATCCGTTTCCGAAGGTCAAGTACTTCCCTTGTGAGAGAATACCAATACTGTTACAAAGGTAATAATAGTGTAACAATAATGTAACTAATAAAAAATGTAATGTTAATATATGCGAACATGATGGATATTAAAAGTTAACATATTAAATTTAATCTGACAGCATGTATATAATAACAGACTTAAAACATATATTTTATTTTTAAGCAGAATCTATTTATTAAGATATATTGTACGGACGTAAAAATATAAACTATTGCCACTGTATTGCAAAGTGATAGGCAACAATTATTGCAAACATATTGCCAATAGTTACTATCTTACAATTTTTAAACGGTTGCCAATATGTTGGCCATAGCTTATAAATTAAAAGAAAAAATTAAAAAAAAATATTTGCTGTCTGTGGGACTCAAACCTTCAATCTTAAGATTCGAACGCTGACTCTTTACCACTATAAGCTATTTTGCTATTTTGTTATTAAGAGTTATTACCAGGCTATAAAGATCTGTTGAATTTATAAAATTTGGACTTAGTAATTTTTTAACCATATATTCGTAGATTTTTTTCTTCCGCGAAAGGAGCTACGCTTGGATACGATAGTCCGAATTTAGATACCCGTGCTCTATTTTTGAACTTAATTATTTTAAATAAAAATATATTGTGCACAATTAAGTAGTACTATTTCCGAAATAGTGTTTCAAACGAAATTTTTTTCTGCAGTTTGCTCTTTACACTTAAAAAAAATGTGTCTAACTACGAAATGTTATTTTGTCCCGCGAAAAGGTACTTCTTATAGTAAATAATTATTTCTAAACAAGAATAAAGAATCACATTAAATGAAGAATTAAATACAATTTTTTAGGATAATTAATCCAATTTCTAAATGTATAAGTATATAAATTTTTGAAATGTAAAATTTTTTTCTAATTAATAATATAATATCAGAATTGAAAAGGATAGTGCATATACAGTTTGCAGTCCTTTATTTAGAAAAAAATCGTACTGTAATATTCTTCTATTTGGTTTAAATGTAAGCTCGAATTTTTTGCCATCCACCTCAGGCTATACTAACCATTGACGAGTAGAATAACAAGAGAAGGATGGCAAAAGTCATCGAAACGTCGCCATTAATTAACATCTTGGTTTATTCATCGAAATCGATTGTTGCAATGTAATATTTCGAGAAATATTGATAAAATATTTCAAATACCTACTTCAATAAGACTAATGAAATATTTCATTAATATTACCGTAATGCTCCAGTGTAATATTTTGTGAAATATTATGAAAATATTTCACATTAAGATTCACAATTATTTCACATCTTTCGCTTAATCGCCAAAATCGAAAAATCGTCGTCTTATATCTTATTTTTATTTTGTACAAGGTTCAAGAAAACTTACATATCAATAATGCAGAAAGATTTTGCTTTCTATCGTAGAGAAATTATTACAGAAATATAACAATAAAATATTTCAACGATATTTTTATGATAACAAAGAAGTAAGATTTTTAATTAACAAGATTTTTTTTCCAAATCATAGTAAAATCTTGTTAATTTCATTAAAATTGTATAATTATTAAAAACACATTAGATAGCAAATCAAATAGCAGATCATCATGTGCAAGTTTTAAACATAATCAATAAGCGTTGTGAATAGCGTAGTGGATAAAGCGTTTGTATTTGATGCGTGCATACGCGAAAAAAAATAACTAAAAATTTAACTAAAAAATTTACTTAAAAATTTACTTAAAAAGGTAGCTATTATCAGTTAAATTTTCAATTACAAGGATTCAAATTTTTCAGAATAATATTTAATTAAAAATTTGATTATTATTAGCTATATTTTAACCGAATATTTAAGTAAATGTTTTGTTGCCCTTAAAACAAAAACGCAGTTGAAAATTCAATTAATTAAATATTTAATTGAAAATGTAACTATTATTAAACAAATTTTTAATTATATAATTTGGTTATTATTAGCTATATTTTTAACTGAATATTTAACTAACTATTTAGTTGCACTGGAAACAAAAATATGGTTAAAAATTTAATTAATATACCGTTTATGAAATTTAATTATTATCACCGGAATATTTAATTAAGTATGAAATTGAAGATGCCAACGTTGTTGCAACGTTATTTTAGCAACATTCCAACGTTATGAAAGTTGCCACGTGGGAAATGTTCGTTGCTCTTCAACGTTACTTAGACGTTGTTTCAACGTTGGTTTCCACCCATCGCGGCAATTTACAAAATATTAGCGGAAATTTCCCACGTTACTGCAACGTTTCTCCAACATTGCCGCAACTTGCACAACAACTTTGGAATGTTGCTTAATTAATGTTGGCACAACGTTTCCGCAACGTTGAATGCTGTTAGGAATAGCCGAAGGATATAACTCGAAAATAATTGGAGGTAAACAGTCAAACCGATATTTAAATTTAAATATTTCACATTGATCTACAAAAACAATTGTTCGTTTAAATATCGGTTTGACTGTTTACCTCCAATTATTTTTGAGTTATATCCTCCGGCTATTCCTAACAGCATTCAACGTTGTGGAAACGTTGTGCCAACATTAATTTAGCAACATTCCAAAGTTGTTATGAAAGTTGCGGCAATGTTGGAGAAACGTTGCTGTAATGTGGAAAATTTCCGCTAATATTTTGTAAATTGCCGCGATGGGTGGAAACCAACGTTGAAACAACGTCTAAGTAGCATTGAAGAGCAATGAACATTTCCCAACACGTGGCAACTTTCCTAACGTTGGAATGTTGCTAAAATAACGTCTCCACAACGTTGTCACAACGTTGCCATCTTCAATTTAATACTTAATTAAATATTCCGGTGATAATAATTAAATTTCGTAAATGGTGTATTAATTAAATTTTTAACTATATTTCTGTTTCCAGTGCAACTAAATAGTTAGTTAAATATTCAGTTAAAAATATAGCTAATAATAACCAAATTATATTATTAAAAATTTGTTTAATAATATTTACATTTTCAATTAAATATTTAATTAACTGAATTTTCAACTGCATTTTTGTTTTAAGGGCAACAAAACATTTACTTAAATATTCAGTTAAAAATATAGCTAATAATAATCAAATTTTTAATTAAATATTATTCTGAAAAATTTGAATCCTTGTAATTGAAAATTTAACTGATAATAGCTACCTTTTTAACTAAATTTTTAAGTAAATTTTTTAGTTAAATTTTCAGTTATTTTTTTTCGACCGGGGGGGTTCGAACCCAGGTTAGGAAATATGTAAAAAATTTTTCTGCGATAAATATGTGAAAAAAAAATAATGTGTATTAGTACTTAATAAATATTAATCAATAGCACGGCTCTTGGGATTGCATATAATTAAGTTAAAAAATTCAATTAATTGAAATATTTTAACAATATTTTGTAAATTGTAGATTAGGTATTGTATCGATAATTGATGAACACACTGTATTGTTTACATTACATTGCAACGTTTCGATGGAAATTCTCCATCCTCTTCAGGCATTACCTTTATTACACATATTTTACATTAGATTATAATAACAAGATTGAATATACATATATTATAATTATTACATTGGTAACTTACTACTGTTACGGAGCGAACGCTTCCATATAGAGCTCGTGCACATCCACCTGACACCATATTCACACAGACTTTGCCGAATATGCAACGTTGCATCTCCCCGCTTAGCTAGCCATTCCGAGGCTTTAAGTAAGGAGACCACGGGTCTCCCGCGCCTTTTTGTCATTTTCCGATCGAGACATTAGTGTAGGGCGAGAACTCTCTCTCTCTCAACTGATTGTACAATAAATTAATATGAACTTGTATTAACGTAGTTTCATTGCGATAACCTTACCCACGTAACAGTTTTGGTGTCAGGAGTGGGATCGCAGTAAACAATATTTATTTATTAAAATAAATATTTTTTTTTGTCTTTATTCACAAAATTGGAAGAGAGAGAGTTCAAAATTTTAACTTAATTAACTTCTTGTATCTGATTTACTTTCGCCCGGATACGCATATATTAGATTTTTTTTAATTGATAAACTCAATCGCGGAATTTTGTGCGTCGCTATCCACTGTATAAGACAGGAAGGAAGGAAGGAAGGAAGGAAGCAAACCATGAATTTAACGTCAATTCTCTTCGTTTTATACCTATCAAGTTTCAAGTAAGTAAAAAACAGTTGGTATTTTATAATACATTTAATCACCCTTCGAAAATTTCGCGCCCGGAAAATACTTCCCTAAAACGTTATATTCGCTCAGAAGCTAGTCGTGTTATAATCCATGTAACCAAATTTCTACACATATATATGGCAAATTATATTAAAATCGTTATCAAATAATCCTACACATATACAACGAATAATATTAAAATCATAATTAAATATGTCGTTATCAAACCTTTTTTCTCGGTCAAAAAGTGATAAAGAACTTAATAAAACACAATCAAAAGGTGCAATTAAGAAACATAGAAACCGTTCATTATCGCCAATAAGGTCGCAATTAAGTGACGAGAATTTTGAAGGCGCGCGCGCTCTTGAACCTACAGCGGATTCTCTTTTACGCTTATTAGAACGGAGCACTTCGGACGTAAAAGCAACCGTGCTAGCACATTTAAATTCAGATTATAGTTTAAATCAATCACATACTCACGAATTATCAAATACGACCCTTTTGTTAAATGAATCATCATGTCAAAAATACGAATTAGCAGCAGCACAAGGGTTTAGTCTAGCGCCACCCCCTTTAGTACGAGAAAAACCAATAATTGACAACCCCGCATCCGAAATTTATTTATACAATATGAATACGCCATATCCGATAAATATAAACACCCCGAGTAATAATCGCGATTTCGAAAACTGTAAGGGTCAAAAATTACAAAATTACGCTACAAATTTTCACCCATTGCCTCAAACTCATTTTTATACTCCCCAACGAAACAATATGCAGCCGCCATATATATTAAACGAAAATCACGATACGAATTTTCTTGATTTACATGAACAAGCGCGAAGATTAGGCTTAAAATTATGTCCTATTAATGAGTCACCGTACTTATTGCAGAATAGCGTCCCAACTCTTCAAAATAATTATACTCAGCACAGTCCGAAAAACGCGATACCACAAATACCCACAAATATCACAAATTACGGTAATACCAATCGAGTTAATAGTCCCTTTTCGCTACATCATGCCATAAATCAAATTCCGGTGTTTGACGGAAACCCCGATCGTTTAGCTCTTTTTTTGTGCAATTGTCCGAAATACATTAAGAATATTTGGACCGAAGAGCGAAATCCATATCTTATATGCTATGGCGACCAAATTACAAGGTCGAGCCGCGGATGCTTACGTTGCAAGGCTGACACATTATACTTCACTCGAAAGACTTTTAGCCGATCTTACGACACAATATAGAAACGTCGGTACAGCAGACGATATAATATTACAGTTAAAAGTCATATCGCAACACGAAGACGAATCAAGCAGTGATTATGGTTTACGAGTGCAAACTTTACATAATCGCCTACTAACTATATATGATTCGGATCCGGAACTAAATATTAATGAAAGAGCGTCACGAAAATATGGGGCGGATCGTGATGCACTACAACAATTCACGTTTGGGCTTGTTTCGCCTCTAGACCATCAGGTTAGAGGGGAACGCCCAACGTCACTCCGTGAAGCTATCACTATTGCAGCCGACTTCGAGGCTAAACAAAGCGCGCGTCGCATGAGTAATCGAAATTCGGCAAATAAATACGGCCTGACCAATATAAGAAAACTAAACTGCGAAGATACATATAAATCCTACGATACCGAAGAAAATGGGAAATCAGTGGAAGCGAAAAAATGTGATTATTGCGATAGGCAAAATCACTCTATCGGAAATTGTTTTATGTTATTAAACCATATAAAATCGGATAAAATACACGCATCTAAGGTGGAAAATCGAAAGATTGAGAACGGAAACAACAAATATAATCGTTACAAAAATAATTATGATAAAAGAAATAATTACAATAATTACTATAATAATAGATATAATCGACGCTATAATCCTCACGATTCGAATAAAACTAATAGTCCTTATCAAAGCGACGGTCATCAAAATGAAAATAGCTCGAATCGCGAAAATAGAAAATCTAATAACAATAGAGAGAACGATGGTGATCGTTTTAATATTGACTGTCCCGAGCGTACGGCTCCGGTTGCAGATAAGCCTAAGGAAGCAGAGCATTTAAACTCGCAAGATGCTCGACGCTGTCCTCAGGTGTCGAGCAACAAAACGCGATAGTAACATATGAGAATAAATCACCAAAATCGGTAAATATACGTTTTATGCAAACAGGACGTAGACCGCCGATAGTGACTCTTTCTGGAGAGAAACTGAGAAATAAAGAAGCCAGTTTTTATATTGATACGGGAGCGGACATATCCGTAATTAAAGAAAAGTGTATTTACTCGTGCGAGACGCTGGATAAAGAAAATATTCTTAAAATAAAGGGCATAGTCCCCGGGAATTGTTTTACTATGGGAAAAATGGAAATAATCCTAAATGATTTAACGTGTAATATACACGTCGTGCCCAATGATTTCCCGTTAATTACGGACGGACTATTGGGATGGGCTATATTAGAAAAATATAAAGGTTCTGTGAATGCGGCAGACAAAAACCTGAAACTTAACAATTCCATAATACCCTTTACTAAGGATGAACATTTTGAAATACCGGCGCGTATGAGGCGTATAATTGCAGCACGTGTTAAAAACAGTAACGTATCAGTTGGTTGGGTACCTCTACAAAACTTGGGTCCCGGAATTTTATTTGGCAATTTTATAGCCCAGAGTCACGACGGCAAAATCTATGCAGAATGTATAAATACAAGTGAGAAAGACATAGAAATTGTAACTCCAGAAATCGAATTAATAAAATGCGAAACTATAGTACCGGATTCAAGTTACGGCGTTGAGGAGGACAATAATGAAGAAAAAACAGCGAATATTCAGTTATTATTTACAAAAAATAAAAAGGTAAACGAAGATAAAGAGAAAACTAAAACAAAACGTAAAGGTCTTAAAATAAAGAATAAAAGAGAAAGAGTAGAATATATAATGAAACTTGTGGATTTAGAGGGAAATACTAACGAAGAAATCGAACACGTTAAGCAACTAATAAGCGAAGACCCATATATATTCGGACTGGAGGGAGAATATTTGCCAGCAACAACGTTGATTACGCACAAAATTCCAACAACTAATAATACACCCATAAGAGTGCGGCAATACAGATACCCACCTGAAGTAAAAAATAAGATTCAAGCTGAGATCGACAAATTATTACAGCAAGATATTATTGAACCTTCAACTTCAGGTTATTCAGCTCCGATGTGGATAGTAAGTAAAAAACCTGGGCCAAATAACGAGAAGCGGTGGCGTCTTGTAACGGATTTCCGACAATTAAATGAGGTCACAGTCGGAAGTTGCTACCCACTTCCCAATACAAACGATATTTTAGAAAATTTGTCGTCAGCAAATTTTATAACCGCAATTGATCTAAAAAGCGGATATTATCAGGTAGCAATGGACCCGGAGGACGCGCACAAGACAGCTTTCTCGGGACCCAATGGACTTTATCAATATAAAAGATTAGCGATGGGGCTGAAAGATGCTCCAATTACGTTTACAAGAGCAATGGAACTCGCCACAGCCGGATTGAAAGGAAAGGAGATAGAAATATACCTCGATGACGTCATGATATTTGCACAGAGTTTAACAGAACACGGAATTAGATTCAGGAGACTTATAAAAAGACTCGCAACAGCTAATCTCACTATAGAGCCGAAAAAATGCCAATTCCTTAAAAGGGAGGCACGTGTCTTGGGTCATATTGTCGGAGGCGGGAAAATAAAGACTGACCCGGCGAAATTAAAAGCGGTTAAACAATACCCAGTACCTACAAATTCGAAAAAAGTTAAGCAATTCCTTGGATTTGTCAGCTACTACCGTCGATTCGTGCAAAATTTTGCGAAAATAGCATGTCCGCTTACGAGACTCTTACGAAAAACGCAAAAGTTTAAATGGGAACAAGAGCATACTGAAGCTTTTGAAAAGCTTAAAGAAATACTGTGTAATGAACCGGTATTAATTACACCCGATTTAACGAAGCCTTTTATAATAACTACCGATGCATCCGATTATGCAATCGGCGCGATTCTTAGCCAGGGTAAGCTTGGACAAGATCGCCCTTGCGCGTATGCTTCTAGGTGTTTAAAGGGTAGCGAAATTCGATACCCTACATACGACAAAGAATTACTAGCGGGCGTATACGCAGCCGAACAATTTGAGTATTATATCTGGGGTCGGAAGTTTACTTGGGTAACCGATCACGAACCGTTAAAACATTTCCAGACGTCTAAAAAACCTGACTTGCGTTTTAATAGACTCAAGGCTGCTCTCCGTGGATATTCTTTTGACGTAGTGTATCGTCCAGGCATACGAAACGTTACCGCCGACGCACTAAGTCGTAACCCGATAATTCAAGAGGGTGACGAAAATCCTGAACTCCCACGATCGGAATTATACGAATTAGCTGACCACCAAGAAGCAATAGAAGGTGCGAATAAAAGTGACACCTCGTCAGCACAAATGTTGTTAACCCGTGCAGTAAAAAAGACAAAAAATTCAAGGTAGGAAAGTAAAAACCAAAATACGCGATGACGACTCAGACGAATCGATGGAATCAAACCGAAATAAGAGATTACAAGGGAAACCAGCCGGAAATATAATAAACGATGACATAGTATATCTTAAAAACGAAATATTAGCCGTTCGTAACGCTGAAAATAAATTTTATATTTGCAAGTTAGAGGAAAATGTAACCGGACCCGGCAAGCCTATACACGTACGTTGGCTATCACAAAAAGACCCTAATAAGCACGTGTATTATGTCGATTATCAAGACGAAATACAATTTGAATGTATTCTAACAAACGTTAAATTAGTTCGAGAAAATAAAATGTATAAATTAGAAGACAATGAGATAGACAGGATAATGGCAATATTAGAAGAATCAATAAAGGCTGAGGATAAAAATGAAAACGAAAAAATAAAAAATAAAAAATTACCGATAATAAAATCTATAGTTATTCTGCCTAATAAATACAATAAAGAAATCCTACTAAGTCAACAAAAAACCGATGGAAAATTAGCTTATCTAAAGAAAGAGGCTAAAATGATTGAAGGAGTAGTCGCTTCAAGTACCCCTTTAGAGAATACAGAAAAAATAAAATCACAAAAAACCGCAAAGGAAACAATCAGACCTACCTCGTTGCATAGGTGTAAACCACAGTATGAAGAGACCCCGACCGCCAATAATACCGATTCACTAAAATGTATAAAGATCCCTATTATCGAAACAGAAACAAAAAATAAAAACCAACGAGACGAGCAAAAAACACATCAAAATTATGGGAAAGCTGAGAACACGAAATTTAGTATTTCATCCATACGTAAAACATTTGCAGATTTTACAAAAAAAATAGATTCAAGATTAATGGTAAATATTCAAGAGCGCGAAATAAAAGGAAAGAATGCAATTCAAATAAATATTTTCGAATTTGACAAAGAAAGAAAAAATGAATTAATTGACACGAGTTATCCAGAAGAAGATAAAAAAGTCCACCAAAACGACTTAAAAGTAAACAATATAGAATATTATAAAATTCTACCAGACTGTACGGAAGATTTAAGCATGCAATCTATATCTGAAAATGAATGCATGTCAAACAGTAGTTTATCAAACAGTAAACTTAATAAAAACAAAAAAAATGATACATGTAGCATAGAAAATACAATTTCAGAAAAAGGAAAAAACAACCAGGAAATACAACCAAATGATTCAATAAAACTAGATAACTTCTTTGACCATGGACCTGACGAAATAGAAATGATTGAAGATTTTGAAGGCGTTCCACGTAATACTAGAAACGACAACACAACACACTCAACAGATAACTTTCATATGTATACCACAAGTTACGAATGTGCTGAACAGCATAAAAAGTTAATTCAAGATTTTGATATTCCGTCTAACCCACCGGGAAATTGTTTATTTTACTCATTAATAAAATTATGTGAGTTAAAAATATCTACCGAAAACCTACGGAGTAAACTATTAAATTCAGAACATATTAGTAAATGCAGCGACCCCGTAAATGTAATAAAAATATTATCGTCAAAAACAGAAAACGGCGATGTTGATTGCGTCTACATTTTTTCACAAGAATATAGTAAAAACATTTGTGTCCATTTTCAATTACCTAATAACACAGTCATTTATTGTCATTTTATAAATAATAATGCAAAAGAATTTATTCATTTACATTTAGTAAATCAACATTTTACACCTTACGTAGTAAATAAAACAAATGGTAGTGGAAATAGTTATAATAAAAACAAAAATGACAGAGACGACGATAATGCGGAATTTGAAATAAGATCGCAAGAAGACAGAAGCGAGTGCAACTATAATAGTCTATATGCAAGCCGCGCTCATAAAAAGAAATACTCGGCAGATAAGGAACGAAGTGGATCGTCTGCTGACTCGCAAGAGTCTTCACACTCTCAGTCCCTGGGTCGAAACGTAAGGAAGCCAAGGCCGCCTCGTGAAAAGCCACCATGGGCATTACATGATAATGAGGAACCACCTCCTTTTACATGCTTAAAAATATTAAAAGAACACCCGTTTAATTATAGAGAAAATTTAGCATACTTT
The DNA here is from genome assembly GCA_026168455.1 of Theocolax elegans. Classification (NCBI taxonomy): domain Eukaryota; kingdom Metazoa; phylum Arthropoda; class Insecta; order Hymenoptera; family Cerocephalidae; genus Theocolax; species Theocolax elegans. The sequence continues at coordinate 41,524,295 of CM047426.1, read as the reverse complement.
ATGACCACAGACTGCAACTTATCCAGTGAAATTATAGAAGCACTAATTGAACGAGGTTACATTAATACAAATAAATTCAAAAATCAAAGTTTTTCAATAAATGATATAAATTTGAACGCTTTTAAGGATATCTCGATTTTATGCTTGTTCATAAAAAAATATTTCGATGATAAACCTCTAAAATCAGACATTACAAAAATAATTAAAACTTTAAAGAATGTAGTTATATCCAAAAACATAAGAACGTTAGGCATAATTCGTGATTTAACCATACTGAGTTTGTCAGAATGGACTTATTTCATTGAAAAATTTAATGAGGTATTTGCTGGAGTTCCATTAATAGCCGTTTTATATCAAAATAATTTACCGGTCCCACCAACAAAAGACAGATATAAATTAATTCGTGAATATCACGAATCAGCCATTGGAGGACACCGCGGAATTAATAAGACATATAGTAAAATTGCAAACGACTACTTCTGGAGAAATATGAGAGCCGACGTAAGGCAGTTTGTATTATGTTGTCTCGGATGTCAGACGAAAAAGCTAGTAAGAGTTAAGACTCGATTACCTTTAGTAATATCTGATACGCCGAAATTCGCTTTTGAGAAATGCTCTATGGATTTTTACGGGCCATTAAAAGAAACCGAACAAGGATTTCGCTATATTCTCACAGTTCAAGATTGGCTTACTAAATACATTATTTTAATACCTCTCAAGCGTGCAAATGCACAAGAAGTTGCCCGAGCTTTTACGGAGAAAGTAATAGTCTATTTTGGACCCCCGGTAAAACTCGTCACAGATTTAGGCTCTCACTTCCAAAATAAATTATTAATAGAATTTGCGAAAATTTTTCGCATCGATAAGTATTGCACATCAGCGTACCACCCGCAATCTAGTGGAGGAATTGAGAGAATGCACCATGCATTAACAGAATATTTAAAACAATATATTGAAAAGCAAAATAAATGGAGCGAGTACGTACCTCTGTGTCAGCATGCGTACAATTGTACTCAACACGAGGCTACAGGATACAGTCCTCATGAGCTTCTCTTCGGAAGAAAAGCGCGTACACCGTCAAGTTTCCCAAATTTCGAAAAAGAGCAAACATACGGTGAATATTTTAATACCTTGTCAGAAAATTTGTGTCAGCTTCAGACATTAGCCGCCCTGAATTTGGTGCAGGCTAAATATAAATCAAAATACTACTACGATAGACGATTAAACACGAAGCATTTTAGAGAAGGCGAATTAGTCTATTGGTTAAAGAAACCCCATAATAATAAATTCGACGATGAATACGAAGGAGAATACGAGATAACTGGGATAGACTATAGAAATCATACGGTAAAAATTCAACATAAAAATAAAATAAGAATTGTTCACATGAATGATATCAAAAGAGCCTGCGAAATTAAAGCCCCTCCCCCACCCGTTCTTAGTTAATAAAGTCAATATTAAAATTTATCAAGTTGAATTTCATCGTTATATTTTTTTTTTTACGGCCCTCGGACGTAACCGAAAACAAAAAAAAAATAAATAAATAAATTAAATAAAAAAAAAAGAGGAGGAAAGAATATTGTGAAAATTAAATTATTATAAATAAATAAAAAGTAAACACCAAATTTTGTTTTAGGATTTGCGGATCTTTAAATAGCGGGAAAGAGACTATACAAAAAATAAACCGCAATCCAGGCGTACTAATAGAAAAAATATCAACGATAAGAATGTCCAGCACTAGTTGGAAAATAGTCCAAAAATTAGATCTTGGGCCCTATTTTCACAGAGGAGAACAGCTGATTTCATCATGGCACGAATTGACACGTTTATGTAAAAATATACAAAACTGTACTACTTATACACAATTGAAAAACATCTATAAACAAATCGAAGAAGCAAAACTAGAATCTAACCAAATAATAGAATTACTTATGGGCCATAAGCAAAATCCCACCCGGTCAAAACGTTCACTGTTACCTTTCGTAGGAAAAATAAGTAGAGTTCTATTCGGAACTGTTGACGAACAAACCGAAATTGAAGTAAGAAATTTAATAGAAATAACAGCGAATGACACCCGACAGGTAGCTAAACTCTTAGCAAATCAAACTGAAATTATAAACGCAGAATTCGATCGTGCTCAATCTCGAATACGAAATTTAAATAATACTATCATGGGACTGGTATCTACAAGACAGCTAGAGCAACAACTCTACTCACTCGAAATTGCTACAACTGTGTTAAACGAAGACGTGTTACAGTATAAAATAGATACAAATAGTTTAATAGATGCAATTCTTTTTTCGTCTCAAGGCATTATTCACCCGAAATTTATTTCCCCGGATTTAGTAAAGAATTCAACAGATCTAATTAAAAATAATGTTTATGACGCTGTTTTTCCGCTCCAAGACGAATCAGCAACAATTTTGGAACTAATGAAAATTACAGAATTAACTATTCTTTTTTCAAATCACCATTTAATTTACTACTTATCAATACCCCTTTTACAAAAACAAAAATTTATTCTATATAAAGCATCTCCTCTACCAATACAACAGAATCTACTAAACCTTACAAATACATTTGCATATATCTGGCCAGAATCGTCGTACGTAGCAATTAATATTAATAAAGACATATATATGCCAATCACCCTCGATGCGGTAAACAAATGTAAAAAATTAAAAAATGAATTAATTTGTAAAGATACAGAACCTATAAGAGAAATATCTAAACATTCGAGTTGTGAAATAAAATTTATTATTAATGAAATGGTCGACAATTTAGCTGACTGCAATTTAAAAGTTATTCGACTATATGATACCTACTGGCTACGACTTCACGAAAAAAACTCATGGTTGTTTTCGGCATCCCAGAAAGAAAAAATTTTCATCTCATGTAGAAATAACGAACAAAGCTCATTTTACTTAGAAGGTCCAGGTATACTCAGACTAGAACCGGGTTGTTCGGCACATACCAATAATGCACAATTATTTGCCACACGCGAATTTAGGATAAATTATACAAATGAATTATTTGAAAGATACGATTTAAATATCATGTAAATACTAACTAATATCAATAAAAACAATGAAACGAATTTAACAGAATTGGTTGCATCGGTTTTGAACTTAGAACCTATACATAAGTCGAAAACACAAATTAATGATCAATTAGATTCATTAAGGACAAGACCAGCTCTTCAAGAGATAATACAAAAAGCAAAACGGCTGAGCGAATATAGGTCTGTAAAAACAGAAATAAAATCTATTAAATCTAACGGAATGATATATGGTAGCATTTTAGCCACTTTGACTGTAATTGGAGTTTGTTTATGGAAGTATTGTCCCTTGGGGGGAATCCCCTTAGTTACTAATGTTTATAGATTGTTCACAGGAAACCGACGAACTCGATCACGTGCTGCACACGACGAAGAACTTCAAGAAAACAACGCAGTAAATAATCAAAATATAAACCTCCAAGACAGGGTTCCAATGCAAGCACTAATACCATACCAACAAAGTTTCATGACAACCAATCCAGAATTCGGAAATTTGCCTATACGACAAAACCAAATAACACCATGGTATCAACATACGCCTTGGATGGCTCAAAACATTCCGTTCACGTATTAAAAAAAAAATAATAATAATAAGAAAATAGTAGTTAAATTTACAATAGATATACTCTGAATAAATACACGTAGTGGAATATATTGCGAAACTTAAAATATACTTTTATAACTGTACAAATTTTTGCTGCAATCTAAATATACAAAACAAGCAATTTTCCCTTTCGAAACAAATAGACAATTACACAAATTTTTTAATATCTTCGAAAATACAATTATTCCAGTGAAATTGTTAGAATATAAATAGATAAATGATACAATATAGAGAATTCAAAAATGTTAACTCACAAGAAAAAGAGAAGGTGTATAGATATACATGCACATATATATATGTATATGTTCTTTCGAGTTACTAACAATAGCCAGATCCTTTCAGGAGAACTTGATCCTCGAATTACGCTCATATGAAAGCGTGCAAAAAAAAAGAAAAATTTAAAATGTAAACCCAGAATCATAGGGTAAATACATAAATATTAGAACATCCCAAAAAAAAAAAAAAAGAAAAAGAAGGTGGATGGCTAATAAGCAATACAACTTAGTATTAAAGAGGAAGAATTAAAGTCAACCAAATAAAGTCAGTATATAACTGACCTGGCCAGAAAGTAACTTGAAACTGAAAAAATATACGTAAAGAAATGGAGAGTAAAATATTTTTGAATGCTACTTTATAAAGAAGTTTATAATTTACAAATAAATTTAAATAAAAAAAAAAGAAGAAAAAACAAAAGAGAAATTTTAACCACTGGAATAATTTAAAATTCAAAGTAACAAATTGAAATCTATATAAAGTAATATTAAGTCACATTAGAAGTAGGAATGATATAATTATATCGCAGCAATAATTTTTTTATCTTCTCCAAATGATTAGAATTATTGTAATAAGCTAACAATTATGTAAACAAGTGAACATACACAAAAGAAAATATAATGTAAATCATATCTGTATAAAGAGAGAGAGAAAGTTGTATAAACATCTTGTACCTACGAACTGTTATCATCTTTAGTAATATGACCGTCGAGGTCGCCGGTCTTACGGCCTCGGACGTGTTACGGAGCGAACGCTTCCGTATAGAGCTCGCGCACATCCACCTGACACCATATTCACACAGACTTTGCCGAATATGCAACGTTGCATCTCCCCGCTTAGCTAGCCATTCCGAGGCTTTAAGTAAGGAGACCACGGGTCTCCCGCGCCTTTTTGTCATTTTCCGATCGAGACATTAGTGTAGGGCGAGAACTCTCTCTCTCAACTGATTGTACAATAAATTACCCTGTTGAAAAGACCTTATAAAATCCGATAAAATAATGGCACATTGAATCGGGGTGCCGATAAAAATTTTATAGTAATATATCGGGCGATTTCTTTTTTATCGGTACCTATAATGAAATCCTCACAGCTACGAATCACAAGTTCCGAAATTTAGTTTTTATAAGTTTTACCTGGTAAAAGATATATCAGTTTCTATGAGACTAATAAATTTATAGGCTTTTATAGAGATATGCTCATTTAATTATTTATAGAAATCTATTCGCTTTACCAATATGAATTCAGAATCGGCATATATCGTAATAAATTGATTGAAAAATTATGAGCCTATATAGATGTTTTACTACATGAATTACACAAGTGCATCCAAGAAAATATTAATCGGGTTCTATAGTAAAAGAAATGACTATGAAAAGATTATAGTTCATACACATTTCCCGATAAAAAATTTAATAAGCTCTTATCATGGAAATACTGTATATGTTTATATCTTTTTTTGCTTTCTAATAGTAGGTTTATAATTCGATTCTATAAGGAATTCCGGGTGCAAAAACCTCATACCATACTATACAATAAATGCTTATAGTATTTTATAAGATAAACCTCACAAAAGAAAAAAACATTTTATAGTACAATATGATGATCAACAAAATAAATGGGCGATTCGTTTACCGGATCGTATGAGCTGAGACATCCATAAATACAATCTTAATCAAATCGCTAATCGCATTCTACCAGGCAATTCCATATTTATTATTTATAACAAATAGGCATGTATCGGGTTTTCGAGTATTTGACGTATTCGTGTGCATTGAATTAATAAGGTTCTATAAGGCTTTTCACTATATTGTCCACTAACAGCTATCGGTGTCTACCGTTAAATTCCATAATTTTAAACCAACCAATACAGTTCTTTTATAAGGTTCTACGAGGATCGACGCATGTATTAGGCATACGACCTATCGGGTACTAACGGCTGCGCCAGCAATAACAAATCTTAATTAAATCGCTAATCGCATTCTACCAGGCAATTCCATATTTATTATTTATAACAAATAGGCATGTATCGGGTTTTCGAGTATTTGACGTATTCGTGTGCATTGAATTAATAAGGTTCTATAAGGCTTTTCACTATATTGTCCACTAACAGCTATCGGTGTCTACCGTTAAATTCCATAATTTTAAACCAACCAATACAGTTCTTTTATAAGGTTCTACGAGGATCGACGCATGTATTAGGCATACGACCTATCGAGTACTAACGGCTGCGCCAGCAATAACAAATCTTAATCAAATCGCTAATCGCATTCTACCAGGCAATTCCATATTTATTATTTATAACAAATAGGCATGTATCCGGTTTTCGAAAGTTTGACGCCTTTATAAGGTTTTACGAGGTTCGACGCATGTAAGGGACAGACGGCCTATCGGGTTGTATCGGCTGCGCCAACAATAATACGAATTACATAAGTATACTTAATTTATTAATGCTGCAGCGATACTCGTGTGACACTTTCATGTATTCTTAGTTTTGTAACCTTTAGTTATAAATGTTTTTCATTGTTATTCTTCATGCATATAAAGATAGAAGTTTCTATGATATACTACTAATAAACATGAAAGAAATATTAAATTTACTTTATATAAACTTATCCAATATAATAATTCTTTTATTTTCAGGCATCAAATCGAACTCAATTACATGTTAATTTTCAGTATATTTTCAAATACAAAGAATATTCTTCCTCCAAGGATAAACAGATCTGGAAAACAAATAATTTTAATTCAATTTGAACGTGCTCTAAATTATAAAACTATAATTAATAGCAATAATTAATAGCTCTGAGTGTGTAATATTTTACATATACTCATATATATATATATATATATATATAAACTTGAAAAAAGTGCAAGTGCGCCACCTTTGATTTTTTCATCCAAAAGTCTAAAAGAAAGCTTGGAGCAATACCTTTCAAATGGTCTGTAGCATTTTTATGGCCTCTAATTCTGTAAAAAGTTATGACAATTTAAAGAAAGACAAAAAATTCACAAAAATTAACATATTCATTCCCATTTAAATTTTTAAAAAAATTTCGTGTTTCTTTAAATTGTCATAACTTTTTCAAGAATTGGAGGCCATAAAAATGCTACAGACCATTTGAAAAGTATTGCTCCAAGCTTTCTTTTAGACTTTTGGATGAAAAAATCAAAGGTGGCGCAATTGCACTTTTTTCAAGTTGAATATTGACATGTAGTTTATGTAACATTGACCTTGAGATTAGAAATTCTAACCCAGAAGAATAAATTCTAGATATAATTAGCAACGAATGTTACATATAATGTTCTATAGTAAAAGTTGATAGATTTTGAGTTATATAGCGGTAAACCCAGCTGGTGTTGAAAAAAATATGGAAAAATTCACTTTTTGAGGTTAGAATAACTTTTGAGCAAATAGATTCCAGTACCTAAAAATTTTTTTCTGTATTCTGAAAAACATTTGCAAAGTGTACCCAAAATTTGGTGCATTTTAAAATTTTGATCGGACCACTTCACGTGGAATACCCCATATATATATATCTGATACAGTTGCGTGTAATCTTAATCTTGAATTATTTAGTTATAAATATTTTTTATTGTTAATTTTCATGCAAGTAAAGGTAAAAGTTTTCTATTATAAAGCTACTAATGAAAATCAAAGAATTATTAAATTTATTTTATATAAACTTATCCAATATAATAATTCTTTTATTTTCAGGCATCAAATCGAACTCAATTACATGTTAATTTTCAGTATATTTTCAAATACAAAGAATATTCTTCCTCCAAGGATAAACAGATCTGGAAAACAAATAATTTTAATTCAATTTGAACGTGCTCTAAATTATAAAACTATACTATAATTAATAGCAATAATTAATAGCTCTGAGTGTGTAATATTTTACATATACTCATATATATATATATATATTTATGGCCTCTAATTCTGTAAAAAGTTATGACAATTTAAAGAAAGACAAAAAATTCACAAAAATTAACATATTCATTCCCATTTAAATTTTTAAAAAAATTTCGTGTTTCTTTAAATTGTCATAACTTTTTCAAGAATTGGAGGCCATAAAAATGCTACAGACCATTTGAAAAGTATTGCTCCAAGCTTTCTTTTAGACTTTTGGATGAAAAAATCAAAGGTGGCGCAATTGCACTTTTTTCAAGTTGAATATTGACATGTAGTTTATGTAACATTGACCTTGAGATTAGAAATTCTAACCCAGAAGAATAAATTCTAGATATAATTAGCAACGAATGTTACATATAATGTTCTATAGTAAAAGTTGATAGATTTTGAGTTATATAGCGGTAAACCCAGCTGGTGTTGAAAAAAATATGGAAAAATTCACTTTTTGAGGTTAGAATAACTTTTGAGCAAATAGATTCCAGTACCTAAAAATTTTTTTCTGTATTCTGAATATATATATATATCTGATACAGTTGCGTGTAATCTTAATCTTGAATTATTTAGTTATAAATATTTTTTATTGTTAATTTTCATGCAAGTAAAGGTAAAAGTTTTCTATTATAAAGCTACTAATGAAAATCAAAGAATTATTAAATTTATTTTATATAAACTTATCCAATATAATAATTCTTATACGATTCACTGATTCAAGTAAACTCTGTAAAATAATTCAGAATGTGTAACGGCACTTATATTTATTCTTTCATTAGTATAGTCTTGTATAAGAGTTTATTCTTCATTATTTTTTAAAAATAAAAAAAATATTAACTGAACTTTTAGAACAAATATCTCAATATTCAATATTCCTATATATTTAACTACTTTAGTAATGGTTATAGAAATAACTGTCAGACTCGAGTGACACTTGCAGGTATTCTTAATTTTGTGCCCTTTAATTATAAATATTTTTCAATGTTATTCTTCATGAAAGTAAAGATAGTGGTTTTCTACAGTGAGCTAGTAATAAACACGAACCCAGACGGAAATTTATTTTCCCAGAAAGAGCTAAGAAAAGCTAATAAATTTTATAATCAATTTATAATACGCAGATTTTGGACTCTGTTAATAGTTAGTTAGAATTTATAACTTTTATTAGCTCTTCTTAGCTTTTGCTAGATTTTAATAGCTTTTAGGTTTTTTTCAAAAGTAAAAGAAATGTGCGAGTTTAAAAAAGCTAATAACTACTAATAACTTTTTTAAATTATTATATACAGTAAATAAGTATTTAGAATCTTTATGAATATTTACCAATAGCAATCTTTTATTAATAGCTTTAGTTTTTTTGCATACATCACTTAGAAACAGCTAAAAACAGTTAAATATAGGAAAATGCAACAGTTACTATTAGTGTCATTTTATCGTTTTTCACGATATTTTCGAAATACAAAAATCTAATAAAACCTAATAAAGCTTAGAAATATTTACGAAATTTTAAAAACAACCAAAAAAATCTTATAAACTTCATCAAATTTTTTAAACTATTACTACAGTCCAAAATCCGCACTTTATAAAGTGTTATGAAAATCTAATAAAAGCTAATAACTTTTATTAAGTATTTATAAACATTATTCGCATATGATTATTTCCGCTAGGGAAAGAAATATTAAATTTAATTTTCAATAAAGTAATCCAATTTTGTTAATCTTTTATATGATTCGATGATTCATGTTAACATTTAAAATAATTCAGAATTTGTTACGGAATTCGTATGTATTCTTTATTTAGCATTCTCTTGTAATAAAGTTTATACTTTATTATTTTTCTAATATGAAAACATATTAACCTATTTTTAGAAAAAATATTTCAATTGTCCAATATTTCTATGTGTTCTTAGTAACACCAAAGCCAATTGAGAAATACAAATTTCGCGCCAAAAATGTAATCGATTATTCCGTGTTTATTGTAATACTAAACCGCTCATTTATGTGACAATACTGATTAAACCCTATAAACGAACCACATAGGTTGTTTGACAATATTAGAATATACCGGTAGATTCGGATAAATAATGCTCGACTTTATAGTGAAATGTCCTATTCAACCCGATAAATTGCAATCATGAAAAATCATTAATTATTTGAAATCCAGATACATGCCTATTCGTTGTAAATAGAAAATACAGCAATACCTCATATAAAATATGATAAACGATTCAATAGCGGTTGCTTCAACGACAGGCGCCCACGTGAAAAAAAATTATAAAGTTTTTATAAAAATTGTATAAAATGAATTGACGATAGAGAAAAAAGCCAACTTCAGTTTGACATCTAACCAACTTCAGTTTGATGTCTTATTCCCGTGAGCTTCGTGCAGCGCGAGACGTTTGCCGTCGTATTTTACTTAAACAAGCAGTTTACCACTAAATTCGTCGCGGAAGTCGTACTTTTAACCTAGATATATGTAGTGCGTCAATTGACAGCATGGAATATTATCGATTTTGAGAATTTAAAATTCAGTCTCGGTGAGGGGAGAGCCGGAATATTGAGACCTGAAGATTCAACTCCGTCTACACTTTTGATCAGATAAGTCCTCCTTTCTCTTGATTTTTAAAAACTTAGCGATTGAGTACATTAGATACTTTGTGTTTTTGTAATATTTTTGTTGCAGGTTAGACGATTTTAAAGGTACGATCAACAGCTTCTCCGTGCGTAGAAGCGTCGGTACGAGTTACCCATCGCCACCGCTGCCAGCTGATGAGTTTTGCAGTCCTGTTTTTAAGGTTATATATGTTTATTCCCAAAATTTTAAGATTTAAGTTTTGCAAAATTTTTCCCAATTTTCACAAACTTTTCCCAAGTTGCGCAATACGTTTCCCAAAGTTCACAAACTTTTCCCACCCTATAAAATACCGTAAAAAATTTTTAAAACTTATCTCGAACGTTTTTAATTACTTTATTATTTATCTTTTTCTATTTTAAAATGTTTCAATTTATATTGAGCCTAAAGTGACCGCGTTTTTGTATGTAAATTCCTTTAAAATGTGCTTTAAAGCGTGGTATTTATTTAAAAATTTAATAAAAATATATTTTTTATGAAAGCCAATCTTTTTATAAAAATTTTATAAAGTTTCTATAAGACCATTTTTTTATACAAATTGTATACAATCCATTTTATACAATTTTTATAAAAACTTTATAAATTTTTTTTACGTGGGCGTAACCGATAAGATCCTGTAATCAAACCGCTGATTTATGTGACAATACTGATTAAACCCTATAAACGAACCACATAGGTTGCTTGACAATATTAGAATATACCGGTAGATTCGGATAAATAATGCTCGACTTTATAGTGAAATGTCCTATTCAACCCGATAAATTGCAATCATGAAAAATCTTTAATTATTTGTAATCCAGATACATGCCTATTCGTTGTAAATAGTAAATACAGCAATACCTCATAAAATACGATAAACGATTCAATAGCGGTTGCTTCTACGACAGGCGTAACCGATAAGATCCTGTAATCAAACCGCTGATTTATGTGACAATACTGATTAAACCCTATAAACGAACCACATAGGTTGCTTGACAATATTAGAATATACCGGTAGATTCGGATAAATAATGCTCGACTTTATAGTGAAATGTCCTTTTCAACCCGATAAATTTCAATAATGAAAAATCATTAATTATTTGTAATGCAGATACATGCCTATTCGTTGTAAATAGTAAATACAGCAATACCTCATAAAATGCGATAAGCGATTCAATAGCGGTTACTTTTTGACTGACAAAGCCAGGTACGATGCGTTAGGCAAGCCGCCCATTTCATGCGTCGATCGTCATAAATCCCTATAAAGGTACCAGGTAAGTTGTTATATAATATTGAAATATGCTGGTAAGGTCATATAGCCGTTACTTGGCGTTATTGTGAAACACCCTATTTAACCTTATATTTTTGTATGCTCTATAAGACAATAACTGTTAAAATCCCGATAGAAATCCACTTGTTAAGAATATATCATTTTGTATTACCTGAAATAGAACTATAGATAATTCATTCATGTTCGGGTTTTTCATTATAAAATACTATAAGCTTTAGATTGAAAAAGCATTGATATATAAGTACGTGTAAGATGGCAAATCCTTATAATGCCCGGTAAATATAAATACAAAATATTTAAATATAAATGTGTACCCGATATACTCCGATAAACTATTTTATGCTCTTTTATGTTACACGTTTATTCTTATAAAACCTTATAAACAAATTTATTTTTATCGCATTTTATGAGGTGTTCATTATGAAGCCTATAGTTATAAGCTTATTCTTTCCGATTCGTATTAAATAATGTATAGCATTCTATCGCAAACTCCGGGTGCAAAAGCCACATGAAGTACGATAAAAAATTTTTTTTTATAGTTTTATATGAGGTTTTTTCAACAGGGTAATATGAACTCGTATTAACGTAGTTTCATTGCGATAACCTTACCCACGTAACACACTACACGTCAATATTCATTAAAAATTATAAAAATTCTTTCGTAGTATCTCTGAATCGTTGCACTATATGAATTAAAGACAAAGTATAATAAATACTTGCCTCGGGTGTGCGACACGCGCCCCTTGATACATATTCTCGAAGATAAGTATTGCACAGAAGTTAAGGTTATATAGCCAACATTTACCTCTCCTTTATGTGATTTACACATTATTATAAAAATAGAAATCAATAAAATAAAATAAATAAATAAATAAACAATAAATAAATAAATAAATAAATAATTGGAACAAAACACAACGTAGTTAACACAAAGAAAAAGCAAAAGCAGTCAGGTAAACACGAATGAAAACATGACAGACGGTTATTATATGAGTCATTTAAATCTTATTGACATGCGCAATTATGTACAATTATTAGATAAGCGCGCGAAATATTATAATACGGCGCGAAAATTCAAAATTTGTAATTGTATATTATAAGTGTAAATTCATGATAGGGAAATTAATACATGATAATACTTTTAATATTTAATTAATACATTAGTTTTACTTAAAAATTATTTTTACCAAAACTCAAATCACTCATAATACAATTAATCCGCGGCTATTGTAACCTGACTAGAAATTAGTTAAGAACTAAAGGAGAAATAAATATTAGCTATCTATAATTTACTTTCATTTTATTAACAATATCATTATAGTGATGACTAAGATTTCTAACATCTTCCTTTACATTTATAGGATTATTTTCTAATTTAATATGAAGCATTTCAGATATAATTCTTTTTCTCCAATTGCATTCCTTATCAAAAATTTTTACATTTTCAAAATCAAAAGAATGATTATAATCACTAACATGATCATTAATTACATATTGATTGTTTGATTTCTTTGTATTAGATATATGTTCCTTTATTCTACATTTTAACTGTCGTTTAGTTTCTCCAATATATGCCGAATTACAATTTTTACACTTTATTCTATACACTACGTTAGTTTCGGAGTCTCTGGAATTTTTATCTTTTCCTCTCACAATGATACTGTTAAAGTTATTAGGAATTTTTGGTACCACTCTAATATTGTTATATTTCAAAGAACTTTTGGTTTTTTCATAAAAATCAGGTATATAAGGAATACAAAGTGTTGCTATGTAATTTTTATTATTATTAATACGATTGTTAGTACTTTTTTCTTCATTATGTCTTATTTTTTCCAACCTCTTTCGTATATTATTATGAATAAAATCTCTAATCTACAATTTCAACTGCGTGGACGACATTAATATAACTAAAGAATTTAATATTTTATAAATATTTCATGTAATATTTCTGTTACATTTTGCAAAAATATTACTGTAATATTTCACTACACCTATCGAAGTAAGTATTTTAAATATTTCAGTGGTCCTATGTAAGTGTGTGTTTGAAACATTTCATCAATTTTACATAAATATTTCTTAAAATATTACACTGAAATATTATAATAATATTAATGTAATATTTCATGGAATATTACAAAGTAAGAAATTCGCGGACATAACAATATTTTAGTAATCTTTCATTCTAATATTATTGTAATATTCCGAATCTTAATATGAAATATTGCCGAAATATTGACATAATATTCTGTGCTGTGTGTCATCAAATTTATAAAGAGTACGGATATAAACATAAACAATTTAATAAAGTAAGTAACTTTATCGTATATTTTTTTTTTGTTTTACAGTTTTTACTCAATCTAAACAATATTTCAATGAATAGTTAATAAAACAATTTTTTATATTATTAGCATTCGCATATCAATGTTTTATGTATCTTTGGTATTTAGCTTTGTATGTATCCTTTGTATCTTCAAAAAAAGTCCAACCTTAATTAACATTGTATATATTTAATTGAAAGATAAGTAAGCATTGTAGATTTTTATACCATCTGAAATTGAAGAAGATGTCTTTCTATTTGCATTTTTCATAGATAATAAACTAAAAGCATAAAGTCTGTATGTAATACATATGTTATCTTCTAGAAATTTTTTTTTAATTTACATATTTTTCAATAATAATTATTTTCAAATGTATTTCTATTAGAGAATTGACTATTGGAAAGAATATTGGCCTTTCTTAAAAGATTTTAATGGTATGAGGTGTGTTGAAGGTTTGGAGAAATTGGATGAATATCTAAAAAAACAATTTCAAGAAAAATCAAAGCCAATTTTATCTTTAGAAGAAAGTTTTATAAATCTTTTCTAAATGGTACAGTTTAGTTTAACGTCAAATTTGATATTTAGATTTTTTTAAATATTTCATATTAACAATTGCACATATTTTTTAGAACAATTCATAAAAGGAAATAGATTTAAATGCTTTCTGCGATAGATTTCAATCTTTTGTGATAGAATTTTAGTCAGGCTCTGCTCAAGAAGCTGAATAAAATATTACCACCAAAAGAATGGGAAGAAAATGGACAAATTTGGAAACAACAGGTATTGTAAAATTAGTTACTTAAAAATAAGTAATATTAAAAATTAAAATATTTATGTAGATATCCAGTGTACACCAGCTACTAGGTTGGATGCGATTAACTTACAAGAACAGTTGAATATGAAATTAACTCAGCGACAAGCTAGAGAAACTGGTATTTGTCCTGTTCGAAGAGAACTTTACACTCAGTGTTTTGGTAAGATTTAATTTTATTGCTAAAATTAACGTAAAATTAAATTTAATTGAAATTATTCATTTAATTTAGAGACGAAATCATAAGACAAGTTACAATTAATTGTGCAAAGCGAGGACTTCTTCTGCTTAGAGTAAGGGATGAAATTCAAATGACAATAGCTACATACCAAACTCTATATCAAAGTAGTATAGCCTCTGGAATGCGTAAAGCTTTACAGGTAACAAGGATATAATGCATATTTAAATTACAATTCAATTATTTTAAGTCTATCTATTAAAAATATATTATTATTTTATAGGCTGAACAAGGTAAAGAAGACCTACTAGCAGCTGCCGATGAGCTTCGATTACAAAAATGTGAACTTAAGAATCTCATAGCAGAGCTAAGACAAAAATTTGATCAAGCTGAACGAAGAGCTACGGAATTAAGAGATGCAGAAGAGAAAAAGCATATGGAGGAAATTCAATTTAAAAAAAAATAAATCAACAGTTAAAGGTAATGGTTAAATATATGCGTTATCGTTTATGATTATTTATAAATATAACATATTATTTCTTTCATATGTATCAGTCAGGCAAAACTTGAAATTTTGAAATATGTTAACAATATTGCTTATAACTTATTTTAAA
Organism: Theocolax elegans; assembly: GCA_026168455.1. NCBI lineage: Eukaryota > Metazoa > Arthropoda > Insecta > Hymenoptera > Cerocephalidae > Theocolax > Theocolax elegans. The sequence goes on along the minus strand of CM047426.1, from coordinate 41,508,637 downwards.
ATCTTGCCATTTAATAAGTACAAAATTGGTAATCTTATAAACTCTTCAGATCATATAACTGTTTACCAATCAAAAATAATAATAAATTAAATAACAGATAAAATAAAGATAACAAATTAAATGCAAGATTGTAAAATACAACATGTATGCCAAGCCGTATTATAAGGCAAAATGTGATGTGAAAGTGAAATGTTGAAAAGAAATGCTCATAAGCTATTATATAAATTCTATTTTCGTACTGTTTTATACCAATTACCTATAAATATATTTCTGAATAATTAGAACAAAGTTTTAAAATATAAGGAAAACTATAAATGCGATTTAATTTATTCTATGTTCTAATAATATAGAAATTTTAATAATGTATAAACTGTAACTGTGAATTATTAAAAAAAATATTTGATTGTAAACACAATAATAAAATATAAATTCATTATTTCTCAAATACATAATACAGTGTATACTTTTATTAACTTAATTGTATAATTTCTCTCTTAGTACAATTTTCCAAAAAAAATGAAACATTAAGCTAACTGAGATAATATTATACATTTATGAAGAAGAAATTAAAACTTTTGTTTCATCGTTAATTAAAAAAAATCTTCTCTTGTAAAACTTCAACAAAAAACAAACCCTTATAAAATCTCCAAATTGTCATTTGTCAGAAATTGTTTTAAGTATTTTGGATTTTTTGCTTAATCATCAAAAAATTAACAATTCCCTGGTAGAAAATTGAGCCTATTTCTGGTCAGAATTTCTGGTAAAAATTTTTGAAAATAAGATATTGTTAGAAATCCTTTTCAGAAAATTTGCAGAATTTCTAGATATACACCAATTTAACATGTGTTGACCAGAAATTCTGGCCAGAATCTGCGCTATTTTCTACCAGGGTTATTACATGTACTCTAATTTTTGCAGTAGTCTGATGGTGATATTTGATATTAACAATATAGAAAATGGACCATTCCTTTGATCTTTATAAATTTCTTGTTTTTATAGGTTTCTATTAAACCAAATAGAAGACATTTATTTTTAGATGAACAGTGGTTTGGAAGCTTTTATTATGAAATAGAAATAATAAATAATACTCTCATTTTTTACAAACTAAGTTTTAATTGAAAAAATGATGAAATATACATACATTTTACATTAAAAAAATTACAAGAAATTATTACATACTTTATTTGAAAAAAAAAATAGTTATAATAAAAATTATAAATTTGTTGTCCAATAATTATATCGTTATTTGTGTCCCTAGAAAGTACTTTATAAAACACCTTCGACGAAGATGTCAAACTTCGCCAATATGGTTTCCAACCACACTGTTAAAAACGATGTCTGATAAAAAAAATTTTAATTCTTACTCCCATATTTTTCTACTTATTTATGTTTTTATAATTAAACATTTTATATATTTTGCTCGAACTTCATAAGAAGTTTCTGCTATTGAAAGTATTGAAATCAAAGCGGAATAATCGACAAGTATTCTTTACCATACCATAAATTTGTGTTTTGTTAAACACATCTATTTTCTACTTATTTTTGTTTTTATAATTAGACATTTTATATATTTTGCTTAAACTTCATAAGTAGTTTCTGCTATTGAAAGTACTGAAATCAAAGCGAAATAATCAACAAATATATTTTACCATGCCATAAATTTGTGTTTTTTTTAATCACTTATACATCGTTGCTTAAAATTTCATACAAATTTCTGCATCTGAAAGAACTGAAATCAAAATGGAATCGACAAGTATTGCGTACCATATCAACACAAACTTTTAATTTATTTATTATTATTTTAGGTATCAAGATTAAATTAAATAACTCGTTGATTTGTTATTTGTGTCTGTAGAAAGTACTTTTTAAAACACCTTCGACAAAGGTGTCAAACTTCGCAAGTATGGTTTTCAATCACACATTCAAAAACGGTGTCTGATAAAAAAATTTTTAATTCTTGCTCCCATCTTTTTTCTACCATTTTTTGTTTTTATAATTAGACATTTTATATATTTTGCTTAAACTTCATAAGTAGTTTCTGCTATTGAAAGTACTGAAATCAAAGCGGAATAATCGACAAGTATTTTTTACCATACCATAAATTGTATTTTAATTAAACGTTTATATATTGTTTCTTAATCTCCATAAAAAGTTTCTGCAATAGAAAGTACTGAAATCAAAGTAGAATCAACAAGTATTTATTTTTAAAAATACAAATATCTTTTAAATTGAAAACAAACATTTTTTCAAACAAATATCTTACAAATTTACATTTCAATTCTAGTCCTGTCATGTCCTACAAGCAATAGATAAATAATTTTTTAATAATTTTATTAATTTCTGCAAAACTGATAAAAAATAAATATCTCACTTTTTTATTCTCTTTAAATACACAATGTATATCCTTCCCGTGTCTTGCAGCAATACATAAACAATTTTATATAATAATAATAATAATAATATTCATTTGTGCAAAATTAATTTCTGCAAAACTAATAAAAAAGTAATTTCTCTCTTTTTTATTCTCTTTAAATAAAATAATACTTGCACCACCGTTGGTTAAGTATTTCAGAAGTTTTTTTATGATTTACTAATATTCTCTTGTATACTGAGGCTATGCGATAGCTCGGTCGGTAGAGCATCGGGCTCGTAATCTGGAGGTTCAAGGTTCGATTCCCTGCCCCGGCCGATTGATACAAGCACCACTGGCGAATGTATTTTCACCAAGTGCTTTCTTTGCCAAGAAATCGTATGACCTTCGTCGCTGATTAGCACCGAATTGGGAGCACAAAAAGAACGACGTTAAAATATAAAAAAAAAAAATTCTCTTGTATACTGAAAATGGTTTTAACAAAGTAAAAAGTTGAAATAAAGCAATCCAATATTTAAAACGTAATATTTCTAATTTGGAATTGAAGCTATCTATTCTTTTTCTACACTGAGAGAAGAATTTGTTTACAATTAAGATATATAAACTGATAACAAATATAATTTTGAATATGGCCAAATAAGAAAATTATAACCATGTATGTACGACTATTATAATAAACCATATAGGTTATGTTGTGGTAAATAGCCGTTTGTTAACAGTTACCAGCGGCAAATTTGATGCGAATATGAAGAAGTGTAATCAATACTAAATGTTATTCTTCAGAAAAATGTAAGTTGATTTGAAATGCAACTAATGCTTAAGCAACTATTAAATAAACATCGACGTTGTAAATAAATATATTAGTATTATTGGTATAATAATTAATTTTATTATTATTAAGAATTATATATATATATATATATATATATATATATATATGGGGTATTCCACGTGAAGTGGTCCGATCAAAATTTTAAAATGCACCAAATTTTGGGTACACTTTGCAAATGTTTTTCAAAATACAGAAAAAAATTTTTAGGTACTGGAATCTATTTGCTCAAAAGTTATTCTAACCTCAAAAAGTGAATTTTTCCATATTTTTTTCAACACCAGCTGGGTTTACCGCTATATAACTCAAAATCTATCAACTTTTACTATAGAACATTATATCTAACATTCGTTGCTAATTATATCTAGAATTTATTCTTCTGGGTTAGAATTTCTAATCTCAAGGTCAATGTTACATAAACTACATGTCAATATTTAACTTGAAAAAAGTGCAAGTGCGCCACCTTTGATTTTTTCATCCAAAAGTCTAAAAGAAAGCTTGGAGCAATACCTTTCAAATGGTCTGTAGCATTTTTATGGCCTCTAATTCTGTAAAAAGTTATGACAATTTAAAGAAACACGAAATTTTTTTAAAAATTTAAATGGGAATTACCATGTTAATTTTTGTGAATTTTTTGCCTTTCATTAAATTGTCATAACTTTTTACAGAATTGGAGGCCATAAAAATGCTACAGACCATTTGAAAGGTATTGCTCCAAGCTTTCTTTGAGACTTTTGGATGAAAAAATGAAAGGTGGCGCACTTGCACTTTTTTCAAGTTGAATATTGACATGTAGTTTATGTAACATTGACCTTGAGATTAGAAATTCTAACCCAGAAGAATAAATTCTAGATATAATTAGCAACGAATGTTACATATAATGTTCTATAGTAAAAGTTGATAGATTTTGAGTTATATAGCGGTAAACCCAGCTGGTGTTGAAAAAAATATGGAAAAATTCACTTTTTGAGGTTAGAATAACTTTTGAGCAAATAGATTCCAGTGCCTAAAAATTTTTTTCTGTATTTTGAAAAACATTTGCAAAGTGTACCCAAAATTTGGTGCATTTTAAAATTTTGATCCGACCACTTCACGTGGAATACCCCATATATATATATATATATATATATATATATATATATATATTATGCGGACTTATAGGACGTAAATATTTTTTAAAACTATACTTTAACAATTTACATTTTGCTAGTTTTCCTGGCAGTATTAATTCGTAGGATTTTATGTGATCATGAAATAAAATTGTAATACATTCTTTGTATTAAAAAAAATCATCACTGTCTTTTAAGATTAAGACTATACTGAATTAATATCAACATTTAAAACGTAATTTTTTTTGTACAAGGTACCATTAACTTTCAAATAATTAACTTCATTTAATACAAGTTCATTAATTGAAATTTGTTTTGGTTTACCACTTACTCTACTATTCCGAAGTCTCGACTCGCGAGTCAAGCGTCACCACGCGACCAAACCCTTTCATTACGAATTCTACATTGCAGAGTTGTTAACTCTTAAAAATCATTTGTCTGACTAGCATATTTACTTTCAACGAAATACTAATTTGTTACTTTTAAATATATATCAAATTTCTACACAAAAAATTTCTGTTAAATATTAAAACGTTATATAATAGTTATAAATATGTTGTATGCTTTATGTTTCAAATAAATATATATTGTGACGTGTCCACTGGGGATTAGGGTGGAGTCACGGTTAAAACACAAAAAATCAAACAACTTACAAGGGAAGTACATGACCTCCGGGAAACGGATCTCATCTTAACTTTGGTATGTCTTTTATAATATAAAAATATGAAGAAAGCCAAGTTATCTCTTGCCAATGGCCACTTTTACGGATGTTATTCGACATCCAATAATAATAGCAGTAAAAATTACTTCTAATTCGATCGCTTATAACTCGGAAACAAATAAAGATAAACAATCGAACCTAAAAACCAGAAGAAAGCTGAGTTCAAGTAGATATGGTTTGAAAAAAAAGAAGCTCAAATTGCTTAATTTGAAGCAAAGTTATAAAGAAAATAAGAAATTGAAGATTATTAGGCCAAAAGAAACAATAAATTTTTCATATTAAATTTTGGTTAAAATTTCTTCAATTTTTTAGTTTCTTCATAACTTTGCTTCAAATTAAGCAATTTGAGCTTCTTTTTTTTCAAACCATATCTACTTGAACTCAGCTTTCTTCTGGTTTTTAGTTCGATTGTTTATCTTTATTTGTTTCCGAGTTATAAGCGATCGAATTGGAAGTAATTTTTACTGCTATTATTATTGGATGTCGAATAACGTCCGTAAAAGTGGCCATTGGCAAGAGATAACTTGGCTTTCTTCATATTTTTATATTATAAAAGACATACCAATGTTAGGATGAGATCCGTTTCCCGGAGGTCATGTACTTCCCTTGTTAGTTAAAAGAGATTGCAGGTTTAATGCACTTACTGTGCTTTCAAGTATTACACGGCAAAGCAGCGGCTTTGCCGTTCAAAGTTGCCAGTCACGTTGGCCGCGGTCGCTCGCGTTCGCGCGATTGCGGGCCGTCCCGCACCTAACCACGCGTCGCGCACACACACTTAAAGGAAGCTGGATTTGGGAGGAAGGAGCACGGCTCACCTGGACGCTCGTCTCCTGGATCCCTCGGACACACACGTGGTTTGTAAAATTGCTGTATTGCGGGTTACACGATCGGTGGTCGGTCGCAGTCTGTCGATTATCGGCACGCACGAAGCGAGAGAGTTTTTCCTCGGCGTATTGCGCAGGCGCGCCTACTCTCGCGTCTCGAGTCGTGCGCGCTCGGCTCGGTTCGTACTGGCCGCTCGGGCCGTGATTTCGCTGCCTCGACGGAGATGTCGTCTACGACGTTGACGTTCTGGTGCTGGATGGCGATTGAGTAACTGCGGCCCTGCTGAGAATACTATCTGCGAGGTAAGCTTTTGAATCGTTCCTTTTTACCTCGATTTTAAGCTAAATCGAGCCCCTCGAGTTTCTTTATTGCAGGTGCCGTATATCGTCGATACGGGATCTTCGGCTCAGAGTGTCCGGACAGCTGGAGAGGGCATTCAAGGCTGGATGGGACCTGGGGATACAGTACGGGTCATTCCTGGTGCTGGGGAAGGCATTAGGATGCTGGATCGACGGAGCAGTGTGTGTGTGTGTGCAATTGTGTGCAGTCAGGAGTCGCATCTCTTTTGCTTCGGGTTCTCCTGCTTACTACGCACTGTAAGCCTATTCCGGTTTCACACATTCGCCTATGTGTGTCTATTAGGACTTGATTGGTATGTATAGCACGCTGACTTCGCATAGTAAGCTTGACAGGTGCTATACTATACCTTGTCTCGCTAGTTTATTTCTAAGTGACATGTAGTATAACTACAATGTCACAATATTTATTAACAGTAAATAAATTCTTCTCTCAGTGTAATCATAAATAGTTGTCAAGTGCTGGTACTTTGTTTAACTGCAGAAGTCAAATAAAAATTAATCGCTGTTGCGATATATACAGGTCTCATGAGTTACCATTAAGTCTTCTACTTAATCTTACCTTAAAATATTTATAAGCCCTTGATATAAACATACAGAAGCAGTGTCTTATGCAATTCGAATTAGACTTACTATACAAGAGTAAGATGGCAATTCAACGAGTGGTGCAAGTATTATTTTATTTAAAGAGAAATTATATTACTCGAGTAACTGGAAAATCCATTCAGATTATACACAAGCTATCATATGTGTTGAATTCTTATCAATTGGTTTGTTTTACTTTTATTTGTTTGACACAAAGTCTCTTGAGAGGATATATTAATGTCAGTTAAAGTATAGTCTCAATAGACTTCCCAGTGACTCCAGTATAGTGGATATAAATTAATAATTGTTTAAACATGATGAAATTCACTACAACTCCAGTTATTGGTAATAAATAGTACAATATTAACTCGAGTAACTGGGAAGTCCATTCAGATTATATTAGTTTATACTTTTCAATAGAGCAATAGTTTGTAATTTTAGTTGTTTAGTCGTTTAAAAGGTGTTGTTTTGGGTTTTTAACGTTACTTAAAGAGTAGTAAAGTCATCAAATTACTCATTTAAGGTTCAGTTTTTACTCTTTGGGGTTAAGATTTTTTAAGAAATAATAATTTTTTAATAATAATTGAGTAAACATTTTTAGATGCTAATTATTAGTAAATAAAAGTCATAAACTTTCAACGCAAACATTGTAATTTTAAATAATCAATTTAAAAATTTGGAAAATTTTGTGTATATTGCTAAAACATTCAGACTAAGACATTCATTGCTAAGACATTTTTAAGTTTTAATAATCACAAATATAAATTAAATATAGATGGATTTCATTAATCAATAGATAAAGCAAAAAAATTTTTTTGAACATAGTTTATAGGAACAACACGAAAAAAATATCTCACTTCTGCGCTGAAACGTACAAATTTTTTAGCGACTTTACAATGCGATGGTTTTTATTATTGGCATTGAAAAAATTTTGCTTCCACATACTCTGATGTAGAATTTTGTGCTGTTTCAGAATCCTTGGTCAAATATTTGGCCAGATTTAAAGGAGAAATGACAAAACCAATTTAAATACTACAACAAACTCCCATTTTTAATTCAAAAAAACTTTTAGTCCTTTTTTTTCAGAATGTTATTGCAAATATAATCTATGCTCAAAATATGAAGAAAAGTGAAGTTTTAACACGCACGAATTTCGCGTTTTTGCGCCCTAAAAATAGGGCCTAAAGTATCCCTTTAGCAACCGGCGGGCGCAAAAGTACTTTAGCGCTGCCGAGATTCAACAAACAAGAAAGACTCATTATCTTATCTGCTCCCTAAATTTAGCGATTTAGATATTTATTTAGGTATTGGTGTGTGTATAATTTGACTATACAAGAATAAAATACAAAAAATATAGGGTCAAAGTATAACTATTTTATGCACTTTTGTTCATGAATCGAACGATCTAAATACATTTTATAATATGAAAAAAAATTAATTATCAAAAAATAGCGACAAATTTTCTGTATTTTTTTTAATTAAAAAAATCATAACTTTTTTCAAAAAAGGGTTAAGTCAATTTTACCGACGGTATTCGAAAGAACACATCCAAAACTATAACGAAAAAAATCAGTACTATATGGTAGCGCATGATTTAAATATTATTAAATAATGACTATATGAAAAAAGAAAAAAAATGTTGGTCGTTTGGGCGTTAATGGGCTAAGTCTACCCACGTAAAAAAAATTTATAAAGTTTTTATAAAAATTGTATAAAATGAATTGTATACAATTTTTATAAAAAATTGGTCTTATAAAAACTGTATAAAATTTTTATAAAAAAGATTGGCTTTTATAAAAAAAAATATTTTTTTAAACTTTTAAATACATAACATACTTTAAATAGAAAAAGATTTTAAATAGAAAAAGATAAATAAGAGTAATTAAGAACGTTCGAGACAAGTTATAAAATTTTTTTTACTGTATTTTATAGGTTGTAAAAAGTTTGCGTAGTGGCGATTGGTGACTTGTACCGACGCTTCTACGCACGGGAAAGCTGTTGATCGTCCTTTTAAAATTGACTAACCTGCAACAAAAATGTTACAAAAACACAAAGTATCTATTTTTGTAATTTAATTGATACCGAAAACTGTACTAAATCGCTAAGTTTTTAAAAACCTATAAAGAAAGGAGGACTTATCTGATCAAAAGTGCAGTCGGAGTTGAATCTTCGGGTCTCGATATTCCTCATCCAGTATGACTTTCAAATCCTCAAAAGTAATGATGCTCCACGCTGGTCCATTCACGCACAGCATTTATGAAGGTTAAAAGTACGACTTCCGCAACGAATTTAGTGGTAAACTGCTTGATTAAGTAAAATACAACGGCGAACGTTTCGCGCTGCATATAGCTCAGGGGAATAAGATATCAAACTGAAGTTGATTAGATGTCAAACTAAAGTTGGTTTGTTTGGAAAAAAATAACTTCAAGATAATCACTTTTTCTTGACGATAGAGAAGAAAGCCAACTTCAGTTTGACATCTAACCAACTTCAGTTTGATGTCTTATTCCCGTGAGCTTCGTCAGCGCAAAATGATTGCCGTCGTATTTTACTTAATCAAGCAGTTTACCACTAAATTCATCGCGGAAGTCGTACTTTTAACCTAGATATATGTGGTGCGTCAATTGACAGCATGGAATATTATCGATTTTGAGAATTTAAAATTCAGTCTCGGTGAGGGGAGAGCCGGAATATTGAGACCTGAAGATTCAACTCCGTCTACACTTTTGATCAGATAAGTCCTCCTTTCTCTTGATTTTTAAAACTTAGCGATTGAGTACATTAGATACTTTGTGTTTTTGTAATATTTTTGTTGCAGGTTAGACGATTTTAAATAGGTACGATCAACAGCTTCTCCGTGCGTAGAAGCGTCGGTACAGTCACCAATCGCCACTACGCAAACTTTTTACAACCTATAAAATACAGTAAAAAAAATTTTATAACTTGTCTCGAACGTTCTTAATTACTCTTATTTATCTTTTTCTATTTAAAATCTTTTTCTATTTAAAGTATGTTATGTATTTAAAAGTTTAAAAAAATATTTTTTTATAAAAGCCAATCTTTTTTATAAAATTATATCATAATATTTTTTAAACTTTTAAATACATAACATACTTTAAATAGAAAAAGATTTTAAATAGAAAAAGATAAATAAGAGTAATTAAGAACGTTCGAGACAAGTTATAAAATTTTTTTTACTGTATTTTATAGGTTGTAAAAAGTTTGCGTAGTGGCGATTGGTGACTTGTACCGACGCTTCTACGCACGGGAAAGCTGTTGATCGTCCTTTTAAAATTGACTAACCTGCAACAAAAATGTTACAAAAACACAAAGTATCTATTTTTGTAATTTAATTGATACCGAAAACTGTACTAAATCGCTAAGTTTTTAAAAACCTATAAAGAAAGGAGGACTTATCTGATCAAAAGTGCAGTCGGAGTTGAATCTTCGGGTCTCGATATTCCTCATCCAGTATGACTTTCAAATCCTCAAAAGTAATGATGCTCCACGCTGGTCCATTCACGCACAGCATTTATGAAGGTTAAAAGTACGACTTCCGCAACGAATTTAGTGGTAAACTGCTTGATTAAGTAAAATACAACGGCGAACGTTTCGCGCTGCATATAGCTCAGGGGAATAAGATATCAAACTGAAGTTGATTAGATGTCAAACTAAAGTTGGTTTGTTTGGAAAAAAATAACTTCAAGATAATCACTTTTTCTTGACGATAGAGAAGAAAGCCAACTTCAGTTTGACATCTAACCAACTTCAGTTTGATGTCTTATTCCCGTGAGCTTCGTCAGCGCAAAATGATTGCCGTCGTATTTTACTTAATCAAGCAGTTTACCACTAAATTCATCGCGGAAGTCGTACTTTTAACCTAGATATATGTGGTGCGTCAATTGACAGCATGGAATATTATCGATTTTGAGAATTTAAAATTCAGTCTCGGTGAGGGGAGAGCCGGAATATTGAGACCTGAAGATTCAACTCCGTCTACACTTTTGATCAGATAAGTCCTCCTTTCTCTTGATTTTTAAAACTTAGCGATTGAGTACATTAGATACTTTGTGTTTTTGTAATATTTTTGTTGCAGGTTAGACGATTTTAAATAGGTACGATCAACAGCTTCTCCGTGCGTAGAAGCGTCGGTACAAGTCACCAATCGCCACTACGCAAACTTTTTACAACCTATAAAATACAGTAAAAAAAATTTTATAACTTGTCTCGAACGTTCTTAATTACTCTTATTTATCTTTTTCTATTTAAAATCTTTTTCTATTTAAAGTATGTTATGTATTTAAAAGTTTAAAAAAATATTTTTTTTTATAAAAGCCAATCTTTTTTATAAAAATTGTATACAATTCATTTTATACAATTTTTATAAAAACTTTATAATTTTTTTTTACGTGGGTAACTATAAACTGAAATATATATAGTCCCACATATAGCATAAACAAATGTGTTACTATAATAATGGGCAAATTTTAGTCGCTTCGAGAAGAAACTTTCTATTACATGTGCCAGTCCAGTTGTAATCTAAACTATATAGTATATATTTAGATTTACATAATTATATTTAAGGAATAAATCGATGATCCTTTATTCTAGGCAAGTTTAATTGTGACTTGTCAAGAAGAGAAAAAAATACATTGTACATATCTTTAATGGATATATGGTAGGTGGCGTAATTTACTGTTAACCGTAGTTGTATTTTTCTTTGAATAAATGATTATTAGATATGTCATAATACACAAATTTGTTTGTAAAATAGATACAATGCAACTAGGAAATGTTTCATTTTACTGTTTTGTAAGAAATAAGCATTTTTCAACGCATAAATGAAATATAAATAAATATTTTTATTTTATTTTTCTCTTTTATTAATTTATTAAAATTATACACTGATGTATTAATAAAAACACTTTCTACGAAAATGTCAACATTTGCAAGTATGGTTACCAATCACACTTTGAAAAATGTTATCTGATAAAAAAATCTTTAATTATCACTCCCATCCTATTTCTACTTATATTTTGCTTAAACTCCATAAAAAGTTTCTGCAATAGAAAGTACTGAAATCAAATATCGACAAGTAATTTTAATTGAATATTTATATATTTTTTTTTGCTTAAACTTCATAAGTAGTTTCTGCTATTGAAAGTACTGAAATCAAAGCGGAATAATCAACAAGTATTTTTCACCATGCCATAAATTTGTGTTTTTTTTAAACATTTATACGTTATTGCTTACAATTTCATACAAATTTCTGCAATTGAAAGAACTGAAATCAAAATGGAATCGACAAGTATTGTGTACCATATCAACACAAACTTTTAATTTATTTATTATTATTTTAGGTATTCAGATTAAATTAAATAACTCGTTTATTCGTTATTTGTGTATGTAGAAAGTACTTTATAAAACACCTTCGACAAAGGTGTCAACCTTCGCAAGTATGGTTTTCAATCACACATTCAAAAACGATTTCTGATAAAAAAATTTTTAATTCTTGTTTCCATCTTTTTTCTACCA